>OY856411.1:507596238-507601238 GCA_963693085.1 Alisma plantago-aquatica | reverse complement strand
ATCGGATTTACCAAATTAGAGTTATTTACATTTAAAAATCATGTGTATAATACCATCTAGTAGCTCTAGGACCTAGGTTTTCGATTTATTTGGCCAAAATCTTGTCACGCGACCCATTTTACTGCTTTGGCGCGGTCCACTCACTGGGATTTAATCCCATCCGTCCGATTAGATGGACAATGATCCGCTCAAGGTCCGAGGGTGAAGACCTCGTCTTCTACCTCCGAAAGACCCGGTCTCCGCCTGAAGCAGAACAGTCGACCTTCCAACGGCCCTCGCGCCCGAACCTCACCTCCCCCTCGCGAGATATTTGGAGGATGACTCCCTCTCACCCGACCGAGCTCAACGATCCTTACCACGTCACCCATCTCCCCCGGATCAAGGAGAATAACCTCCCGATCCCTCGCACCTCTCATTGGCGGCGGCAGCCAATTTTAGGGCTTCCCCTTCTAGCGCCCCCCACACCTATTTAAGGAGCCCAGTAGCTCCGCCACCCCCCTTTTAGTCACAAGGACCTCTCAATTGCAACGAAGATCACCTCTACCTCCCTGACCTCAAGCACCTCACCTCGTCTGACCCCAGTCTCCTCCTTCACTCCAGGAGCACCCTTCTTCCAATTCACCACGGCTACACGTTCCTGGGATCCCGACGAGTCGAACAGCACCCCCGGTTGGAGCCGCGAAGGTCTAGGACCTCGGGTCGACTAGCCGCCGCAGCGGAGCTCAAAAGTGCCAACACCGGCGAGGTCCAGGGCACGTCGAGTAGCAGAAAGTGGACACAGAATCTCACGAACCTCACGCGGAGCTTCGTGACCCCTCAATCCAGTCGGAGGGCAGGTAAAACCTTAGAACCCAAATTCTATTCACCGAGCCTCCTGTCATCGTCATCGGAGTTGTAGTTCACCTCCAGCGAGCTTCTTGGGCTCATTGAACTCGGGGAGATCCCGGGAATGAGACCTGCTCACGCTCACGCACTCAGCACCCATCTAGCTGCTTCGACCCATCACCATCCTTGCCTGCAGTCATCGTGCTCCACTGCCATGGCGCGAGCAACAATCAAAAGGGTGATTTTCCCCTTTTACCCATGCCCTATCACGAAGCACAGGTGACCCTCAGGGGCATTCCTAACCTTCGCCTATAGCCTAACCCTCTTTGGACGAGCGCTTGCTCGCGGGTCAGTGAGAGGGTCCGGTTGGTCGGATCCCTCGCATGATCCGCGAGGCAGAGCTCGCAAATCTTTTTTTTATTTTCGTTTAATTCCTTCAAATTTCCTGATTGGTCAGAACTTATGAAAACCCTAGAAAATGATAGGAATATCGAAATATATCGAACCTATACATCTTTTTCATCAGAAAAATCCAAGCTATTTAAATAAAATAATTCCAGGACCTAGATCCGACCCCTTTTCAGAAAGTATGGTCTACAAGTCCTAATGACCCTTAATATTTATATATTGTGTAATAAGGGTCATAATTGATTTTAAATCTGCTTTGAGAACAGTTTAAACCCTAATTAGGATCTTGATCATCATGTTACTCGAAAACCTATCTAGGGAAGATAGTTGATTCAATAATTGAGAAGAACCCTAATTTCTAGTTTTTCTCACCTTATCATGAATACTATGTACAATTTATGAAAAACCCTAATAACTTTAATGTCCTTGAATAACCTGGACGACCCTAATCTCAGACCCCAACTCTGAATCATATGTATCCTAAAGTGTTATCCCAAATAACCTAAACCCTAAATTATAATAACTCCGCCTATGTTTTCATTTTTTGTGTAAATGTAGCCGGTCCCAAGCCCGGGTAAAGGAGGGTTGGTGGTAGGTTGACAACCAGCCTATAAAAACTGTCACTCTTCTATGACATGGATCCTTATAAGAATATCGTTGGAGCGTCCCTACCTAGTGACGCGCTGCATCGGCACCCGAGTGCAGTGATAAATATGCAAGGGGTTTCGACACAGCGACGCCCGGTTGTGTTGAAGGATAAACAAGGGTTTCCACATCTTGGACGGGTGTGGGTAAAGAAGCTAGTCCCGCTGCATCATCGCCCGGATGTAGTGAAAAACGTGCAATGGTTTCCACATCTTGGACGGGTGTGGGTAAAGAAGCTAGTCCCGCCGCATCATTGCCCAGATGCAGTGAAAAATGTGCAGGGGCAACATTTTCGACGAAGGCAAGTAAAGAAGCAAGTTCAACAAAAAAGGATTAGAGTTGGATCTTGGAATATTGGCTCTTTGACAGGGAAATCTTTGGAGATAGTGGATACCATGATGAGAAGAAAAGTCAATATAGCTTGCTTGCAGGAAACCAAATGGACAAGGGAACGTTGTAGAGAGATTGGAAACACAGGATACAAAATCTGGTATACAGGTATTGATAAACATAGAAATGGCGTAGGTATTATCGTTGATAAGGTGTTGAAGGATGACGTCGTCAAGATTACAAGGATGGGTGATAGAATCATAGCTATCAAGGTTGTTCTTGGGGGAAATATTTTTAACATTATTAGCGCTTATGCCCCCCAAGTTGGCCTTAGCGAGGATGCGAAGAAGGATTTTTGGGATGACATGGATGAATTGATGCAAGGAATACCGATCGAGGAGAAGATTATTATTGGGAGTGATTTAAATGGCCATGTGGGGAGTGGTAATGCTGGATTTGAGAGAGTTCATGGTGGTTTTGGATATGGCAACAGGAACGGAGAAGGAGAGAGGATATTAGATTTTGCAGTTGCATATGATATGATTTTGGCAAACACCCATTTCAAGAAAAGAGAATCTCATAAGATTACTTTCAAGAGTGGGTACAATTGTAGCCAAATTGATTACCTCCTTACAAGGCGGGTGGATCGTAACATATGCAAGGATTGTAAAGTGATTCCTGGCGAAGAACTCACGACCCAACATAGGTTGGTAGTTTTGGATATTAACATGAAGATCAATAAAGGTAAACATAACGGAAACCAAGATAGCAGGATCAAGTGGTGGAATCTTAAAGGAGAAAAGAAATTGACTTTTCATGATAAACTCATCAAGGAAGTAACTTGGAACTTGGAGTCTGATGTTAACACTATGTGGCATAACATGAGCTCCTGCATAACAAAAATTTCCAAAGAGGTTTTGGGGGAGTCTAAAGGTTGTGGACCTCCACAGAAGGAGACTTGGTGGTGGAATGATGAAGTACAAAAGGCTATTAAACTGAAAAGGGAGATCTATAGGAGTCTGCCCAAATCTGGAGATGATGCAACGTTCCAAAGATACAAGCAAGCAAAGAAAGAAGCTAAAAAGGTGGTCCGGGAGGCAAGGTCTAGATACTTTGATGATATGTATAAGAAGCTGGATACTAGAGAAGGGGAAAAAGATATATATAAAATGGCTCGTATAAGAGAAAGGAAAGGAAGAGACTTGAGTCAAGTAAAATACATAAAGAATGAAGATGGTAGAGTATTGGTGAAGGACGATGATATCAAAAACCAGTGGAGAAATTACTTCCATAAGCTTTTCAATGGAGATACTGCATATAATGTTAGCGACTCGTGTGACATGAATACAAGAGATATCATTTACACACGACGAGTTTCACCATCTGAGGTCAAGAATGCTTTGAAAAAGATGAAAATGAGAAAGGCATGCGGACCAGACAATATTCCCATTGATGTATGGAAGAGTATGGGGGATGAGGGAGTTACATGGTTAACAAAATTCTTTAACAAGATCATGAAGACCAAGAAGATGTCGGATGAGTGGAGAAATAGTATTATAGTCCCAATCTACAAGAACAAAGGTGACGTTCAGAGCTGTACAAACTATAGAGGTATCAAGCTGATGAGTCACACGATGAAGCTTTGGGAGAGGATTATTGAGCAGAGGTTAAGATCTATAACGCAGGTATCAAACAACCAATTTGGTTTCATGCCTGGAAGATCAACAACAGATGTTATTTTTCTGATAAGGAGGCTTATGGAGAAGTATAGACAAAACAAAAGAGATCTTCATATGGTGTTTATCGATCTAGAGAATGCTTATGATCGAGTACCCAGAGAAGTGTTATGGATGGTTTTGAAGAAAAAGGGTGTGCCCATCCAATACATTGACTTGATCAAAGACATGTATGATAGCTCTACTGCAAGTGTTAAGACTCCTGGAGGAGAGACACCAACTTTTCCTATTACAGTTGGGGTACACCAAGGATCCACACTCAGCCCATATCTATTCGTTCTGGTTATAGATGAGTTAACAAAGAATGTTCAGGATGATATTCCTTGGTGTATGTTATTTGCTGATGATATTGTTTTGATTGACGAAACAAAAGATGGATTGAATGATAAAGTTGAATGTTGGAGAAAGACATTGGAATCAAATGGATTGATGATTAGCAGGAGCAAAACTGAGTATATGCATTGCAATTTCAGCCAATCTCGCAGTGTGAATGATGGAGCCAAGTTGGACGGAGTAGATATACCAAAATGTGACAAATTTCGTTACTTAGGTTCTATTATTCAAATAGACTGGGATGTCCAAAATGATGTTTGTCACCGGATCACTGCAGGATGGTTGAAATGGAGGAGTGCAACTGGAGTTTTATGTGATCAGAAGATCCCTCTCAGGTTAAAAAGTAAGTTTTATAGAACAGTTAGACGACCAGCCATGCTCTATGGGAGTGAATGTTGGGCGGTGAAGAAACAAGGTCTCAACAAGATGAACGTGGCTGAAATGCGTATGCTGAGATGGATGTGTGGGAAGACAATAAAAAATCGTTTGAGAAATGACTATATCAGGAATAAAGTGGGGGTGGCGAGCATTGAGGACAAGTTGCGTGAGGGCCGACTCAGATGGTACGGACATGTGCAACGCAGACCTACTAGTGCGCCTATACGAAGCAATGCTATTGAGCCAAACACTATAAATAGAAAAAGATGAAGGCCTAAATTAACATGGGATAAGCTTATAAAGAGAGATTTTGAATCTCTACATCTCAATCAAAATATGGCCCAT
>OY856411.1:507238738-507588738 GCA_963693085.1 Alisma plantago-aquatica | reverse complement strand
ACTGTTCTTTTAGTTCTATAGTATGGGATTGTTTTCTTGCCGAATAAGGTTTTAGACATTTGAACTTTCAAGACTTGCTCCATCTAAATGAAAAGAAGGAAGTTTGCAATGTTCGTCATCTATACCATTTGGTGGGAAGAAATCACAGAATCTTCAATTGCACTAAGGAAAAGCCTGATATTACTTGACCTGCTTGTTGTCATGACATAAAAAGCTTGCGTAGATAGTTGCTTGGATAGTTGTACAGTTCTTTTTCTTGTTTCTATCCCTTTTCTTTTCTGTTCCATGCCTTATAAGGCAGATTTCCCATGCATTGTAGATACTCGTTTACAAAGTAATGATAGAGAGACACGCTGAGTTCAATAAAAAAAGATGTGAAGATTCAAAATCTCTCTTTATAAGCTCTTCCCAAGTCATTTAAGTCTGCCACTACCTCTTTTAATTGTGCTTGACTCAATAGCCTTGCTTTGAATAGGTGCATTTGTCCATCTGTGTTGCACATGTTTGTACCATCTCACACGGCCTTCACGCAACTTGTCCTTTATGGCTCTATGCTCACCAACCCCACTTTGTTCTTGATATAGTCATTCCTCAAGTAATCTTTTCTTGTCTTCCCACACATCCATCTCAGAATATGTATTTCGACCACATTCATCTTATTGAGACTTTGTTTCTTCACTGCCCGACATTCACTCCCATATGACATGGTTGTCATATCGATCTTTTGTAAAGCTTAATTTTTTATCTGAGAGGATCTTCCAGTCACATACTAAACCAGTTGCACTCCAATTCAACCATCATGTTGTGATCCTGCGACAAACATCATCTTGAACGTCACCCTCCCTTTCAATAATAAAACCAAGTAACGAAACTTATCACATATTAGTACATTAATCCATGCAACTCACCTCACCGTTCACAATTCCAGATTGGCTAAAATTACAATGCATATACTTAGTCTTGCTTAAACTGATCATAAATCCATTAGATGCATTTCTCCAAAGTTCAACTTTTCTCGTTCAATAGTTCTTTTCTTTCATCAATCAATTATCAAATAACATGCACCAAGGGATGTTATCTTGAGCATGCTTTATCAACTCATCTATAACACGAACAAATAGATATGGGTTAAGTGTCGATCCTTGATGTACCCCTAACGGCAATAGGAAAAGTTTGTGTCACTCCTCCAAGAGTCCTAACACTTGCAATTTAGCCATAAGCATGGTTATCAGAACTGAACCGAACCGAACCGGCCAGTTGAACCGGGAACCGGTCACTCTTCCCGGTTTTGTCCCCTCCCAAAGCCGAAAATGAAGTCTGACCGGCATCAGACCGGTGAACCGACTGGTTGAACCGGTCTGGTTTTAGCCCAACCGGTCGGTTTTCTAACTTAGCAAATAAATGTATTGTTGCTACTATTTTTCGTTGATTAATTTTGAATACTATATAAATGTTGGTATATGTATGTCCATGAATAGAATAATATTTGTTATTTGGTCTGTTTATCAGAGCAGTTGTGCTATTATTCATGTTTCACAACTTTTGCAGGGATATTTTCCATGAGTATCAAAGACATTTATATATTTTAAACTATTAGTGACGTCATGCTGACGTCACCGGTTGAACCGATCAGACCACTGGCTGAACCAGTGAACCGAGAACCAAAGGCCTCACTGGTTCGCTGACCAGTTCGGTTCTGACAACCTTGGCCATAAGCCATCATAAATGTCTTTAATCAGGTCAATGTATTGGATAGACCCATTCTTTTTACGCAAAACCCTCCATACACTTCCATGGGTATTCGATCATAGACCCTTTTGGGATCAATAAAGACCATATGAAGATCTCTTTTGTTTTCTCTGTACTTCTCCATGAGCCTCCTTATCAAAAAATCACATTTGTTATTGATCTTCCCAGGATAAATCAAACTGGTTGTTTGATATTTGTGTTATCGATCTTAGCCTTTGCTCAATAATCCTCTCCCAGAGCTTCATAGTGTGACTCATCAACTTGATACCTTTGCAGTTTGTACAGCACTGAACATCTCCTTTGTTCTTACAGACCGGGATTGTAGTACTATTTCTCCATTCATCTGGCAACTTCTTTATCATCATAGTCTTGTACATGGTTCTAAAAATCGGCGATGTTGGGTGATGTTTCGCCAATGTTGTCGATGTCGACGGGTGGCGAAGTCGAAGCCTGGATAAGTCGACTTGGTCACAATGTTGACCCGATTTTTCCCCAACATCGGCGATGTTGGCTTGGCCCAATTCATTTCTGTCACAATGTCGTCGATGTTGTCGATTAATCTCGATGTTGGTGACATCAAGCCGACATTTAAACGGACGAAGTCAGCCCAACTAAGTGTCATGTTCGAATATTATTTAAGCAAGGGGAGTCCTTGAATTGGCCTCCCAATTCACTCCTTCGTGAATTGAAGAGTGATGTGTGATGGGAACTTGGTGTTTTGACTCGTTTGAGTGTTGGTGCTTGGAGGAGGCACCCCTTGTGCTTGTATTTAAAGAAGAAAGTTGTTATTATGTAGTTAATCTACTTTGTATAGTTCTATTCTCTACTTTTTGACTTGTGAATCTTGTGTTGTGAACTCATGATTTTATGTTATTATTGACATTTTTAAGGTTGAGTTCTAAGTTCTAACAATAATTAGAAGTTTTTCCACCGATGTTCTGTATGGATTTGCTTCATTTTCTTCCAAAAATGGCGTCAAAGTTTTATCGATGTTTGTCGAAGTTTGCGTCTAAATTTCCTTGAAACTTCACTGATGTTTCTACAAACTTCTACTTCCACACCTAGCGAAGTCAACACAAAGTCGAAGTCCTACACCATGGTCTTGTTGAAGAAATTTGTTAACCACATAGCTCCTTCATCCCCATACTCTTCCATACATCAATGGGAATATCGTCTGAACCGCATGGCTTTTTTATTTTCATTTTTTCAAAGCATGCTTTACCTCGGATAGTGAAAATCATCTTTAAGTGATATCTCTTGCATTCATCTCACCTGAGTCTCTTACAGTAGTCACATTGTCTCCATTGAAAAGCTTACAAAAGTACTTTCTCCATTGGTTTCTTTGTAAACATAATTTAAATGGGAAAACTGGTCCTCCAAAAAAGGAAAATCGAATGAATAGATCATAAATTGAGATTTTGGTATCTCTTTTTTCTTCAATTAAGGATGGAAGCGATAAAGGAATTTCTACAATAACCACAAACCCCCCATCATTTAAGGTCATCCTTCACCAACACTCTGTCATCCTTATTCATGATGTACTTTACTTGATTCAAGTCTCTTCCTTTCCTTTCTCTTATACGAGCCATATTTATAAATATTCTTTTTCCCTTCTCTAGTGTCCAACCTCTTATATATCTCATCAAGGTATCTGGACTTTGCCTCTTGAACTGCCTTTTTAACATCTTTCTTTGCTTGTTTGTATCTCTGAACAGTTACATCATCTCTAGATTTGGGCAAGCTCCAATAGATCTCTCTTTTGAATTTAATAGCCTTTTGTACTTCATCATTCCACCACCAAGTCTCTGTGTGGAGGCTCACACCGTTTGGACTCTCCCAAAATCTCTTTGGCAATTTTTATTATGTAGCAGCTCATACTTTGTCATATAGAGTTAACATCATACTCCAAGTTGCAAGTTCTCTCCTTGATAAGTTTATCCAAAATATCAATTTCTTTTCTCCTTTATGATTCCACCACTTAATCATTCTATATTGGCTTCTGTTATGCTTACCTTTGTTGATCTTCATGTTCACATCCAAAACCACCGGCCTGTGGTGGGTGGTGAGTTCTTCCCTAGGGATCACATTACAATCCTTGCATACTTTTCGATCTAGCCGTCTTGTAAGGAAGTAATCCTCATTTTACTACCATTGTGTGCACTCTTTAACATAACAATACGAGGACCTCTTTTCTTGAAATATGTATTTGTCAAAATCATATCATAAACAACTGTAAAATCTAAATCCTCTCTCCTTATCTATTTTTGTTGTCATATACAAAAGCTTCATGAACTCTCTCATATCCAATTGCTACTCCCCACATGGCCATTTAAGTCACTCTCAATAATAATCTTCTCCTCTACCGGTATTCCTAGCATCAGTTCATCCATGTTATCCCAAAAAATTCTTTTTTGCCTCTTCACTAAGGCCAACTTGGGGGCATAAGCACTACTAATATTAAAGACATTTCCCTTAAGAACAACCTTGATAGTTATGATATATAAATATACATACACACATATATATAAACATACATATATACATAAATGTGTTTGTGTATTATATATATATATATATATATAGAGAGAGAGAGAGAGAGAGTCAGGCTAGAATACACTCGAGTGTACAGATCGCACGAATACACTCAAGTGTGTTTGCATATCAAGAGTATTTTTTGCAAAATGTAAACCATTGATCTTCACCGTCATACTATAACTAGGCTACATACAAATTTTGAGCCCATTTGGATGAGTGTAAGTCACTCATCTAAGGGCAACAAAATCGACGCGCGAACTAATTTGAAATGTATAATTTTTGTTGTCTTTATAACATGACATATAAATGTCCAAATGTGCTCAAATTTGGCGTATGAGCTATTCACAAGATGTTTAAGAAGATCAACGGATTAGAGTTTTGAAAAAAATATTGCATCATGAAAAACTACTTGAGTGTATTCTGCTCTACACTCAAAAATTATGCATTTCAAATTAATTTCGTGCGTCGATTTTGTTGCCCTTGGATGAGTGACTTACACTCATCCAAATGGGCTCAAAATTTGTATGTAGCCTAGTTATAGTATGACGGTGAAAATCAATGGTTTACATTTTGCAAAAAATACTCTTGATATGCAAACACACTTGAGTGTATTCGTGCGATCTGTACACTCGAGTGTATTCTAGCCTGACTATATATATACACACACACACACACACACACACATATATATACACACACACATATATATACACATATATATTTATACATATATATATATATATATACCAAAATCGTTGTGTCTGTGTCTGTGTCCGTGTTTGTGCTTCCTAACTGACAACTGTATTGCTTTGTGACGATAAGATGAGACACATTCTATGAAGGAAAGATGCAACAATATAGGAAAGATTACAATGCACTAGTGAGGCAAGTAAGTAGTCAGTTTGGAAGATGGTTGGGTGGGTGAGCAAACTAAGCCATAAGCATTGCACTATAGAGGGTTCAAAAATGCAGAATGGTCATAACAGTTTTGGTGGTTTTGAAATATCAGGATGCACAATTTGTAGTTCTTATTGAACAATACTAACAGCAAAGAAAAACAAAATGAAACAGAGACTAGGTAGAACATCACATGGTGACATTGTGTGAAGTCATCATGCATCTAGATTGAATTATTGTAACATTGATCAACATAAGCAACGATACATTTTTATTTCAATTTCAAGAATTGGATATACCGCTCAATGCAGGTAGAACATGGGGAAACAAAACGTACCTTCTTTTTGTCTCCAAGTTCATTAAGTTCTTCTTCAATTAGTTCATCCACAGACTTTTCATCTGCTTTAAGTCTTGATTCTTCTTTCTTTAACTGTACATCATTATCTACTTCCTTTTTGGATGAGTCATCCAATCCACTTTCCTGCCCTGGAAGGTGTAAATCATTTCCATTTGTCTCACCAGATGCGTCTGAACTTGTTTTTTGCTTCTTTGCATATGAATCTTCTTTACTAGTTTCATCACTTCCATGGGGAAGATCATTCGCATCACTCGGCTTCGAATCATCATCCTCAGATGAATCCGAATCAGTAAACTTGATAACTTTATTTACCGGCTTCTGAGGAACAATTTTCTTCTTAGAAGAATGGCTTCTTCCATCAACTAGTTCGTCACAAACCTGCATAATCATTGATCAAACTTGAAATCAGTATCAAAGCCGACCAAAGTTAGGATGAAAACGCTATAAGGATAAGTGATTTTTCCTATGATGCACTCAGCAAAGAGTTCGGTAACAATCATCTGACCCTGTCAGGTAAGATACTGATACCATCATACAAAAGAGTTTAAAAATAGATTGAATAGAGCAGGCTACCTACACCATTTGAGGAGTTCCGTCTATAGGGATAGCTAGTTAATCAACGTTTCTATTGAGTTTCGACAAATTCAGGTAGTTACAGCCCACTTCTTTCGATTACAGTAAATAAGTAGTTGACAGATAACAAGGTGCACAAAGCTAGCACTTTACATTTTCTAGCAGGTTAATAGCTTCATTGGCTGCTTGTCGCTCCCTGCCCCCATCACAGGTAATGAAAAAGCCCTGCACTCCGGGTCGAAGCGCGTACGCTCCCTTCTTCACCGGTTTCTATACAAGAAGAAAAGCATTCAATCACGACCGATCCATTTTCGACTGCCAGAGCGAAAGATTAGTGAATGACAGAGAATAGAAGCCGAGCGAGCTTACGCCGTGGGTAAGGTACTTCCGCTTCTTCAGCTTGCCACTAGCAGACGGGGCAGCAGGTTTGCCTTCGGTGGCCATTGCTGTCGCTCAGCTTGCTTATTCGTTAGGGCTAGTGGTTTTATTTTTGAGGGCGGATTTAGTGATATCATTGTTTACAACATCTTCGTAGATTCAAGGCACAGCTGATGTCTGACACCAAGATGGTTAGACACTCAATTTTTTAACAAGAGGTCTGGATGAATAAAATGTCCAATTAAAAAAAAAAAAAAAAACTCCGCTGAGCGGGTGAAATTTCACGCCGGAATCAAGTTTTTTCTAAGTTATTGATGCAGGAACGCGTGTTGGTTAGCTACAGGTGATAATAAGTAGGGGTCAATGATAGTAAGAGTGGGTATATGGTTCATTTTTTATTAATAACTTTAGTCAGATCTTTAACTATTAAAGTCAAATTATTCGACTAATGGTAATTCCATCGGTTTATATGATTAATCAAATAACTCCTATGTAATAACATTGCTGGAAGATATTCATAAATTTAAACAATTGTTATATTGCACTAGTAATGCATATAAATATAATATTGTATAATTTAAAAAAAGTTTGTTAGCATATACATAGGGAGTTACAATTATATAGGTGTATGTATGTCTAAGATAATTTTGTATGAATTAATATTTGCTTATTCGATTAATCCATTTAACCAATCAAAAAATATTTTTAATTGAAAAATTAACTATTTAATATATTACTCAAAAGAAGTAACTAAATTGACATATTAACCAATTGTTTGACCTAAAATATTAATCAGTTATCAATTAAATTTACTCACCCTTAATAATAAAGATGTACAACAGTTGATCTCAAACCGGAATGGTTTAGTCCACAACACAACCCCCATCAGGATCAAAAAGTTTCAAAGACCCTCGCAAAACCAAACCATGAGCAGACCGCACAAAGCAATGAAAGCAACTAATATAGTTGCAAATTTTGTTACAAGTTACACTTAAATCTGGTCGGATTGTTCTCTATTGTTAAATAGATATACGCAATAACATATAATATATAAGTATGCCAATTATAAATTCGTTAGCGGGCTGTGACTACTCAAGTGCCTAATCTTTATTTCCTATAATAACAACGGTAAGCTAAGAAATTAATAGGTCCATCAATAATGTTCTAAATTGACAGTGTAGTCCATTCTCCCAATAAAACTTTAATAAATATTAAATTGAAGTACACATAAAAGTTTTTGTATTACCGTTCATTGATCTAGATTGGATTTTACCGATTTGGCTGGACTGGAAATCGAATTTAGGAAAAACAAAGAAACGGACGGAAATCAAGTTGGTTCAAGACCCGATCGGACCGCTTGAATAATTCTGACAACTTCTATTGGTTGACATTGACATATGGCTCATGTTATATTGTTCAATAACAAGCCTTCTGTTAGCTATCTATAGTTATATAGCTAATATGTGTGCTTGGGAATCCTTGAAAATTAAATAAACCAAGATTTTACCATGACTGAAATTTTAGTGAGACGCGAAAGTACAAGCATGTGGGGTCGCTTCTGCAACTGGATAACTAGCACAGAAAATTACTTTTACATTGGATGGTTTGGTATTTTGATGATCCCCTACCTTATTGACCGAAACTTCTGTATTTATTATCGCCTTCATTGCTGCTCCTCCAGTAGATATTGATCTGGTCTAGTCCACCGGCGTGGAATGGCATATGATTGTGGATAGGATTTTTTGTAGGTTATAAAGATTCCGATCATTTATAGACTTTGATTGGTTTGTTGTAACTCGTCTGAAAAAGTTATTAACTCAAGTTCCTTATGTTACTTTTTAGGATTGATTTTAAGTAAGTGGAAAAGTTAAGTTGCAATGCCTTTTTGAGAGTTATAGACATACATATAAAATACATAATTTTGAGTTTCCCATAAAAAAGAACTCAAAACAAATTTTAGACTAACTAACAATACTTATTATGTAACTATATTTAATTATTTTAGTAAATGGCATATACTTAATATTTATGATTATCTAAGTTGTGATTGTATGTGCAACGAAGGACCTATCTAACTTTACATTATTCTCTCCGACTCCAAACAGGCAGTCGCATGTTTAAAAGGATAGTCTGAAAGCAAGGGCAGATTTAAACCCCTTCTCAGAAGGTATCGAGACCTCAGGGGAAGCAACAGTAGCATGCTCTACTTCATTCCTAGAAATCAAAATAATATTGTTGATGGCATAGCTAAGAATGTATTTAGATCTAGACATGCTTTCTCTACACCCTTATAGCCAGTCTGGCTGAACTGTAATGTTCAAGCGACACTTGCTTTGCTTTCTTCCTGGGGTACGGGATCAATAAATAAAGCCCTGGCTTATAAAAAATATGATTAGGGAGAGAGGATGTGACGATGTGGTTTATTGTGGGATCTGAGAAGCAATAGAGAGACGCAGTGGCTTCGATTCATGAGAGAAAGAGAGTGTCGGGGTACCAAACACAAGAATATATCCAGGTTGGGAGCAGCAGTCTTTAAGCCCCTGTTTGGTTCGGGACTGGCTTCGTACAAGCCTGCCTGGCTTGGACGGGTTTAGGCCTGCTGGAGTCTGATTCTGTTTGGCAAACCAGTCTGATTTTGTTTGGCAAACCAGTCTCATTCTGGGGGGTTGGACTCGTTTCAGACTCGTTTCAAGCTGATTCTGTTTGGCTGTGCAGGCTGGGTTTAGTCTGATTCTGTTTGGCAATTGTAGGCAGGATTAGCTGAATATGTCCTATTCTCGTAGAACTGTTGTTACAAATGTGGCCTTGTGACGCCGTTTTTAACAAAAGTTTTTTTTTAAAAAAAGAAACTTAAAAATAACTTAATTTTTATCTATATCACTTTGGTTTAAGAACTCTCATTTTGTTGTTGAGATGTGAGTCAGGCGTGTTACCCTTTTGTGGGGTGTTTATGTGGGTGTTTTGGTTGTTTCATTGAGGTTGAATATGCCTAACATGCAATGTTTAATACCCCAAGATATGAGGTAACCCCGTCAGACCAAGAAACATGTTCGAAAAATAGCCAAACATGAACATCATTTTTAAAGTAAAACAGATTCAGCTACATTCGATAAATATAAATTGTCTTAGTGGGCAGGCACCCATAACAAGCCTGTAATGCTATATAAACAAAATAAAGATAATACACAAAACAAAAAAACTAATAATTCTTTGTTGATGCAACAGATTCAACATCAGTTTTTTCATCACTAGCCGAGTGTGAAGTAGATAATATATAACCCTCTGGTCTCGGGTAAATATACCTAAGCAATTCAGAGTTGTCCCCATCACCATGAATCCACAAATAAAAGCTTGTAGGGCGAGTGTCGTCCTTGGGTTTTGGTTGTAGGGTCACGGTCCATTCTGGTTTGGCTTTTAGTCTGTCCAACATTTCAGCCCAACCTTCATCTATGATTAAATATTTACCTTTCTTATTCCATATTCTTTCTTCAGGTGTAGACCACCTGATCTGTACATCAAAGTTGATTATGCCTACCCCCACCATAGCATAGCCAGGAGTTATCTTAAATGGCTCGCACATCCAGGTTAGGGGAAGGAAGACGCGTCTCATAAACTCCCTGTTTGAGAGATCATACTCCTTTACAAGGAAACGAGATCCCATGTTACCTGTAATAAACAAGAAGAACAAGAACATGTAATAAACGAGATCACATGTTACCTGTAATAAACAAGAAGAACAAGAACATGTAATAAACGAGATCCCATGTTACCACACAAAATGAGGAGGCGTCGAATGACTAAGCATATTAGTTAATATGTAAGTTCCAAACAACAGAGCATGGCATATCCGTTTTCAAAAAACAATCAACATCACTTAATACGGGAACTTCCAAACAACAAAAATAAAATGGAAAACCGATGACGCGAATGAAAGGTATGGCCGCCATTCGACGTTACGGCGTCGTCGGGGGTGAAGGAGTGTCCAACAGAAGCCTACATTGTTCCTCCAGTTCTTCTACGTAGCGTTCTAGATACTCATGCTCATACTTTTTGTTGGTGTAAACATCATGGTGGTTGTGATGAATTTCAACAAAATCTTTCAAGTTCATTGTCTGACCCCACAATGACTTGCACTCGAGCGTGAGTAACGCAATCTCAGCTTTCAGAGAATCAATTGTAGGACTGAGATCGATTGCCCAGCGAAAGTATCTGCATCGATCTTTTCCCTAAAAAATATTATGAAGTTTACGTAAATGACAATGAATGTGTAACGTACACAGTGGCTACATAATATGTGTGTACAAGCGCACCTCGCGAGAAGGACATATGTAATACATTTCACCTGGTCTTTCACTGAGAATTCCAAAGTCATACAACCCTGCATCGTCAGTGTTAAGTCGCAAGCCTGCCTCTAACCCACAGTCACACCGCACAACTTCAGTTGTATTAATAGACATCTACACCATGCATTTGAATCAGTCAAACGATTTATGGTAATGAAGTTAGATTGAAAATCAAAACAATAACATACAAGACAGACCCCATTGTTTGTTAAATCTATTACATATAAACTTATGTTATGAATTGTTATGCCCCGATCTCACAATCTCCTCAAATCATGAGATTAGGGCGTAAGATAGGATTATTAATTAACACAAAGAACATCCTTAACTTTTTCTTTCCTTAAAAACTCTTGTTTCTTCACATCGAACCACATAAAACATCTTAACAAGGGAATCTGAATATTTCCTTTACTAATCAAACTTTAACAGAAAAGATACATATATAAACATTCATGATGTCTTTCACAACTTGTGCACATAAACCTTGTAAATTAGCATACATATCAAAGAGAAATAATATTACACATCGTAATTACAATTCTCTCTCTAAACTCTTACTGAGGACCTAGAGTGACAAGGACCGACTGACTCAACTAATCTCATACTTGACTCCTGTGGCAGATCTACTCTGATGCTCTGATCATCTTCAAGTCCACGCGGTTAACCCTAAAATGTTTGAGTAGAGGGGTGAGCCTACTCGCTCAGTGAATGAATACTTCATGGAAACAGACTAATGCACTAATGTGATCAAAGATATAATTTGATTAAACGATATGAAATTTAACAACAATAAATACTACACTGAGCAGTTCTAAAGCAATATAATTGAAATAGCAAAGAATATAAATATTGCATCCAAAGAATAACTACTAGAAAACTATACTCTAGTCTTTCTTAACTCTTTCATTTATAAGGAACTCTGTGAACCTATATGATCGTATTTTAGATTATGCCCTAAATATATGCAGTGTACTCTGCATATAAAGATCCGCAACAAGTCCATGCTACGGTCCCACCGTACAAGACTTAGCGACACACCCGGGAAATGCTAAGTCTGACGCCAGCCCTGTTCTGCCACAGGGACACTGGCTCGCCGGCTAGAAACATAGGCTCTACGGCCTCAAGCACTACTCTGAGTGCACCCGACTCCTCCTTAAACCTGAGTACACCGGCGGAGAGTCACAGGGTTACCTTCGTGACACAAGCACGAATGGTGTTAGATAACCGTGTTTTTCCTTTTTCCTTGCCCAGTGCCATCGTGACACAAGCACGATTGTTGTTGGACACTGCATTTTCTCTTTCCTCGTTTGTCCGCGACACAAGCACGGATGATGTTGCAACACGAGTTTCACCCCAAAGCTGCAGATACCACTTATGGGGTTCTACGGTGTTAGGGCATCTAAGTCTATACTTGATTAACAAATAACAATTAAACAGGAATATCACATAGCAACGTAGAAACTCATGTATTCAACATATATCATATCTCAGTAACATCCCTTTCTAGGGCATGTCATATCTCATCACCTGCAATTTACGAGATATGTACTGAAATATAAGAAGCCCTGCAATATGCAAATATCATTTCAGGGAGAACAAGCATATAAAGTTAAATGCTAGAAACATACAATTTAACAATTAAGCATCACCACATCTCATATCGAGACCTTTCATACTACCATAGCATGATTCATTGAACACCCCATCCTTAGGGTTTCATTTGCCTTATTCATTCATCACATGCCAACACCCTACTCTTAGGGTTGCATTTGCCTCATTCACCTTTTCGTTTACCTCATTCACTTGTCACATGGCTCTCATAAGGATTTCATAGGATATAAGCATTCACTAAATAAAGATTGTTTCCAACAAATCATATGCAATCAATATAGACATGAAACCATGGGAATTTAACTAAATTTAGGTTTTCCATATCATCACTGCGATATCATGTATCCAGAATAAGATTCAATTAAGATAACCCACGAGGTACATCCTAACCACTTATAGGGTTACTAGTCCTTTTCAATAAGGTTGAAACACTAGTGATGTCTCAATTAGGTTAAACCCTAATTACATCATTTGATATAAATCTGAAAAGCATTCTCACTAGGAAGTGTTGCATACGTTTCTGATATGAATCTACCATTTAGGAATCATTTAAAACAGAGGAGGAATCCATATCATATCAATTTACAATAACTTAAATCAAATGGACATTTCA
The DNA here is from genome assembly GCA_963693085.1 of Alisma plantago-aquatica. NCBI lineage: Eukaryota > Viridiplantae > Streptophyta > Magnoliopsida > Alismatales > Alismataceae > Alisma > Alisma plantago-aquatica. The sequence goes on along the minus strand of OY856411.1, from coordinate 507,575,681 downwards.
GGATTTAGAATTCACATGCTAAGCATTTAGGGATTTGGATGTTATAATCAAATTCGTGCATTAGAATGTTTGAAGGAAGAACCCACTCACCCTAAGGTGTGAAAACACCTCACAACTGCAGCTCAACTCAGGGAATCTCGAATTCCTATCAAATCCCTAGCAAATCTCCCAATTCTTCTTCCATTCAACTCGGGAACCTTGAAAAAGAGGGATTATGAAGAAAGGGTGAGAAAAGAGGGAATTTCGACATCCTCTTGGATCAAATCAGAGCATGGACGGAATCTTGACATGAGAGAGAAGATCCACCATAAAAGTATATGCAAGGAATCCGAACTTACTTGATTTCACCCATCCTGGAATCGCAAAACCCTAATTCAGCAATTCCCCCACTTTCTCCACTCAAGCCCTAATTCTCCCTCTCTCTCTAGGAGCTCGTTTCTCTGGAATGAATGACGAAGAATGAGAGCTGCTTGTGTGTGTGGTCGTTCATATAAGTCAATTGAGCTGCTTGGGTCAATTGCATATTGACCCAACACTTAACTTTAATTATATAGGCTGAATATTCAACTATACAAAAGTTACTGTAATTCGTTTATTTCAGAGATCAAACATTCTCCAACAATTATGTGAATTTAGCACGTTGTGTATAATTGATCTATAAAGCTTCAGTTAAAATTTGGGATCATTTGGAGTTACCAATAAATAATTAAAAATCGAACAGTGCACTGCTATATTGCAGTCTGCAGAATATATTCGGCCGAGTTTGTCCTGCACAAACTCGACCGACACCCTTACTGTAGGGATTCAAAAGTCATCCAAAAATTATGCCAATTTAACAGAGTGTCTAAAATTGTATTTATCAAATACTGTTAAAATTTGAGATCAATTGGATATACCAATAAAAAGATAAAATTCAATTACCACACTGCTGTAAAATTCTGAAATTGTGATCGGTCGAGTTTGAAACTCGGCCGACAAACAGGTCAGAGCATTCTTCAAAAATTCTGATATTTTCCAATGTTGTTCACATTTTATATATCTAAATCATATCCAAATTTGAAGTAAATCAGAGTTATACATAAAATACTAAAAATCATTTAGTGAGACATTCTACTTATCAAATTCTGTATTCAAGCATTATCAAAACCCTAATTGGGCCGATTAGGGTTTATACTTCTCAAACCCTAATTCTCAAGACAAAAGAACATTTAGACTTCTTATCATAGTTAAAACATCCTAATTGTGTTATCGTCATTAATTAGATTTCAATAATGCTTATTCCAATTAATCTTTGCAATTGTCTGGGTAAACCCTAGTTTACCAATTAAGCTCAGATGGGGTCGTAACAACTCTCCCCCCCTTAGAATGTTTCATCCTCGAAACATGAACCTACAAGAAAGATACATTCAAGGTTATTCTAAGCTTCTAAAGCCTTCCATGTTATTATACTCTTGTATTTCATACCTGAATGTAGTTTTCAACATTAGGTCTTTTAATTATTTACTAATTCACAACATATTTCAAATAGTTCTCAATGATATCAAGCAAATTCTTTATGCCACAGTCAAACATAGAATGCAAAGATAAACCACCATGCTTTCACTGCGCAACTCTGATACTCTGATACAACTATCTCAACTTACGCTGTTCAGAGAGTTCTATTGTTCTGTATCATCTTTAAGTGACAAAAGCAAGTTCACCATACTGTTTTTAACTTTAATCAAGTGCTATTCAAATAGCAAAACAGTCTTAAATTAAAATACTAGATTCAACAATCAATTGCACAATACTTCTCTTAGCATCCCCATTGGATCATGGATGCGTGAGGTGAAGCATTACCACCTCATTCCATACTATCATGTTTCGATCCTGGGATCTGTGGGTCATGGGCCCACACACAATTCAGAGTGTAACCATCGTATTATATCATTTTAGGGTTTCAACAACAGTAATAAGGTAATCCACAATTGTATCAGTCATTCAAGCATTAATCATACTCAATTACCATCACTCAGTTATATTAGAGCTAGGTATAACAAGCTACACCTCATTAGGGTTACTTGTCCAAACAATCTAATTATCATCCCTTTCTATTAATATGAGTGAATAGGTATAACTACCTTATTCAGGATATCCCTCCATGTGTTCTGACATCATCCAAACCGTATCACCATATCACAAATACACAATAGTAGGATGCATATCAGGTATGAATTACTACAACTATCATACGCCTTTAATTTAACATATAGCTTGCACACATACACTGAAATCATGTGTAGAACCAACTTTCATACCCTAATATGCCTTCAACAAATCATACATGCAAAAACAAATTCACATATTACACAAAGCTAGTGTTTTTCCATATCTCTCTGCTCATTCATTACTTCTTTACTTTTTGCTACCTATCCTTTTCATATGATTATATACAATAAACATCATTAACATTGAAGCATTTAAGATAGGAATAGATTATTCATCATTCTTGCTATCACATAAGAATTTATTTCTTATCGCACTTCATCATACTGTATGTCACTATTACATTCACTAGATGACCCCACCAAGGTAGTTATGCACCATATATGATTCATTTTCTCTTATCATTTCATTCCCACCTTGCTCTCAATAAGGAATATATGAAAGAGAAGATGATTTTAAGATTTGGAATACTTGTATTCAAACATTCCCTTAATACATTATCGTATGTAGATTTACTTAGTTATCAACAGAGATATTTGATTAATTAGCACTTGCTTGAATCTCACAACCTCTTTATTTTTTAACTTCTCCATCATATTTCAAACCCTTTCTTACGTTTCATAGCCCTCTTACCATATACTACTCTTTAACCCGTCATCTTTAATTTTAAAATTTTCTCTTATGACCATGTTGCTTATTCATATGTATGGTCATGTATACCATGTTGCACATATTTCCTCCTTTATCTTTATACTATTGCGAAGTTAACATTCTAAATTAATAGTCCTTCTATTAGTTTTTACTCATGTTGAATACATTACATATTCTTCATTTTTACATCAAGTGGATCATGCATGGGTCAAACATAGTTTCTCTTTCAATCAAGTTTTTCTCTCCTGAATACAGTCTACATTTGTATGACTTATTCATTCATTAAACTACACCTATGTTCTTTGCTTAGAAACTAGTTTGTTGTTCTAGTCTTATGAATTACATGTTCATACGATCCTCTTTACTTTTATGGACCTATTGAAAGCTCACTCTATTCTTCTACTTAGCCTTTGCTTTAGAGTTCATAAAAGTATTATACTCTATTATATGATTCATTTTTCATGATTGATTCTTGCTATCTTGAACCATACATACATTTCACATATCTTTTCTATATTTTATATGTATAGTTCATGCAAAATTAATCAATAAACTGATTATGAACTTCTTATCATGTTCTATTATTCCCAATTAAGGGTTTCACATTTGAGACCCCAAAGTTGAACCTCAGATATCAGTTTCACTAATTCTTAGTTGTTCTGATCTTGCCCATATGTTTCAACATCTTACTGTATGTACATTCTTACTTTGATGTGGGTCTAATTATTCCAATTCTATTCTTATTATGCTATTGATAGGATTCATTAGATCCTAATAACGCATCCTGCCAACCGGACCAGGCCAAACCTGAAATCCTGAAGCCAAGAACTGCAAAGGATTACATTCTTCCTGAACTGCCACTTCACAGCTCAGAAACTCGGCCGATCACTCTGGAACTCGGCCGATCACCTTCCAGGTTCTGAAACTCGGCCGACCAACTTCGGCCGATCAGCAGGAAACTCGGCCGATCCTCTGGGGAACTCGGCCGAACCACACACAGACTGAAAACCTAAACAGACCTGCTGATGTCAATTTCACTCGAATCAGCGGGCAAATCCATAGAAACAAAAGCTCATTCAAAGGTCAATTCTAGTCTACTTGTTACAAAGAATAAAATCAATAAATGCTACAATTGCATAGTGTACAACAGATATTAAAGACCCATATTTCATAGTATTGAATATTTCAATTCAAACATATAAGAGCATTTCTATACATTTCCAACAAAAACAACATTATGAAATGTAAGTTCTATCTCCTTTTACATTTATGCTCTTAATTCTTGTTTCTTTTCTCGTTTTCTAACCCTAACATTTCTAGGGTTTCTCTCTAGCCCATTCTTCCACTGTATACCTGGCCAGGGTATACGTGAGAGAATAGACAGAGTAGCTTGTACTGGCTGATCCAAGTACTCAGATATCGGGCCAGGATATCCAAATACTCAAATCCCCAAAGCTAACATCAAACATCTCCTATCTGCCACACTTAGGACTCTAACATACTAACTTAATGGTCCTTGACAACTCACCCTAGGCTCTGATACCAAGCTGTTATGCCCCGATCTCACAATCTCCTCAAATCATGAGATTAGGGCGTAAGATAGGATTATTAATTAACACAAAGAACATCCTTAACTTTTTCTTTCCTTAAAAACTCTTGTTTCTTCACATCGAACCACATAAAACATCTTAACAAGGGAATCTGAATATTTCCTTTACTAATCAAACTTTAACAGAAAAGATACATATATAAACATTCATGATGTCTTTCACAACTTGTGCACATAAACCTTGTAAATTAGCATACATATCAAAGAGAAATAATATTACACATCGTAATTACAATTCTCTCTCTAAACTCTTACTGAGGACCTAGAGTGACAAGGACCGACTGACTCAACTAATCTCATACTTGACTCCTGTGGCAGATCTACTCTGATGCTCTGATCATCTTCAAGTCCACGCGGTTAACCCTAAAATGTTTGAGTAGAGGGGTGAGCCTACTCGCTCAGTGAATGAATACTTCATGGAAATAGACTAATGCACTAATGTGATCAAAGATATAATTTGATTAAACGATATGAAATTTAACAACAATAAATACTACACTGAGCAGTTCTAAAGCAATATAATTGAAATAGCAAAGAATATAAATATTGCATCCAAAGAATAACTACTAGAAAACTATACTCTAGTCTTTCTTAACTCTTTCATTTATAAGGAACTCTGTGAACCTATATGATCGTATTTTAGATTATGCCCTAAATATATGCAGTGTACTCTGCATATAAAGATCCGCAACAAGTCCATGCTACGGTCCCACCGTACAAGACTTAGCGACACACCCGGGAAATGCTAAGTCTGACGCCAGCCCTGTTCTGCCACAGGGACACTGGCTCGCCGGCTAGAAACATAGGCTCTACGGCCTCAAGCACTACTCTGAGTGCACCCGACTCCTCCTTAAACCTGAGTACACCGGCGGAGAGTCACAGGGTTACCTTCGTGACACAAGCACGAATGGTGTTAGATAACCGTGTTTTTCCTTTTTCCTTGCCCAGTGCCATCGTGACACAAGCACGATTGTTGTTGGACACTGCATTTTCTCTTTCCTCGTTTGTCCGCGACACAAGCACGGATGATGTTGCAACACGAGTTTCACCCCAAAGCTGCAGATACCACTTATGGGGTTCTACGGTGTTAGGGCATCTAAGTCTATACTTGATTAACAAATAACAATTAAACAGGAATATCACATAGCAACGTAGAAACTCATGTATTCAACATATATCATATCTCAGTAACATCCCTTTCTAGGGCATGTCATATCTCATCACCTGCAATTTACGAGATATGTACTGAAATATAAGAAGCCCTGCAATATGCAAATATCATTTCAGGGAGAACAAGCATATAAAGTTAAATGCTAGAAACATACAATTTAACAATTAAGCATCACCACATCTCATATCGAGACCTTTCATACTACCATAGCATGATTCATTGAACACCCCATCCTTAGGGTTTCATTTGCCTTATTCATTCATCACATGCCAACACCCTACTCTTAGGGTTGCATTTGCCTCATTCACCTTTTCGTTTACCTCATTCACTTGTCACATGGCTCTCATAAGGATTTCATAGGATATAAGCATTCACTAAATAAAGATTGTTTCCAACAAATCATATGCAATCAATATAGACATGAAACCATGGAAATTTAACTAAATTTAGGTTTTCCATATCATCACTGCGATATCATGTATCCAGAATAAGATTCAATTAAGATAACCCACGAGGTACATCCTAACCACTTATAGGGTTACTAGTCCTTTTCAATAAGGTTGAAACACTAGTGATGTCTCAATTAGGTTAAACCCTAATTACATCATTTGATATAAATCTGAAAAGCATTCTCACTAGGAAGTGTTGCATACGTTTCTGATATGAATCTACCATTTAGGAATCATTTAAAACAGAGGAGGAATCCATATCATATCAATTTACAATAACTTAAATCAAATGGACATTTCAGGATTTAGAATTCACATGCTAAGCATTTAGGGATTTGGATGTTATAATCAAATTCGTGCATTAGAATGTTTGAAGGAAGAACCCACTCACCCTAAGGTGTGAAAACACCTCACAACTGCAGCTCAACTCAGGGAATCTCGAATTCCTATCAAATCCCTAGCAAATCTCCCAATTCTTCTTCCATTCAACTCGGGAACCTTGAAAAAGAGGGATTATGAAGAAAGGGTGAGAAAAGAGGGAATTTCGACATCCTCTTGGATCAAATCAGAGCATGGACGGAATCTTGACATGAGAGAGAAGATCCACCATAAAAGTATATGCAAGGAATCCGAACTTACTTGATTTCACCCATCCTGGAATCGCAAAACCCTAATTCAGCAATTCCCCCACTTTCTCCACTCAAGCCCTAATTCTCCCTCTCTCTCTAGGAGCTCGTTTCTCTGGAATGAATGACGAAGAATGAGAGCTGCTTGTGTGTGTGGTCGTTCATATAAGTCAATTGAGCTGCTTGGGTCAATTGCATATTGACCCAACACTTAACTTTAATTATATAGGCTGAATATTCAACTATACAAAAGTTACTGTAATTCATTTATTTCAGAGATCAAACATTCTCCAACAATTATGTGAATTTAGCACGTTGTGTATAATTGATCTATAAAGCTTTAGTTAAAATTTGGGATCATTTGGAGTTACCAATAAATAATTAAAAATCGAACAGTGCACTGCTATATTGCAGTCTGCAGAATATATTCGGCCGAGTTTGTCCTGCACAAACTCGACCGACACCCTTACTGTAGGGATTCAAAAGTCATCCAAAAATTATGCCAATTTAACAGAGTGTCTAAAATTGTATTTATCAAATACTGTTAAAATTTGAGATCAATTGGATATACCAATAAAAAGATAAAATTCAATTACCACACTGCTGTAAAATTCTGAAATTGTGATCGGTCGAGTTTGAAACTCGGCCGACAAACAGGTCAGAGCATTCTTCAAAAATTCTGATATTTTCCAATGTTGTTCACATTTTATATATATAAATCATATCCAAATTTGAAGTAAATCAGAGTTATACATAAAATACTAAAAATCATTTAGTGAGACATTCTACTTATCAAATTCTGTATTCAAGCATTATCAAAACCCTAATTGGGCCGATTAGGGTTTATACTTCTCAAACCCTAATTCTCAAGACAAAAGAACATTTAGACTTCTTATCATAGTTAAAACATCCTAATTGTGTTATCATCATTAATTAGATTTCAATAATGCTTATTCCAATTAATCTTTGCAATTGTCTGGGTAAACCCTAGTTTACCAATTAAGCTCAGATGGGGTCGTAACATGAATGGTGGACAGACATCAATGATGTTATACATCTATGATGTATTGTAACCGTCCTCATTGGAAGTGTTGTCGTCGCTAGTTATGTGAAGACGTTGGCGAAGATATTGGGACCGCGATCGTAGATCTGTAATTTCTACTTGTAGCTTATCAGTGTCTGCTCTGCTGGAACAGACAAAGGCACACTGGGAAGACCATAGTTGACGTTCACTGCGTGCATGTGCAAGTTGTGAAAGCATTGCAGCCCTAACGGCGGTTAGTGTGGCAATTGTGGGTACAACCCGTTGCGTGGGCAACCTCATATGACATCTATTTTGATTTTGAACCCTACCGCACGTAAAATATGGCATGTGTGGGTTCTTGTCTTCAAAACGTCCGTTTTGTGCATCCTTGGCATCCATCTATACGCGTACAGTGGACTGAAGGCCGCATTGACAACGAGGCATTCCGTTCTCCATTTGAAGACAACCTATATTGACACAATGTGACGATTCTGATCAGGTTCGAAATAAACAATTCGGGAATCAATCTATTACAGATACTCGACTAACGAGTTTCCCAAATGAGATTTGCAATGGATTCACGTAACACTTCGCCCTCCCTTGAATCGGCCTGAGTTGAACCTTGACCTGAACTCGGGGGAACGGCGGCTGGGGGAATGGCAAACGATGAATTCTCATCTGGGAGTTCATCCATTATGGTGTCGCCGTCATTTTTCCGTCGGATGAAATTGTGTAGGATACAACAAGCAAGTACGATGCGACACTGCGAATGAATATGATATGTCGGCCCCTTCTTAAGGTATGCAAACCGTCTCTTCAGCACCCCAAATGCTCTTTCTACAATATTACGTAGATGAGCATGTCTGTGGTTGAACATCTCTTTCTTGCTGGTGTAGGCATGTTTGTTTCCTCGGTACTCAGCAATATGGTATGTTGTGTTGCGATAGGGTGCAACAAATTCACGAGTGTTGGCATACCCTGCATCTACCAGGTAAAACTTCCCCGGCGGAACTGTAAACCCGCTATGGGTCCTTGCCGATTGCAGGACCCTTTGGTCGGCAGCCGACCCCTCCCACCCAGTGAGGACATATGTAAACTCCACGGAGAAGTCTACTACAGCCATGACATTGAGAGAGACATTCCCTTTTCTGTCACGGTATCGATTTTGTTTGTCTCTGCTGACCAAGACAGGGATGTGTGTTCCGTCAATAGCCCCTATGGCATTCTATAAACCAAAATAATGTTGTAAACATACACAATGTTTGAAAATAAATTAAATTTATTAGGGAGTTAACTATTACCTTGAAGTATGGGTAGAACCTTGCGTTATGTAAAATGCGAGTATGTGTTGTTGTGCATGTAGTTGCGGTTTGCATGACAATGTAGTCATGGGTCAACGCACAAACAGCGTCCAACACTTCGTTGAACTTTCTGCTAATGGTCTCACCGGAGTGAATGTAGTCCTCCGCCAAAGCAGGATTTGTGTGTCCATGGCCAACCATCTGCAGGAAATAGCATACGGCCTCAACTGAGCTGACGCCTCTAGTACCTCGCAATAAGCCACGACTCTCAAGCTTGTCGACAAAGGTCATTATAGTTTGTGGACGCATCCGGTATAGGTCATAAGCCCTTTGTTCGTGACTGGTCAATATTTCTAAGACCTTTATGTGGCCACTCCTGATGCTAACTGACCTAGGGATACGAGGTGGTGTGGAGGCATCAATGTCTACTGCGTCCATGATTGAGTATGCAATAGAGTCGGCAATTAAATCACCAACGTGAATCACTGGCCACAACAAGGTATCTAATAAAAGGTTGTTGAGCATGTCTTGTGTTTGCGGTTGGTCATTGCTAGACATGATGCCTACATGTACAATGAAAACAACTACATAATAATTGCTACAACATAAGACAATCCAATTAACATGCGAAAAATAAATTATTACAACACTCAATCAAATGAAATTGTACGGATATGTAATGTGTGTGCGGAAAGTAAATTATTACAACAGTCAATGAAATATAAATGTTTGGACGGAAAATAATTAACATCAAATGCATACGAAATAACCCCTGCAATTATGTTCCCGATGGGCCAGCATCACTGGATGAAGGAAACCACATCGGTGGCACGCCTGGGAAGTTGGGTGGCGGGATAAATGGTGGCTGAGACGATGTGCCTGGGAAGTTGGGTGAAGAGGAAGACGACATAAATGGTGGGTGAGACGACGTGCTGTTGAAGTTGGGTGAAGGGAATGGCTGCGGAGACGGGAAATAATATGAAGGCATGGGAGGTACAGATGTGGCAAAACCGAATTGTGACCTTTCACAAAGGTCGTTTAACCACAATGTTATCTTCGCAGGGGTGTTTTTGAGGCTAAGGTAGATGTTGCGGTTGGTAGACTCCTTGATGGCGTTCACAAGTGTAGTAAAAACAGCGGTGGGGGCATCGGGGAAATTGGCATTAAAATGTTCTAAAATGTTTGACAACTCTTCTTTTTCATAGGCTTTGGTCATCATGGATGTCCCTAACTCGTGAACCTTTGTGTAAACCTGTGTGAACTCAGCCAGAACTTCATTGGAAAGACTACATCGCTCTTGCGGCGTTGATTGGCGTCTCCTGCGCGTATGGGAAAGATCATTCATTTATGTTCAACCATGGTATATATTGGAGGATTAATAATGGTTACTCTAAATACAACATAGAGAGGAAAGTAAAACCAATGAAAGCTGAAATCCATAGCTGAAATCAATGAATGATCTTTCCGAGAATACCAATTTCTATATCCAATTTCCAGATTTATGACATCCATAGCTGCTACTATTATGATATCATAATAGTATCACAAAAAACATAACATCAAAATACAGAACATTAAAACAGAACAAATAACAGAACATTCATAAATATGGCAAACAGATATGTCCAGGCATCACTGTGTAGATGCAGGGATTCACCTAACCTAGACCTCACACTGATTTAGTTAAACAAGTTTTAAATCTGCTGTTGTTTCCCCTATTAACCTAACCACTACCATATGATAGATTCGTATCTTGGAGGGAAATTATGTTCTGTAAATTAAAACATACTATATTGTCACACATGCATGTTAAAACTATTTAGTATATTTGCATGAATTTTGAATACATGTTATAACTCAAACCACTTGCATAATAGAGGTCATCTCCATGAGGAGTCAAATGTTGCTAAGATTGATCTTTTTTATGATTAATTGGTGGTTTACATGAACGAAAATAATTTAACAAAGAAGATATAAAACATAGACTAATGTGTTTAATTAAATGACAATAAAACATAATGAGCTGTGGGTTTCACCTAACCACATATCTCATGGTAAAATACCACACAATAAACAAAATATTCATTTGTATAGTGAAATAACTTTTCCAGACACCACTGTGTAGATGCAGGGATTCACCTAACCTAGACCTCACACTGATTTAGTTAAACAAGTTTTAAATCTGCGGTTGTTTTAAACCCTATTAACCTAACCATGACTGCTCCCGCATTCCAAATCAAACATAGTACCTGCTAATGGTGAGCTAATGTAGGCAAAAATTAGGTTCAACCATGGTATATATTGGAGGATTTATATACCAATTTCTATATCCAATTTCCAGATTTATGAAATCCATAGCTGCTACTATTATGATATCATAATAGTATCACAAAAAACATAACAACAAAATACAGAACATTAAAACAGAACAAATAACAGAACATTCATAGATATGTCCAACACATTAACGACGCCCAATTATGTTAGAAAAACAATTACAAAGTCACAGAAACCAGAAACCAGCAGAGGATGAATCGGCCATTACTACCCAATCATGTTGGAAAAACAAAGACAAAGGCACACAAACCAGAAACCAAAGGATGAAAAACAAATGACAGAAAACGAAATGTAGGACAACACTACTCTATGGTCTACTAACACATATCGATATCCTCAAAATAACCTTGCCGGGAAAAATCAAGAAAATCAAGCATGGTAGTGCCTTTTATTTGCTTTAGTACTATAACTTACCACACAAACACACATAATAGCGGTAAATTGATGCATTTCTAGATAAAAGTAGTAGTAAGAAGTAGAATAAATCAGTGTCATACACAACGACTGTTTCCAGGTATTGTCGGCTCATTTGCCACTTAATCGATACACATGCCTGATTGTTGTACTTCTGCCCTAATCGACCTCACAAATAAAGCACCGTCTACCCTAATTTGTGACCAACCTGAGCAGAAGGGGGCGAAAACGAAGACAGAGTGCGGAAGCGGAGGTCTGGGCAGGGCCGCCGGAGCACGATTGAGGAGCACAATTCAGCAACAAAGGACGACCACCAGCTTCTGTGAACAGCTCCTCCAAAAGGCGTATGTGGAAGTGAACAACCTCGCAGCAGAAGGAGAGGAATAAGAAGGCACACGGACTAGGGTTTCTTCTTGCCTTGGACGAGCTAGGGTTTCTTCTGTGCGTCGACAAGACAATTCAATGTCAAAGCAGGTAGTACAAAATAGCAGGGCAGGGCATGGGTACCTTGCTTTCGAGGGAGCTAGCCGCCCAGGTAGACCGGCGTTGGCAGGCGGCAGCATTGATGATGGTCCACGCTTCTCCACGGGTCGACCGGTGCACTTCATCTGCGACCTCGAGCAGCACTCCATCTGCGACCTCGAGCAGCTTTCGCTTTTACTTCTCACGGACAAACAGTAGTGAAGATGCGCCGAGAGAAGATGGGCGAGAGATCGTCTGGCGAGAGGTCGTCTGGCGAGGGGGAGAGGGAGGGTTGCGGGGTTGCGAGGGATCAGGGAGGGTTGTCGGGCCAAACCGGATTGGAAATCCCAATCCTGCCTCGATGGGGATTGACTTAAACTTGATATTGGGATTCCGTTAGGCCAAAACGGGGCTCAGACCGGTACGCTAGCCAAACAGATTTCTTGCCCAAGCCGGACCGGATTGGGCCGCCGTGGAGCAAAACGACAGCGCCCAATCCCGGTCCGGGCCGGAACCAAACAGGGGCTAAAGGCGACAAAATCATGGAGGCCAATACCTACACAATTCTGATGAATGGAGAATCTATTAGTGCGTGGTACGATCGGTGGGTACAGAACACGCCTAAACTGGAGGAAGTTCTTATGAGGCAGGTACCACAGGAGAACATATCTTAAAGTCGCGAGCATGGTGGATCTGCAGGGGAATTGGGACAAGGAGTTTTTGATGGCTTGGCTCGACCCGGCGACGGTAGAGGACATCTTGCGTCTGAAACCGCCTCATGCAGACGATGCCGACGACGTTAGGGTCTGGAGTCTGACGAACGATGGACAGTTCACCACCAAATCGGCTTATTATAAGCTCCGAGAAGGGAAAGGCATCAGCATCGAGGGGAACTGGACTAAATTGTGGAAGACTAATCTATCCAGCAAGATTAGAATGTTCGTATGGCTCATGATGCACGATGCACTTCTCACAAATAGCCGAAGACTAAGGAGGAGGTTGGTGAACTGCAGTATGTGCCCTAGGTGCGGGGAGGAGGAAGAAACCATCCTCCACGCATTGAGAGACTGTAGCGAGACCAGGGAAGTATGGAAGGAGGTTTGGGGGAGTGACGGCATTCCTGAGTTTCTATTTGCAGCGACGGAGATCAAGGACTGGATAAACGCCTCTTTTCAGTTGGATGAACAAGACTACTCGGCCATCTTCATCATTTGCTGGTACAACTGGAAAGCAAGGAATTTGTGGGTGTTTGACAATAAGGCCATGGACAAGCTGATGCTTGTGGGACATATCAGGAGGGAGATCACGGTACACACTGAGGCTTTCTGAAGGCAATCTCAACCGGAAGTTTCCTCAAGCACCCCTCGTTGGGCAGCGCCGCCACCTGGAGTGGTCAAGTTCAATTCCGACACGGCGGTCAAGAACAAGCGTGGATGTTGCGCTTTTGTCTGTCGCGGCAAAGAGGGTAAGTGGATCGGTGGTGCGGCGGTGCAGTTGCACACAACAGTGGTTGTAGAAGCCGAATTGGAAGGGGTTCTATTCGCTATGGAGGTTGCTTTGGATAACAAGTCGTTTTTGAAACGGACTCCTTAAGTCGTCAAGTTGATTCACGGTAAAGTCGTTGACTGTCCTAAATACGCCAAGACTGTGGGCCGTATTAAACGGCTTTGTAGGCCCGGGTGGAGAATCCAACATATTGGACGAAGTAGTAACATGGTTGCTGATTACTTGGCCAAGTCTAACAATCTAAATCAATCTGTATACATAGAGTATGCCCTACCCCCTAGTGGGTTGTCTTTCTCTTATATCCAGTGATTGTAATGGTAGTAGTACTACCATGTTTATAGATTCTTGTTTGATTAGCGATTGTAATCTTTCGTTTACTGATGCTCGCAAGAGGAGGGCGGGATGAATAAGATTGCCTCCTAATTAAAAAAAAAACTATAACACTATGGTCAAATAATATACACCATAACGGTACTACGACAAAATATTATATACCATAACCGCATTATGATAAAATATTATGCACATTAGTGACCATTTTTGCTGATTTTTCAAAATTTAAACCATATTTGTACGACGAAAAAAAATTGGGAGACACTGTCATACAAAAGTATAATTTAAGCAACATATATTACAAAAATAAAGTTAATCATAGTGATGCATGAAGAAAAAAATAAAATATAAGTTTGTATATTGTACCAAATAATGAACAAACATCGATATTTACAAAAATGTGAAACATATAATACTACTTACATATATGATGAACTAAAAAAGTTGTTATGAATTTTTTTTTATGCAAAAGCTCTTGTGCCTCTTTTTGTATTTTTAAGGGAAAAGGGGAAAGAAAGTATAGGGGTCAGTGTTTAAGACAGTTAGCTGACCAGCAAACAGCCATAACGGCTAAGAGTGAAACAACAACCACTATAGAAAGATTGAAAAACTATCTATCTGCTTTCTCATGAATAAGTATGTAATAGCTTAATCGTATGCTGAATTTTAAGCCAAAGCTTATCAGTATTAGTGTATCTATTCTCATGAACACGAAGGTTCCTTTCATGCCATATGATATAAAGGATCAGAAGAGCAGCAATGTGAGCTTCTTTACTCGACCACTGAACAAGATCATTGCAGCAGCTAGGCATAGATCCATAGCATCCACATCTAGCCCAGATATCCTTAGAATACGAACACCTGAACATAACATGGCTGGTATCCTCAACATCTTTCATACATAGGAAGCACACAGAGGTGCTAGATACACCCATTCTCATAACATAAGAAGAGGTTAGGAGCTTAGAATGAGCTACTTTCCAAGCATCTATCTGAAAATTCCTTAGAGCAGAGACATCCAAACGATCTCTTAAAGTATTGAAGACATCAGCAAAATTTAAGTTCTGTAGACCCATACAGGTCACTCTATCATCCACACTAGCATTTGTATTAATATTTCCAAGCATGTCCAACACCGGAATGTTTCTTCGATTTATGGGAATACACCACTAACCCTCTTTCAAGATATAAGCTAATCGAGCTCCACTAGGTACTCCAAGACTTAGAGCAGCTTTTGGGCCAATTACATCCAACAGAAATTTGTTTTCAGGGAACCAAGGATCTCCCCACAAACTAATAGCTTCACCATTACCAATAGAGAAATTAATATGCGGAATCATACTATCCCTGACACGTATAAGTTGATTTACAAGCCATGAGTTAGATCCATGGATTCCTATTTGCCAAACAGTATTTTTGTTTAAGTATTTCTCATGAATCCATCGAACCCATAAACTATCTTTCTTACAAGCCACATTCCAAACATTAATAAAAGAGGCAGCCTTAATGGTAGATCTCACCGACTTGATACCCAGCCCCCCTTCATCCTTGGGTAAAGTAACATGCTTCCATTTAACAAGATGGATGTTTTTCTTTATTTTAGAACCCCCCAAAGGAAATTCCTACAAAGCTTCTCAATATCATCAACTATAGAGCAAGGAAGAGGAAAAACAGCATACCAAAACCTCTGCATAGCACTAATAGTCGACTACACCAGCTCTAAATGACCAGCCATCGACATGAGCTTAGATTTCCACCCATCAAGTCTAGACTTAATTCTATCCATAAGGGGAGCACAAAAATCCCTTTTCAGCTTGCCAATAAACAAGGGAACACCCGGATACCTTTGAGGTAGCACACCTTCATCCATATCAAGAATAGAAGTCATTGCTTCCTTATCCGCATTGCAGCTAAGAAAAATTGAACTCTTGACTGGGTTCAATTTCAAGTCAGTAAAGTTTTCCAACATCTTAAAAATAAGGTTCAAGTTTATACCATTTTGTTCGTTTGCTTCAGAAAAGATCATTAGGTCATCAGCGAAGACCAAATGAGAGATAGAAAAAGACGATGAAGCTTTGAGGGGATGGATTTTTCCTTCTTCAACAGCATTCTTCATCAACTGAGTAAGAGTTTGCATCACAATAACAAATAAATATGGAGTAAGAGGATCTCCCTGTCTCACTCCATTGATAGGATTGAACATCTCAAGAGGTTCTCCATTAAACAACACCTAGTAAGAAGTAGTATGAAAAATTTCTTTGATCCAGACCAACCAGCAGTGCGGAAAATTCATCTTCTCCATAATAACAAACAGAGCATCCCAGTTGATTGAATCATAGGCTTTAGTAAGATCAGCCTTAATGCACATTTTAGGACTAACATTTTTCTTATTGACGTCATGGATAACCTCATTGAACAAAAGGATAGCATCCTTATTGTTCATGTTCTTCACAAACGCACATTGATTAGGACTGATGATGCAAGGTAACACCACCTGAAGCCTATTCGCCAAGATTTTGGAGATGATTTTTGTAAATGACATTGCATAAATCTATAGGACGCCAATTCCTGGTATTAGAAGTATCATTGCTTTTTGGAATAAGGCATATGAAATTTTTGTTGGCTTCTTTAAGCAACCTTCCAGTCCTAAAGAAATCAAGAACTACTCTAGTGATATCCTCTTTAACCTGGGTCCAACACTGCTTAAAAAAAATTCCATTAAAACCATCTGGCCCCGGACTTTTATCATCATTCAGACTAAGAGCCACCTCCTCAACTTCTTTAGGAGTAACCAGCCTATCAAGATGAGCCTTATGAACCTCGTCCAGATAGGGAAAGGACAGACTACTTAGACCAACATAATTCACACTGCTATTGTTGTTGAAGATGTTCTTGTAAAAGTTAGTAACATAGCCTCTGAGCAAACCAGGGTCAGTCACTAGCTCACCATCAATGTTAAGACATCTGATGCTATTTCTCTGCCTTCTTTTCTCAAAGAAGAGTAAAAAGAACTTAGAATTTCTGTTACCTTCCTTTAACCAGCAAACCTGAGACTTCTGCCTCAAAAAGGACTCATTCTCATTATAAGCATCAATAGCTTTCTTACGAGCCACAATAGCTTTCTGAACCAGATTCAAAATAGTAGGATCACTATCAAGATCATTTTAAGTTTGAGCAGCTGCATTCTCAAGCACTCTCAAATTTTCAGAAAGATTTCCATTCTCCTTATTCCACTTAATAAGAGTTGTTTTAGTACTCTTCAACTTACAATAGACCTTAAACATAGGAAACCCCACCTCATCACCCTTCCAACCATCAGCAACAATGCTATTAAAATCCTTTTTATTGCACCAAGCATTTATAAATCTGAAAGGGATTTTATACCTTTTCTTTTTACCAATAGAGAATTCAATAAGCCTGTGATCACTAGTAGTAGAGGCATGTGCAATAGCTTTAAAGTCCGGACACTTCAACATAAATTCCACATTGTATAAAATTTTATCAATTCTTGAAATGACAAAATTCTTCCTCTCCTGATGATTGTCTCAAGTATAAAAGGACCCATCAATATCCAGCTCGAAAAGGCCAGTGTGGATGAAACAATCATTAAAATCCTCCATACTCTTCTTTGAGGGAGGATCCTTCCCAATCCATTCAACATCTTTTCTTACTGAATTGAAATCCCCTATTAAGCATCAGGGGCTAGTAACTGATTTAGAAACCCTTTCGATATCCCTCCATAAGCCCATTCTTTCATAGTCATCATTATGTCCATAGACACCAGTAAGAAGAAACTGATCATCATCAACAAAAACAATAGAGTGAACAAGTTGATCGGATTCCTCAATTTTAATAACATCACAGACATCATGCTTCCATAGAATCAGCACTCTACCAAGCACATGCGATCCATGATTAGAAACCCAAGAGTAGTTAGGAAAGAATTTACTGACTAACTTGTTAATTTTACCACTTCTCACCTTAGTTTCTATAAGAACTATGATATGAGGATTGATCCTACTTATTTCTTCATGGACTTTGAGCACCTTATTATTAAGGCCCCTCACATTCCAGGCCATAATCGATAGAGAGATACGATCCATTAGTATTGCTTTCCTCCAGTACTTCACTGGGTAGAGAAGAACCAACTCCAAGATTTTTAAATCTGTTGTTTAGGATAGCTTTTTGATCATAAATCTTCTTGGTAACCTTGGCCTTTTTCTTATTCACAACAACTTTAAATTCAGCTTCAATTCCTTTAGTTGCCTCAGAAGGAGTACTATCAAGTGTTATGTCGATCACCTCAGCTTCACCTTTTTCTCTACTTTTCTCCTCAAACTCTCTAACAGAATTCTCGAAAGCTTCTCTTTCTTTTTCAGTAATAACCACAAATTCATTCACAGTGGTATCTTCCTCAGAGCGCTGATCAGATAGAGGCATATCAATATGGTTCACATTATCAACTACCTTGGCATTATCGCCCTTTTTAGAAATGCCTTCATCATCACCTCCAATAGCCTCTGACTGCTTATCTGAACATGCACCATGTTCAACAACGTTTTTATGCACCCAAACTTTCTTAGTTACACCACTTCTTTCACATTCTCCATGTCCAAACAATCCACAGGTACTGCATTTGTTCGGCCTCCACTCATATTCGAATGTGACCTTGTGGCTACTACCCCCATTTGAACACAGCTCCAATTCAGATGGAAAGGAGAAGTCTGGATGGATCAGAACTTGGAGCCTAGCGTACTCCATTCTTTTGCATTCACTTGTGAGTCTATATGTAGACAGAGGAAATCCCAGGAATGATCCTATGCGATCAAACATCCTTTTGCATTCACTTGTTATGGATTTTTAATCATAATATTTTTAGTAAAAGTTATAAATGTATCATACTATAAGGATTGTTAAAGAAGAAATAACATCCACACTATTATCATTTTGTGAGGTTATTGTGGTTAAGCATTGTGTTTGTCTATGAATATGATTTTCCTTTACATCATTATTTTAGGACCTTGACCTCTGTTTTGGGCTTATCCTGTTTGCTTTGCCTAACACTGGTGTTTAGTTGCTTACTAATCACCTCAAGTGGTGATTAGGTTTTGTTTGTGCTTTGTTGAGAGTTAGAGGTGCAACTTGCAAATAACCCAAGTTTTAGGGTTGATGAGCAAGTTTGTCACCTTGAGAGATGTTTCTCTCTCTCCTTGCATCCTCTAGAGTTGAGAGGATGGGTTGGGCTCGTTGCTTGAGTAGCCTTGGGCCTTGTTTTGTAGATATTTTGCAAGGAGATGATGCAACGAAAAAGGGTCTTGAAGAGGACAATGTACTAGGTGCGATGAAAAATACAAAGAAAACTAAGAAGAAGAGGAATAGCATGAAGACGACTAGTACTATTGTCAGATATGAAGCTACTAGAGATGAGAATGATTCAGATGAGACTGATGGAGTTGAAGCTATTGAAGAAGAGGTTGTTACTGTGAGTCAAAATGAGGAACTGTTGTGCGTGAAGTTGTTGAATAAGAGCTACTTGTTGTGCGTGAGAATGAGGAACTAGAAATAGATCTTGTTAAAGAAGAGGTGGTTGATGTGCATGAAGTTGTTGAAGAATAATTGGTTGTTTTATATCAGAGTGAAGAATTGGAAGCTACTGAAGAAGGATCTATTTCAAGATAAAAAGAAGAAGAACATCACAAAGGAAAGAAGAATCAGACTCTGTAGTAGAAAATGAAACTTAAAGACAAAGGAAATATTGTAGAAGGTAATGTAGACTACTAACTATTATTTTGATAATAGAAGTTACACTTGTTTATGGAAATGTAACACGGTGAACTAAACATAACAATGCTAATAAAAATATAATTAGGCTAAGAAAAATGTAACTAAGAGACTGTAAAAGTAAGTACATCAAGTATAAAGTAGATTGGATAACAAGAAAGTATCTGTGCTAACGAGAATGTAACTAAGCTAAGAAAAAGGTAACTCAAAGAATGTAAAAGTAACTACGTCAACTGGAAAATAAGATGGCTAACAAGAAAGTAACATCTTGAAATAAAAAGTAACCATATAGATCGGTAAGTAAGAAATGTTAATAAAGAAGTATCTGTGTGAAATAACAAGTAACAATATGAATGGAAAATATCTATGAAACTAAAAAGTAATATTGTGGATTGATAATAATATATTTTACTCTACTCTTTGTAATTGTGTACATTTAAGTTAGCATAATCACATTAATGTGGTACACAATCACCTTCTCTACGATATCAAAAGAAAAGTAACTTTGTTAATTTCAAAGTAATTGTGTAAAATAAAACAATAAATATGTAAACCAAAAAGTAACTATTTACATATGGAAAGTAACTATTTGAAATGGAAAGTAACATTGTGAACTGAAAAGTAACACTATAAAATGGTAAGTAAGTAGGAAAGCAAATTAACATGAACTTTTTAATATTTTTGTAGTACACAAAAACTTTGCCACATATGTTACATTAAGAGTTGTAACAACATCGAAAATAGCTTGTCCCTTAGAAAAAATCAAATCTAAATGATGAGGTCAACTACTTTTGTGAATTTGATAGCCATGCCTAATCTTATTGTAGATGTGGATTTTTTATAAGATCTAATTGAAAGATATATTTAAGAAGACAGATTCATGATAGCACTAAGGGTTGAGGCTAGGATGAGAGTAGAGGATGTTGCAGTGATACTAGGTTTACCTAGTAGTGGTATAGATATTGTTCTGAGAAAAAAATCACATATTGTAGAGAAAGTTTGGGAGGATTTTACTATTGCAAAAAAGAGAGAAGATGAAAGTGGTGAAGGAGTTAAGAGAAGGGAGAAGGATTATTACATAAGGACAACTTAAGGAAGTTGTGGCAAGAATTTTCTAAGAATGATACAGAAGAAAACTACCAAAACATGTGTAGAGCATGGATGTTGTACTTGTTAGAAACATTCCTATTTCCAGATACAAGCTGCTATGCCCCAGTTTTCCGTCTACACTACTTAGATTATGTAACTACAACATGGAAGTTAAATTGGGCTAAGTTAGTCCATAGTCACATATTCAAGAGGATGAAGGAATTGAGCGAGAATCTAAAAAGGAGGAAAAGAGGGGAAAGCAGTAGAAGCACATTCTACACGATAGGATGTGTCATGTGCCTGTGTGTAAGTAACTTGTTTAATCTTTTTTTATTTCATTGAACTTCTCTATATGAAGATCTAAATTCTAAATTGTACTTTTCATATCCATGCAGGTATGGGCTTATGATATTATAGGAGTAGTAAAGACAACACTCAATGAAGCAAAGTTGAGGATAAACAAATGGGCTACTCCTGTTAAGAAGATAAAGGATCTCATCAATTTAGAGGTTGAAATGTAAGATTGAATGTTATTTAAGAGAATCACTATATAAATTCATATAAGATATACAAGATGCACATGATATGTTATTGACGTTAGAATGTTTAATGAGCACATGCTTTGACAAAGTTGAAGAAGGATAACATGGAAAACTAGAAAGCTGCTAAGAGAGTAAAAGAAATGTCATTTTACCTTACATCAAATTGTTCAAAGAGTAAGTCAGTGACTACTAGGGTAGTTACATCAGTTGACAGAAGCAGGGAAGTGACAAATAGCTTGGAGAACAGAGTCCAAATTCTTAAGGATGAACTAAGAATGCAGAAGGAGGTCTACAATCAAATAACCGTTGAAGCTTTTTCTTCATTAAGAGAAGAAAATGATAGATTGAGGAAAAGACTGTTAGAAATTCAAGATGAAAATAGAAGGTTGAAGAATGAGAATGAAAATGACAGGCATATAGAATATAACAATACATCACCTCCAGATCCATTGGGAATGATAGGTCAGATTCTATAGAAAGTGAACTTATAAAGAGGATGCAAGAACTGTGAAAGAAGCTACTGGATACAGACCAAGGAGATTGCATTTTGAAGAAGTTGTAGATGGAAACTGGTGGACCAAGAACTAAATCCACAAGCAAGAATGAAGAAAGGGAAGAAACATCAAGATCAATCAAACTATGTCTAAAGAGAAAAGTGGTTGAGAAATAACATAAACAAGATTCTTCTTCAATGCAAGAAGATTCATGTAATTTGTTCGAAGATGCTCAGACTGGATTATAAATTCCAACAGAAAAATAGGAAGACGAGATAGAAAACATAATAATGAATGTAGAAATTGAAGTCGAACAAAAAAGAATTAGAGACAAATGAAAAAGAAAAAGAAGATGAAATAACTTCAGAAGAAATTGAGAAGAAAACACCAAAAGTGATGAAAAAGACGAAGAGGAATATGAAGACGGACACTGGTCGCATAGAGGAAAACATCAAAATCAGAAGGCATGCACATGTAATGGTAAACAATGGAATAAAATATCTGAACTTTTATGTATCTTTAAGATAAGTAACTAACATACATTACACTTCAAAAACAACAAAAGAGTTCAACGCTCATAGGGTTTGAGAACTTCAAAACAAAAGAACTGAACGATGATGTAGATGAATTCATTTAGAACATAGATTAAGTGTAAGCAATTACTTTTTTTGTACTCATAGACTAAAAATTTGTTACACAATAGCCATTATAATTACTTTTTAGATGTGTACCAATAACTTCATCATCGACTATAATAGCTACTTGTTAGAGACAATAGATACATTCCTTGTATAGAATAGTTTCTCGGTTTATAAATTGTATGCAACATCTTTAGAATAAAATTTTGGAAGAAAAAAACAATGTGCATGTCTAGAAGAGAATGGAGATTTGGAGAAGATACATGGTGCAGGGGAAAGGATCTATCAACACTACTGTTCAAAGACAAAATGATGCAGTCACCCGTAAGAACTGAATTTGTAAGTATTTATCACTATATTATGGATTGCTAACTTAAGAGTCTAGATTTTCAGGTTATGGTTTGATTTGTGCAAATGCTAAAAGAAATGATAAGCAAAAAGAGGAAGAAGGCATTCTCGTGGCATTGTTTGAGCACTTATGCACCGGTAAGAGAAACCACCATCATACTAGATTAGAGCAACTTACCACTATACAGTAAAGATTACAACAATGTAATTTGGAATATTGTTTTTATAGCAAAAGCTGAACATGATGGTGGTTGACATTACAATAAAGGAGATCGACATGCTATCACCTCTATTCAATGTACATGACAAAGAATTCATGACCATGAATTATGTGTTTACAATACTTAACAATGACAATCACTGGCACTTGATTGAATCAAATTTTAGGGACAGGGTGCATAGATCTTACAATTCAATGTCTGGGAAGTCCAGTTATAACAAAGAAGTCATTAGATTGGTAAGAAAAGGCGAACATTGTTTAATGCACTTTTGAATAAAAATGGTGTTGGTTACATTGTACTCAACAATATTTGGTTTTTCATGCAGGTGGGATTTGTTCATGAGTTCTTCAGGGTAGTGCCAGAGCATGGAAGTAAAATGTCTCAATGGACAATAGAGTACCCTAAATGCCCCCAAAAAGAAGATGATGGTGTTGATTGTGGAGTATATGTTATGCGGTATCTTGAATGCTTGGTGAATGGAAAAGAAATGAACTTCACGAGTAAAGACATCCCTACAATTAGGGCAAAGATCTTCCAAGGAATGATGAAGAGGGGAAAATTGTAGCCAGTTATAAAACCTACTCGATATCAAGAAGAGTAAAAAGAAGGAGCAAGTGACATACAGAATGAAGAAAGCCCGATGATTTTATGCCAAGCCTAAATACATGGCTTGTGTCAGACAAGTACAACTTTTAGAAAACAATGTAGTAAAGCAATGTGATTTTGAAATGATGCTTGAGAAAATGCATATGTAAACTCTGGAAAATATAGTTTGAGTTTGAAGTATGTTTTGGGTTGAACAAAAAATTACAATTGGAGTCAGGTGAGAAAAAAAGTTATATGGGTTTATGTTTATGCAGATATTATGGTTCGAATTACAGTAAAATGTATGGGTTTGATGCTTTTTGTATTAAGTTTGAACCCATTAGTTGGATGTTGTTGGATGGTCTTCTAACATTATCTAGATGGTGTTCATATGGAAGAGAATTATTGTGTATGACATGTTATATCACAAGTCATATATGTGCATGTAATGATTGTGATCAGCTTCAGCAGGTGCTCATTCCATCTATGAAGTAATTGTCTGAACTAAAGAGTAAATATGTAAAATGTAAAGTAACTACGTGAATAGAAAAGTAACTATAAGAACAACAGAGTAATATTCTGAACTGAAAAGTAATTATGTGTACTATAGAGTAATTATTGGACATATAAAGTAACTTTTCATCGAAAAAGTAACAAAAGATTTTGAAATGTATATACTAAGGAATTCTTAATAAGTATACAACTATTTGAACAAATTGTTTAACATTTTTTGTGATATTTCTTCTAAAATAACAAAGTATGATCATTCCAGATATAAATTGACTATATGAACTGAAAAGTAACTCTGTCAACCTAAAAGTGACAACATGATGTACCAAGTAACTATATCAACCCAAAAGTAACATTGTAGACTAAAATGTAACTGTTGAACATTATTAAGTAACATTGGGTACACAAGAGTAACGTAGAGTTTCACAATGTAACAAAAAGTGATTCTTTCCCTTTTTAGAATGACAGTGTTCAATTAGAACGGTTCTGTTATATATTTGAGCTATATATATGGGAATGAAGACTTTCACTATGATCAACATGTTCATAAGGTTCAAAAATTCTTGTGACTATTGCTGAATAACAAAGTGTGATTATTGTAGCTATAAAGTAACAATTTGAACAAAAAAACATAAATATGACAACTGAAAAGTAACACTTTGGACAAAAAAGTAAATGTATTATGTAAAATGTAACTTATTGAACTGGGAAGTAATTCAACAATTTGAAAGGTAATAGTGTAAATTATAATGTAACTATCAGAGATATTTGTTAAATTTGGGTCCACAAATGTAACAAATGATTACAGAAAATAACAACAAGCTGTTCTTGATAAAAATGTAACTATATGAACATAACATAACACAATTACTGTGTTGCACCTGCTAAACAACAAAGTATCATATTTCTATTTATAAAGTAAGTATTTGAACATTTAAGTATCTATATGAACTAAAAAGTAACACAAACAACTCAAGCATAATAGGTACACCCATAACGCACTGTATTGACACAAAGAGTAACTATAGGGTACAAAAAGTAACCTTTTGACATGAAAGTAAGTTTATGATTGAACTGTAAAAGAATGAGCCTGATCTTAAGTAAGGACTAGTTTGTAGAAAGAACGATTTTTCAAATCTGATACTAAATAATAGAAATAGGGGAAACAAATTCACAAATGTAATATGTAACAGAAAACGGAAGAACATATCACATTCTCAATGAACTTTGAAGAATCTTTAAGATAGATTTGAATTTGATACAAATGCATCTCCATAGAAAAGAGTAACAACAAAACTAAAGTGTAATCAAATGTGAATTACAACTCTCACAAAGTACATCTAAACCATTACATTTATATCAACTTTGGACATGACTCACACACTAAACAATTGGATAACATTACACTAAAATAACTCAATAATCAACTCTAATAGCAGCAGTAGCAGTAGATCCGCATCAAGAAGCCAACATTAGAAGAAACATTAGCAGCAACAATACGGTAGAGTAGGGAGCATCATTACAGATCAGCCAAGACAAGTAACATATCAATCAGGAACACCACAATCCAAAAAAGTATATCTGTGAATGAAGAGTAAGTACGAGAACAGAAAAATAACTATGTGAACTAGAAAGTAATTGTGTATACTGGGAAGTAATAATTGGAGATATAAAGTAACTCTGGGTTGAAAAAGTAACAAAATGTTCTGAAATGTAGCTACAAAGGAACACATACGATCAACCACTACAAAATCGTCAACCGCAACTTTCAAGAAAGAACATGCTCAGTTCATGCACATAAACAAAACAAAAGGAAAGTTAAGACAACAATTATGTAGATTTGCAAAATAAATATGCTTAGTAAGAAACACACCCACCTATTTCTTCGAACGACAGTTACTACTATCATGATTGACACCATATTGTAAGCAATTTTTACATTGTCTCACTTTAGACTGGAAAATTTCAACTCCATATATATACCGCAAATTAGTCGCTCTAGGTCTTCCTTTAGTTTTGGAAATACTAGGAATGCTGACCTTGATAGTAGTAGAAGAAGTTGTATTAGAACCAGTTACACCAACATCAGGAACATCTAATTCCGACAGCTCCTTTTGCAAAGCAATGCATCTTTCATGACAAATATCTATAGCGTTGTTCCTGCACGCTATGTTCACAACTGAATTACAAGAAGTAACTAGCTAAAATGTACTTCTAGTGGATGAATCATGTATGCATAGCAGATACTTTGTGGAAAACCAAAGGGTGATCTCTATATCCCTTGATCCACCTCATATATATATATATATGTGTGTGTGGCTCAGGAAGAGTGCAAAAACCACAACTCTTTAGATAAGAAAGAAAGTGCCTACATGGAATTCCTTTGAATTCTAACATGAAACAATTATAGGATATCATATAAGTAGATGAATCTTTCTTCAAAACACGAGGACAATTAGAACCACCAACACGATAGACCTCAAACACACCTTCATTACAAGTATCCTTCACGTTATATACCATACTTTGATGAACTTCAGATTGAAATATCTTAAAAATAGACTTGGTGTATATACCTCTCATTTTCTCCTCTAAAGGCCACAATAAAGCCAAAGGCAGATTGTTGTACTCGTCATCAAAATACTTAAAATTTTCTATCTCCTACACATGAGAATAAGCAATCTCCAAGCTACAAACAAGTTCAAAGAGTATTTTTCTGCTCTTGACGTGGCTTCTAATCAGTGGCGGAGCCAGGAATACAAAGTTGGGGGGGGGCAAAATTTTAACAAAAAGCATTGTAATGTAAAAAGCCAAGAACACACATGAAACTAGAGAGTAGAACTTGAGACCTTTAAGTACTACTATAGACGCTCTACCAATGCAACAATTTCATTACATGAGTTTAACGCTCGTCTTCAATATAAATCAACTATTTATGTATATACAATGCGATAAAATGAAAACGTGGGTGTAGCAAGATTTGAACCCGGGCCAAGCGGGTCTTGCAACACACATCCGACCACTGCACCATTTCTAAATTTTGTTTTGTAGTCGTCCTAGTTAATATATATTATTCAATAGACAAATAACATATATATATATGCATATACGAAATTTTTATTTTGGGGGGGGGCATGGCCCATGCTTGCCCCCCATCCCTCCGCCCCTGCTTCTAATGAATGCATTTAGGCTCTCACTTCTTTGGGTTGTCCTCATGCCAACAAATAAAGAATCATGCATAAAACATGGCACCCACTACCACCGCATAGCATACACATCACAAATCCAACTAATGGACAATAAGTCGTTCTCTTCAACTACAGAACTCCATCTCTCTTCAAAATTATTTGTATCATTTACATTCCAGACACAATCATTCAAAGCACTAATGATCTGATCCTTGTCAGGTACTTCACCAAGTTTAGAGGGGAGTTTCTATAGAATGTGTCACTTGCAAAAATGATGCTTACATGATGGAAAAGTAGTAATGATTGCAACATTCATTGCTGGGTCTTGATCAGTTATGATGGAGACTGACTCTTTGCCAAAACACAATAAATATTGATTGAAAACCAATAGAAATGACTCGTACTTCTCATCCGACAACAAGGTTGAAGCAAATAACACTATTTTGTGATGGTGATCAACACCACCAAACATTCCAAAAATCATTGAATACTTATTGGTACGATAAGTGGTATTAAATACAATTGCATCACCAAAGAGCGCACAGTCATCAACAAAAATTAGATTAGACCAAAGCAAATGTGTCAAGCAACCATCAGAATCTTTTTGATATGTATATAAGAATTTAGAATTCAAGACTTTGAAGCTTGCAAAACGATCTAACACCATATCCACATCATATTTAGATGACTCCTTTCTCTTGCTACTAAGGTGTCCATGAGCTCGTCTACTTGTAAATGTCAACTTCTCATAACCACTAGACTCGATTGTTAGTAATTCAAGTTATTTGGAGACAAGTATGTTGCTTGACTCATAGAAGAAAGCATCTCTTTTTGAGTTTCGTCAAGAGAAGAATGACACTTCAAGTAGCGCAAGTAAGAGTCATCGACAAGATCGTGATTGTGTTCATCAACAAAAGCAGTAACAACCCATTTAGTTGAGAACTTGTCTAGAGTAAATCGGATCAAGGCTTTTCACCCACACCTTTTCACAGAACACTTATGCTTCTTGGACAACTTCTCATGTAGATCACCAACTTCATCACAAATAAGTCTCAAAAGACCTTTGGATCTCTTAGAATGACTAATATGACCTTGCTTATCACAAACCAAATCTTTATCAATAAAAATCTTGGCAGCTTGTTCATAATGATTGTCATCTTTCTTAACATTAAACCCAATCATACCAACATATCTAGAATAAAAGGATATGTCATCATCTAAAATTCCGAATTCAAGTCCAATTCTAGGGACATCAACTGAGGACATTATGTCAACATCGATGTATGAATAAGACTGAACATTATCATCATCACAATAAATCATATCATTATTAGCATCAATATCGAGACTATGATCCATAACAGAAACAACCTCTAGGAAATTTTGCATAAAAACAATGCATAAATGATTGATAAATAAACATACGAAAATCCATTTCAGAAAACATAATAAGTGGTGAGTATTGTTGGAATGAAATAGATAGAAAAGACACCCATTTCAGGTACATACTTATGCAACTACATTTTTAATAAAACAATTCATTTAAGACAATAGAAAAATAATGAATTCAGTAACTACATATATGTATTACAACAGTTAATTCCAACAACTACATTACAATTACAAGTTATATTCAGTAGTATTTCAGTGAAATGTGTCCCACGTGTATAAATCACTATAAAGTACCTATCTGAGCATCACTGCATATCTGAAAACGGTTACAACAAGGACAAGTAACAACAACAACAACTAGAAAGTAACTATTTGAAGTTTATATTCACACAGTGAACGACAAAGTAACTATTTAATAAATAAAGTAACCGTGGGTAACAAAGGTAACTGTGTGTTATATAAAGCAACTCTAATGAAAGAAAAGTAACTATTAAAACTATATTTGATTTAGAGACTATCTATCAGGTTTTATTTAAGCTCCGGAAGAGTGAACGGTACTCAAGAGGAATAAATAGAATTCTCTTCAGATTAAGAATAGAAAAGATAGAATTTCAAGAAGAAGCTAGATAGAAAAAGGATGCGTGAATGAAACATGACAAGATGGAGAACCCGATCCCCAAAAAGGTTGATCGTCCATGACCGATAAGGAGAAGTTCTGGGAGAGGCCTGAGATGCTTCTTACATGGTTTTCGCTTGAGCAACGTTGCCATCGTCAATGTTTGCAACCTAGGCCACCTGCTCCTCCTCCTCCCACCACCACCAAAACGTCTTAAATTTGAAAAATCAGGGATGCGGGAAATTAGGGATGTTTCCGTCTTCGAGTGCAGAAAATCGTCGTCGACGTCATCAATGTTTCCCCTCTTCAAATGCGGGAAATTAGGGATAGAGGTCCTCAACCTATTCAGGACGATGGCGGAATCAAAGGAAGCGGGAGCCGAATGAAAGGAAGCGTGAGCTGAATGAAAAGAACCAGGAACCAATATTTACAAAATTGTCACCGCATTTGTTAGAGACATGTAGCGTAACTACAGTACCCACGTGGATATTAAATGAAAAACCACACACACACACACACACACACACACACACACACATATATATATATATATATATCGAATGAAAAGAAGTGGAACCAATATTTATAAAATTGCCACCGCGTTTGTTAGAAACATGTAGCATAACTGCAGTACCCGCGCGGATATTAAATGAACAACTATATATATATATATAGAAGTACCCACGCAGATATTAAATGAACAATTATATATATATATATATATATATATATACATATATATAGCAGTACCCACGCGGATATTAAATGAACAACTATATATATATATATATATATATATATATATATATATATGACAACTATCCAGTGAGAAACATATATTGGTGAGAGCATGAGAGACATTTGAACCAATTTTTCATAATCTAACCGTATAGATTAAAAACATACTTAATATTTATAAAATTGCCACCGCGTTTGTTAGAAACATGTAGCATAACTGCAGTACCCACGCAGATATTAAATGAACAAATATATATATATATATATATATATATATATATATATATATATATATATATATATATGACAACTATCCAGTGAGAAACATATATTGGTGAGAGCATGAGAGACATTTGAACCAATTTTTCATAATCTAACCGTATAGATTACAAACATACTTAATATTTGCCTTCCTATAAAATTTCATCACCATCCGATTTGTATATCATTCACAATAACAAAATACTTTTCGACGCTCTATAATGAATTTCAGGCTGACTGTTGGATGCAAAAAGTGTATATTGTACATATGGACATGTGAACAATGTCTAATTGCAATGATTTTTTGTGAGAAGGTAAATAAATTGATGCTTTTCCCATCTATACGGTCGGATTTTAAAAAATAGTTACAAATTTTTAGTTATTCAAATGTCTCTCATACTCTCACCGTAGGATGTTTCTCACTGGATCGCTACTATATATATATGTATATATATAGTCAGGCTAGAATACATTCGAATGTACAGATCACACGAATACACTCAAGTGTGTTTGCATATCAAGACTATTTTTTTGCAAAATGTAAACTATCGATATTCACCGTCATACTATAACTAGACTACATACAAATTTTGAGCTCATTTGGATGAATGTAAGTCACTCATCCAAGGGCAACAAAATCGACGCGCAAAACTAATTTGAAATGCATAATTTTTGCGGTCTTTAAAACATGACCTATAAATGTCCAAATGTGCTCAAATTTTACGTATGAGCTATTCACAAGATGTTTAAGAATATCAACGGATTAGATTTAAAAAAAATTGCATCATGAAAAACTACTTTATTATGTTCCGAATACACTCGAATGTATTCTGCTCCGAATACACTCTAGTGTATTCTAACCTGACTTTCTCTGTATATATATTTATTTGCAACAGTGTTTAGTGAGTACGATTATGCGATCCAAGAAAATAGGACCAGATACATGAAAAGTGGATCTGTTGCTCCACGCTGCTTCTACTTGTTCAACGCTGTCCTCTAGCTCATGTAACGGCTTCATGCACAACTGTACGTCGTTGTCAATCTCCTTGCTGCGAATCATTCACGTCGCTTGTTGCTTTGGCCTTGACCTTGACAGTTGTTGCCTTGGTAGGTACACGTGGCTCTAACATGATGAAGGTGAGTTTCTTAAATCGGTTTGTCATAACTAGCAAGTCACGCGGAACTCTTTTTTTGGGAAATAGAACTTGGTTGCCGAAAGCCGAGTTTTCTTGCTGTCCATTTGATAGATTCATTGTGTGGGAATGGGAAACTTTTTCCACATTAAATTAGTAAATATATTTTTTTTGTTAGAAATCAACGTAGTGTACCAATGCAAAAAAAAAAAACTCAAGTATCTTTCGCATGTTTTCCTGAAGTCAAGAACACGCTTTCTAATCTTTTTATTAAAGAAATTCTCCAACCACGTCTCTTTATATATAACTATAAAACTTGAATCACAGAGGTGTAGGTTTCAACCAAAATTTTATAAGAAATTTGAGTTTTCCATTTTTCAAGGCCAGTAGCCGAAGATAAGATGTAGATTTAGAGTTCACTAACCAACGTCCCTCGAAAAGAAGTGTGGCTAACAACATATTCATGATCTATATTCTTAGCGTATGCAACAAATTTAAAGCTTTGTGACTCTTATATATCCTGTCTTCTTAGCGTATGTAACAGATTTAAAGCTTTGTTACATATCTGTTTATAAGAATTTTAAGTCGAAGAACTCTTGTCTTTCACAAATTTAAAGCTTTATTACATTATATGTTTATAAGGATTTTAAGAATTTATGTCAAGGCTTCTTGGTGTGATGTTAGTCATAAGTTTATGAACATAGGCTGAGAATTATAGTTCTAGTTGTGGAGCTCAAGTTCCATTCACTTCCATATAATCGGTTTGTAATAAGTTGAAATATATTTTTTTACATAATGTTGTTCATTTTTACCATGTGCTATAGTAACAAACATGGATGATAATTGTGGTGTCGCATCCCGTTATCACACAGACAACGAGATGCCACGCGAAAATATACGGAAATACCATAAACTACATATTACCGAAAATACGGGTTAATTAAAACCGTTTGCGGAAAGCAGATATTACGTCCAGATCCCCATCCTGTAAGGAAACATGTTATATAAATATTTACAAGCCTTGATATATGTCCACAACTTAAAGGAACCCGTTGTCCTGTCAGCATCAGAGTTCATCACATATTTATACATACATAACGGGTCACATCAGGCCAGCAGCAGGATATACAAGCTACATCAGCTATACATCGTAAAACATCGTCAAAACACCTCCGATGACCTGAGAGTACAGGGATGACTCTAGGACTCTACTATAAAACAACAAAACGGCAACATATCCATCTCTTGCCTCATACTGTTCTTTCCCTTACTGCTCGGCCGCAACCTCGCGACTACCACCACATCTAACGTGATCACCTAAAAAGGTTGTAAACCAGCGGGGTGAGACACACAGTCCCAGCGAGAAACATAACTCCCCGCCAAAACTATAAAACCTCAGAAGGTTTAAAGTAGATAAAGCAGATAGCTGGTAAAGACATATAATACAAGCAGTATACTGAGCAAGACTATTATTACCATCAATCTTACCAAGATATTCATGAGGCCTATATCTAGATTTCCTTTATAGAACATGATTGACAAGATAACCTTTATGAAAACTTATCACAAGATATCAAGATCGTACAGTAAAACATAACTGAATCATCTACATAAGCAAGGTCTCAACCAATGTTCCGTGTTTTGCTCTAAGCAGTATATACTATTCGACTGGATTACATTTTATTATGCTCTGAGGAAGTGAGCTGTCCCTGCTCAAATCCAACTTTCGGCTGCGAAGCCCAAAACCGGTGCCATACAAGGTCAATGGGAGAGTCGGACTCCATGACCTCACCTCCTCGTGGTCAGTGCACGAAAACCAAAGCAGGACTGCAGTCTCTTGCTTGAGTGGCCTCAGCCACAGGGTCAGCTCCGCAGGCTACCCTTCTATAATACTGAGCCATGGGCCTATTCACCATGCTCTACAATCACTGAGCCATGGGCCTATACACAACCACAGTTGTACTCAAATCCTCCTACTTTTGGCTAGGAGAAAACCCCGCATATTCAACAATATGCGCTCCAGGTAATCCCACAGGATAAACTTGTTTCACCATCACCAGTTACTGACGGTGATGGATCTATGGCTAGGGAAAACTACATGATATGTTCCACTGTAATTAATTAGTATATTTTAAGTGGATTGTTGAGGCAACCAAGTTGTAAAACATAAACAACATTGAGTTACATTAATACTATCATTATCACATTATCATGGGATCTCAATCCCTCATCACAGAATGCCACTATCTCTCAAGGCTTACATCATCACCATGGGATAGTAATCCCTTATCTCAACATCAGAGGATCACACCTCAACTAGGCACTCAGCCTTTACTAGGTCAACAAACCTTTTTACATCATACGGGTGATACAGGGTATCTCATCAACAAGGATTATCATCATTCAGTGTTATTCAAACACATAAATATCATAGCTCTTACATGGATATGAATCCATCTGATACACCTGTATGGTTAGTATGCATATCAAGAAAGATAACATAAATCACCAACCATAGATCTTTATGATTATCATGCTATCATGTTTGGAACAACATCCATGATTATATGAAGCATAAGCTGTATCAATCATATTATTGTTATCAAACCATGAGCATACACTATGCCCTATTCTTGTGAACATAACCATGTATCTTATCATCTTATGTAGCAACATCTTCGATTCCCATCATACCCCAGTCCACAACCTACCATCATATCCCATTACTAACATAGATGCGGGTTCAAGGTGATTAATCCATTTATTGGGATTTCCGGGTTAAACATAACCTTCACCAAAGATTCCAACTTCCCTCACTATAAGTGTGGCGGGTAGTGCCACCCTCAACAAAAGAATAGTGGGCAAGATCTTATCCCCCATAATAACCTATCGGCTAGGGTTTTCAAATCCTAAAGCACTTATGTCACCATATCGACCATCAACACTTCACCCTATCGTGCACTTGAGAGCAACCAACATGAGTTGTGTCGTGCAGCTTGAACTAGAGATGTGTATCGTGCACAAGCAACTAAGGTATCATAACTGAACCTATCGGCCAAGAACCCTATCGTTTACTAGGGTTAGGGTTTCTATCGGCCAACCCTCTCAACAAGGATCATATCGACCAGTAGCATGGCGTCCAAGACACCCTATCACCCAACCATCAAACCATGTCATCCAAGGGACCCTCATGTCGGCCAAGGCACTCTATCACCCAAAGCAACATGTCTGATACGACCCGTCACCAAATCAGACCATCACAACGTAATTAATTGCGGAATCAAACATAAGAAGCGGATTATTGAAAATCACTAAAAATTAAAACCATTTACAAAGAGATCCATTTCCAGGAAACTCTTATAATAAGAACCAAAAGATTATATATACATTCTGGTTTACCAAGTACATACCATGTACCTTCTCTTCTCGAGGATTACATACAACAATGGCTCTGTTAAGTCTACACATGAGCAACATAAAACCTCGAGGTGTTCAATGCCAAAATCTCGGATCGATCATTAAAGCACTAACTACTGACTCCTAGGACCTGAGAGTACAAAGACGACACATAGGACTCTTATATACAAGACATGACAGTCAGTACTATCTCCACCTGAGATATTACTGTTGTCCCTGATGCTACTGTCCTTCCCCTACTGTAGGGTTTCTACCTCCTCATCCTCGTCCTCCTAAAAAAATGTTGGATCCTACGGGATGAGACAATTGAAATTGCCCCAGCGAGAGATATAACTCTCTGCCAGAAACATTATTATTGCAGTTAAACAGTAATAAACTGAGCAGAATAATCTCTATTGAACAGAAGGAATTAAATCATTATTAAGCAGAATAGACCAATATCATCTATTCATTTTAATAAGGAATATGAAGAACATGTATAATATTTATCCACTTTAGGATACAATAAGCAATGTGACATAAACCAATAGTTTCCATAATTCGTCCTTAAGCAAATATGCTACACGGCTGAATTACATTTTACAATCATTCTTATGCCCTAAGGAAGTAAGCTGTACCGCTCAAATCTAACCTTCGATTGCGAAACCCAAAGCCGGTGCCATACAAGATCAAAGGAAGAGTCGGACTCCTCAATCTCATCCGTCTCGGTCAGTGCGAGACCACAAGCAGGACCGCAGTCTCTTTCTTAAGTGACCTCACTCACATGGTTAGCTCTCATGGCTACCCATCCTCTAGCCCGCCTTGGTACAGGTCCCGACACTAGTAAATCTGAGCCATGGGCCACCAGTTCACCGTGCTCACTGAGCTATGAACGCATTCATGCTCCATCACACTGAGCCATGCGCCCGTTCACCACGCTCTTAAACATATCTTGAGTCTACAACCGAAGTTTCACTCTAATCCTCCTATTTTCGACTAGGAGCACCCTGTATATTCAACAATATATGCTTCGGATTAACCAGCAGGAAAACCCATTTCACCATCACCAGCTACTGACGATGATGGATCTATGGCCAGGGCTCTACATGATAATATTTCACTTGATTATTTAAGTACATTACCATATTCTTTTAGCATCAGTCAAGTTTTCAAATAAGAATTATTATGACAAATGCTACAAGGAAATAATACTCTTATCAAGTACTTTTCAAAACTTTATGAAGCATTGGGATCTCAATCCCTTGTCTCATTGCTGGGAATTCACATCCCTCAACATCATCATCATCATGTTTGCTGGATCTGGGCATTCAGACCCTTAGTTCAACACTAAACATGGTTACCACTTATCAGGTAACTATTACCTCCAGGTCATCTGACCCAGGTATTCAGGATACTTGTTACACAAGCATTTCACATAGTTCACCAGGTATATTCAACTTCTTGTCACCTGTCACTAGGCAACAAATAAAGTAATGGCTCACAAGGCCCAATACCATCATAATTCATACCTGATTATGCTCATCATCTCATGATACCTGCATGGTTAGTATACTTGATAACAACCATATCAATTTCATATCAACATCATACAATACAAAGATAACATCACTATTCCCTCATTAAGGTTAGAGTTTCCCACCTTTGTCAATTAGGGTTCACTGCTATAGAAATGGCTTATAACGTCACTTTTAATGGTGTCGGTTGTAATAATACACCGATACATAAACCATACAGCGTCGGTGTATAAAATAAGCCGACATCAATCTGTGAAGGGCGACCAGACACGAGTATCGCTTTTATTCAGTGTCGGTTCCTTAATAAGAAACTGGCACCTAAAAGTAACCGCCAAAACCAAAATTTCCAGCGAAAAAATTACCTCCAAAAATTGACATACATCGTCGGTTTTTAAGACAAAAACCGACAACTAAAGGTTTTCTGCGAGACAGAAATTTTCTCACTTTTTATCGTCGATTTTGTGACAATAACTAACGCCATTGTGTTTTCGCACGAATAACCGCAAAAATTTTCACCTCCCTTTAGTGTCGGTGTTTGGTTGCAAACTGACACTTAAAGTTTTTATTGTCGGTTTTTATTAGCAACCGACACCTATAGTTAACTTAACAGCGCGAGGCAGACTCTTCCTCTCCTGTTTCATTCATTTCCGCTGATCAGGGTTTTTGCTCTGACGATTTCTTTGCTCCGAAGATTCCGCTGCTGCTCTGCCTCCGCCTCTGACACCGCCGCCACTCACTGCCTCTGCTTTCGTCAGCCGATGTCGGTGACCACAACTCTCCGCCCGGCGACTGCCCGACCAGAGCTCTCTACCGCAAGAGCAGTAGCGTCGCCAGCAAGGAGCAGCAACGCCGCCCGCACGGAGCAGCACTGTCGCCTGCACAGAGAAACAACATCACCGCTTGAAGCAGCCAGCAGCGTCGCCTCTTAAAGAAGCCAACAGGGCTGCCTCTTCGAGCTGCTAGAAGGGCCGCCGGTTGATGCACGACCAGCCCTCCTGCACGCCCATTATCAGGTTTTCCCCTGACCTTCCCCCCTATTCTTGCTTTTCCTGTATCACAGGCACGCCCATTAATCCTATGGTTGTGGCTGTGTGCTTTCTTTTTATATGTGTGGTTTACATGCATCAATATTCTGTAATTGTTCTATGACAAACTGCATTTTGTTCTACACAATATTACTCACGTTTACAACATACTCACATATCAATTCAGGGTTAATGTGGGGGATTTAGGGGCGGGATATTGCACTACAAGTTCTTCATGTGCTTATCTATGCATAACCTTTTATATTTATTTATCCTCTCTCGGTTCAAGTTTTAGAATTCTAGGTAGTTTTAAGCTACATCTTCACTACTTCAACCACTCAAAAGTTTTGATATGTAGATTCATCAAGTTGATGAATGCATTATTACATTGTTTAAAGCTTGATTAATTATGGTAATCTAATCATTATGTTTTAAAACTAATGAGACGATTTAAACATTATTTGATTCACATAATTAGGGTTTGAGAATTGAAAATCCTAATCGACATAAATTAGGGTTTTGGTAACATATGAATACAAAATTTGATTAGTATAGTCGTGTACTAAATGATTTTCAGCATTTTATATACAACTGGGATTTAGTTGAAATTTGTACATGGTTTGGAGAAATTAGATATTATTTTGAAGAATTTTTTGACTTGTTTGTCGGCCGATTTTACCCAAGATAAACTCAATCGGCCATGTATTCAAACTGAAATATAGCAGTCTAGTATTTGAATTTTATCTTTTTATTGGTATATCCAATTGATCTGAAATTTTAATTATGTTTTGGAAACTCCATTTTGAACGTCTTGTTAAACTTTCCTAATTTTTTAATGATGTTTGAACTCTATAGAGAGGACTGGTGGTTGAGTATTCCCTAGATTAACTCGTCCGGCCATGTTGCATACTATATTGATTGACGATCCATGGGAAATTCTATGGATATATGACTATGCTATTTCATGTGAATATTGCCTAAAAATCAGGTCAGTGGTCAATATGCTTGGGAATTGAATTGATATTATAAAATCATATTTGAATTGTATTAGAATGAATTATACAAGTGTTTGTTGAGTCTTACTGAAATTGAATATGATATATACATAAGGATTAGTGTGAGGTGGCAATATTCCCTATTTAGGGTTGTGTTGATGGATTACTGAATTATGTAATTCTTATGATGTTGAACAAAGGATGACTTCTTGAAAACCCTAGAAGTTTAGTATTAAGACGAGTATGAGTGATAAAGCTAGAACTTGTATATAATGGTGCAAATGTGATGAATTGTTGAAGTGTAAGTATTAATACTTGTATCAGATGGCTGATCAGGACCGTGTTGATGATCACCGTGAGGGTGAGGACGTGCTTGCACTGCCTGACAATGTAAGTTTTAAGAATATATCCCTGAGGTTTCTATCTATATGTTCATTTACAATTATATTATGTAAGTGTGTTTTTTATCAAATTTTAGGTTGGTAATGTACCCCTTGAAGAAATTACAACACTTGATGAGCAGCAAAAGAAAATTGAGAAAGTGAGGGGCATCACAATGATGAACAAGTTAATACAACAAAGGGCAATGGACCCAAATTGGCTGTGGATTTTGATCAGACAGGAAATCCATATGGAGTGAATCGCAACTCATTTGTTTCATATGTTGGGGTTCTTACTCGCAGCCATTGCAGTCATATCCTAGAATCATGACATAGAGTTCCTAAGGAGAAGAAAGACCACATATGGAAGGAACTATGTGTGAGTTATTATTATTTGTAATTCTATTTGTGTAGATTACTAATTTTTAGGATACTAGTTAATAGCAATTCTATTTAATTTGCAGAGCATATTAGATCTGGATAAAAAGTTGCATCGTAAATGTGTGATGCAACGTTGTGGGAGGGTCCTAAGGAACTATAGGACCAATCTCACTCGAGATTACATACGCGATGCTGAGAATAGGTTCTTGGTAGATTCCAATTCTAGACATTGATCAGTATTTCGCTAACTTTACACTAATAATTTTTGTTTGTATTCTCTTTAAAAAATAAATATAGGAAGAAGGAAGCCACACAACAATGGAACTACTTGGACCCCAGAGAATAGGAGGAGTTTGTTACCCAAAGAAAAATAGATGAATTCAAGGTATTAAGCGCCGCCACTCCCAATTTAATTAATATACGTTTTATGTATTCACCTATTCAAGATTAACCTTTAGTGTTACTAACCAAATCAATGTGCTAACTAACTAGGCTAAGAGCGATGCTCAACGAGCAAGGCGTGCACTGAATGTGCACGACCACACAATGGGTCCAAGAGGATATGCAGGCGTTCGCCAAAGACTACAGGCTGAGTCTACTCAGCCTACTACTACTCAGGAGACTGTAGAGTCCTCTACTACTGCTCCCGCACCTCTGCCTCATCATGTTATGTGGATAGCTGGGAGGCAAAACAAGAAGGAAGAGATACCGAAGCCCGCAACCGCTGAGGCGAATGCAAAAATGGTAAAAATCAAACTCTTAGAGCAATCTATCGATATTGATTATTGTTATGTTTACTTATGAATTTTTGTTGATGGTGCTTAGCGGGAGCTGCACGAGCAGAGGAAGGAAGGCAAGTTCATCCCTCAGGGCATAAGGGATGAACTGATAGTTACTCCGGGTAACTCAGAGCATCCTGGATGTGTAAGGGGTGCAGGCGCTGGTGTGGGCATCAAAGCGTTCTTTGGGCCATCCCAGCGTAAACCTATCCCAAAAGTGGGACTTTCACAAGCTGAGGTAACTTATTCTTATTTTAGAACATTATTGCGAAAGGGAATTCAATAATCAGAAACTAGCATTTCTTTTATCCATGTATAGGTAGATTCCTTAATTGAAAAAAGACTCCATGAAGCATTTCACAAGTGGCAGGTGTCTCAGACTGCCACTCAGATAGTACATGTGGCGAACTTCTCTTCTCCTACTCCTCGTACTGCTGAGGTTGGGAGTAATCCTATAGACCGACTTAGCACGTCCTCTGTAAGTATTTTTATGGCATATATAATAGCTAGTCTGTTCAAGATGATATGTTTGTGTATATATGCATATAACATTCTTTACATAAATTTGTAGGGGTTGAAGCCATGCCGACTACAAAGTGAAGGATATATCGTTACAGATGCATCGGCTTATCCACCCCTTAAAGGGTGCATGTTTTATGGGAGTCCAGTACCAGATGGCATGGTACGTGTGAGCCCCATACATATACTCACTGGCTGGACGAATCTTGCACTGCCTCATGCACACCCAGATGTTGAAACACTTGGTGAGGCAGTAGGCTTAGTGATATTGTGGCCCGAAGCGGATGTCCTCTATACTGATATTGTATGATAAATTTTCATTACTTTACTTTGTTAGTGTGTATATATATATGAGTCAATTGATATGAAATTATATATACAGGTCAAAAAGATGAGACCCGCTACATCTCGGCCTCCACCTCCTCGACTATCAAGTTGGCTTCCAGAGGACCTACACGCCTCGATAGGTCCTAATTGTAGGAGTGTGGCAGTATGGATCGACGAACATAATCCAAATTGCCTTATAAATGTTACTATTCCGGAGAATGATGCAGATAAATCATATGATAACAATCTATTTATATAAGTTTAGCATACGTATTAATGCACATGTAATAGAAGTTCTGGATACGTATTAATGCAGGTCAAACATTCGGAAACAACATCTTTATACAAGATATTTTGGAGTTGTTTAAGTATGAATGGATGAACACATCTATGATAGAGCTGTGGATATGGTGAGATTAATGCATACGACAATCTGGTTTATACATCCATATACCTTGTTTTATATACGGCAATATGGTTTCTTATATATTAATGCATATGTAATACATATTTTGCAGCCACTTATACAAGACATGTAAAGATTTTGGGTTTTCCCATGTGGGATTTTTGGTTCCATCTTTGATTAGTCTTGTAGATACAGACCCTGGTTCAGTTACTTCATACTGCTGTGATGCTTTTGAATATTTTGGTAAAAATAATAAGACGGTGATAATAACTCCATTCAATGTCGAGTAAGTTTACTTTGCTTGTAATTTGAACTTAAGCAAATTACATTTTTATTGTGGATATTGAGTTATTAATTTTCTACTTTCTTACCTGTAGTTCTAAGCATTGGGAGTTATTAGTTATTGTCCCCAAGACATTCACCGTCTATTATCTAGATCCTGCGGGGAGTGAGTTGGATGTATATGGACATGCAATTAAAAGGCCATTATTCTCATGAGAAATATTTTATATTTTTATATCTGTTAACATATGTTATTGTATTACTATTTAATTATACAATTTAATGTGTTACATTAACATATATAGGGCTTTACAAGAGTACAAAAAAGCTGGAGGAAAGGTCCCCATGAAAAAATCTGACACTCATTTGGAAGAATGTGAAAGTAATTTCCTGACTCCAACGTATATATTATTTATGTGAAGTGTGCTTATTTGTATTTTTGAATATTTTGTATGTTTCAATTTATAGTGTGCTACACCAGACAACGACTGGGC
Source organism: Alisma plantago-aquatica (assembly GCA_963693085.1). Lineage (NCBI taxonomy): Eukaryota > Viridiplantae > Streptophyta > Magnoliopsida > Alismatales > Alismataceae > Alisma > Alisma plantago-aquatica. The sequence continues at coordinate 507,533,538 of OY856411.1, read as the reverse complement.
ATGTGCCTACTATGTGATGCGATTTATGGACCTAATCATTAAACATGATGTATTGGAAATCGATAACATACAACAGGTATTATACATAGTCTCGTTAGATAATATGAAATATATGAATCTTATTATATATTATTATAATTATGTATGTACGTCATTCTCTTTGTAGGTCTTTAAAACTGAGGACTTCAACACAGGTGCAAAGTGTTTCAATGTACATGCTCCCTATACGAGAGATGAATTAGATGTTGTAAGAGAAGATTAGGCAAAAGCCCTGCAAAGAGTGGGAATTTTTCAATATGATTTTGATGACAATGATGATGATGAATAAAGAATAACTTTGTTCTCATAATTAATTTTGTGTGAATGTGAATGAATTTTTATGAATTGCCATATGTGTGTGAAAATCATCAATACATGAATGTTTCTACATGTGTCTGAATGTGAAAAGAGATTAAATAAATGGAACTGCATGTTGCTACTGGTTTCTACATGCGTGTGATGAAAAAATAATATGAATTAAATTTCTTATACATGAGTGTGAATCACATATATAATAATTTGTCCATCATGTTAATTTTGCAGGTTTGTGGCATGTTGTTGGCTGATATCAGTGGATGTCGTAAAACCTGCAGTTCATAACTGAACTGCAGGTTTCTCATCCTACGACTAGCCACAGCAGCTCTGCAAACTGACAGGAAAAAAAATCAAACCATAGGTGTCGGTTATTTGTATAAAACCGATGACATATGGTTACAGTGTCAGTTTCCATACTAGTACCGATGTCGATTTCCCTAATGAGGCCAGACACCACGGTCGTGCTGGCCAGTACGGCCGTGGCAGCGGACCAGACATAAAATACGTGTCGGATATTTGTATAAAACCGACGATATATGGTTACAATGTCGGTTGCCATATTAGTAACCGACGTCGATTTCCTAATGAGACCAGACACCACAGCCGTGCTGGCCAGCACGGCTGTGTAAGCAGGTGATTCAGTGTCAGTTTCGAAGCGGATAACCAACGCCTATACCTCCTGCTGGCGCGTTTTCGGTGGCGCGCGAAGGGTTGTGGCGTCGGTTTGAGAACCGACGCGTAAAGGTTGGGCTTTTAGCGGCGCCCACATAGGTGTCGCTTAGAAACCGACACTAAAGACCTTAAATAACCGACACTAAAGGCCGATTATGTACTAGTGGTTTCACATAATATCTCTCTGAATTAGGGTTTCACATAATATCTCCATGTATTAGGGTTTTACATAACATCATTCTATGTCAGAGTTTCACATAACATCACCATGTGGGTTTCACATAACATCACCATGTGGGTTTCACATAACATTACCCTATGTTAGGGTTTCACATAACATTATTCTATATTAGGGTTTCACATAACATCACCCTGTATTAGGGTTAGAGTTTCTCATTCTCCAATGATTAGGGTTTTATGATTACCTCATTAATCCAAACCCTAAATCAGTGCTTCCACATCTCTTGGAGCACATAATATTATTTAGGTATTAAATCATACTTATCATTGTTCCATGTACTAGGAACACACATCACCATCATACCTTATTAGGCTGACTTAACCTTTCACTAAGGACATGCAACCATGCATATCATAGTGTATTGAATTATTACCTTCATAAACATCAAATGATAATCACTCTAATTATGCTAATCACCTAAATACTTTAAAAGTTCTTCCATTGAAATCATCCTTGAGATACCCTCCAACCACTTATGGGGTTATTAGTAATTACATGATTTGAACCAATTAGACCTTTAAACGGTCTTGGACCAATTGACCCTTCAAACGGTCTTGAAGACCGTTAGACCTTAAACGGTCTTGGTTCAATTAAATCTCCAAACGGTCTTGAACCTTTTGTACCTCCAAACGGTCTTGAGGTCCTTGACCTCCAAACGGTCTTGATCTATTTATTTGTAAAACTTATTGGCACATTTACTTTACGATTTCTGTTATTTGATCATACCTTTATTTTATTAATTTTAGATGTCGACATCACGTGTAAAGGCAAGGATAAAATTCAAAAAATTGTTGATGTATCCCACAAAAATTCAAAAATATGTTGAAGATAACATTCTATGCAAAAAATCATGTTGCAATTACACAAAGGAGGAGGAGGGCAAAATTAGGACCGATGAACAAGTCAAGGAACGGGTAAGTCAGCATGTTTCTCACTTGTCGTTATTGTTTGATTGACCAGAAGACGACATCAAACAACAAAACAAGCAGCCGGTGCAGGAACCATGGCCAGTGTTATGGGATGAGTACGATGAGGCTATAACGTTGGCCAATTTAAATCAAGATCCACATCTAACCATGTCCCCCCAAAGTAGTTTGTCAAAATCTTAACTTCTAATTGGCTGTTTAGTGCTATGACATGCGTCCTCTTTTTTGTCCGTCTCCCCTGACATAATTCAACCATAAGCAATTATTTTATTATCAGTGACATTTTATGTTTAATTAATGACGACAATATCATTATTATCAGTTGTTGTTAGTGACGATAATGTTATTTGTTTATGTTATGAACAAAATATATTATGTCAATTTAATATTTCATGTTACTTGACAATTACTGCGTCGAATATGTTCAATATTACATATATATACCACATGCAATTCAATATTACATATATATACCACATGCAAATGTCATTCCAGACGACAGTAGGGTTTCATTAATTTTTAATCACTACGTAAAAATTAGCATTATCATATCTTATTTGCACTTTTCTAAATATACAAAATAACACCCACACAACACAAATAAAATATTTTTTTAATATTTTCTAAACTTAGGTTGAAGTGACATCACAAATACACATTATGAGTACTTGTTCAAACAGTTCTGCAAGAACAAGACAGAATAAGCAGATACTGACTACGCTGCCAAACATAATCAGACTTGCAGCCAAATAAATTCAGACTGCACACAGATTCAAATCATACCAGCTGACCAGAATCAGACTGCGTTGTCAAATAAAATCAGACTGCATCCTGACTACCACAGCACTGGAATCCAGACTAACCCCGACTAACCCAGTCTAGATTCTAGAATCCTAGTCTTGTGCCAAACGCACATAGGGTTTATGTGTCATCTCAACAGAAATCCTCAGAACCAAACCCGGTCTTTATCTTTCACCAATAAAGAATATTGTATTGCACCGCAAACAATTGACCGCTCAAGTTAAAATGGCTGCCTAGTAGTTAAATAATGCAGACCGCATGTGAAAGTATCACTATAATGACAGTCCTGGTTAAACGTGCCAGTCGTCAATATCCTGCAAACTGATTATGATAGCCCACGAGAAACGAAGCGTTTGCTAGGAGAGAACCATTACGGCCAGCTCAGTACATGTTTAAGAAAGGTTGCGTATAAAAACAACTCACAATTTGTTGGTCTCCGAAACGGTAAACTTTATGCATTCTTTGAAGCACAGAAGTGTTTAAATAGTTTATGAGCGAAACAGAAACAAACAAAATTTATTGACCAAGCTTGCGTTTCGCTGCAAGCCCCGCATCAGACCCACTGCCTCACTGAATTTTCCTTCCAGAGCCACCTCACAGCGGGCCAGGAAATGTCCCATTCTCTCTTTGTTCATTCCATCGTTCAACCTGCGTGCATTGGTTGAATATCGTGAACATTACGAAAAAAGGAGTCGCTCACCAAACATAATAGCAGCAAGGTATTAAGAAGCAACGTAAACATCTCGTAGACTGATAAACCCCTCTTTCTAAATCAATCTCAAAGCTTTCCGATAGCTTATCGTTCAACTTTGAGCTACCCATGTATTGTGCAAATGAGTATTTGAGTAAATTTTTTAGGGCCAGTTTGGTTGGATGCTCCAAACCATTGAAATGAAACTCCGAGAATTTAGACCAGAATTCTATTTGGTTGGCTGCCGTGGGTACCAACGCAAACATATCACAGAATCGGAACGCTAAATATGCACAACTTTTTATCAAAAATCCCAGAAAAGGTGCTGCGCCCAAAAACTGAAGCCGTCTCATAAAAAGCAAAAAAAATAACTGTTGCACAATACCAGAACGCTACCAAACAAAACGGAAATAAATTCTTACAGCATCCTACCAAATGAAGCAAGTGCAGTTGAAAAATTCATTCCTTTCTGTTACTGAAATCAGAAAACTCATTGTTCGTTTTACACCCTACCAAACAAGGCCTTTGTATTTAAATCATCTGACTCTTAAATTTGCTTGATTTGGAGGAAAGCAACATTAAATGAGTTGAAATTGCAGCACCGCTTACATAAAATGCATCACCATCTTGGCTGGGGTTTGATCGGTGGGGTCTTGCCACCACTTTCAATTGATGGCATAGGGTTTCAACATACCAATTTAATGAGCCAATGAGTTTGAAATTGGCCTTAGTTTCATGAGTATCAGTTATAATACATGTCATGGTTGGCATTCATACAAGAAAGCCAGTGTACGGCGTACCTTAAAAAATCCTGTGGTCATGTTTCCATTGTCCACGAGTTGGGTGTGGGTTAGGATAAGCTGGGCCCCAAAGTTTGTCAGTCCTCGTTTTGGGTTACTTTGGAGTTCAAAAGGGTTATGAAATATTATTATGCTTCCCAGCATGGAATTTTTGTTTTCTCAAAATTTTTGGGATATACTATCCGATGGTAATACTCAGTCACCAGTTAATTTACAGGACTCTGTTACTCTGTACCTCTATATATGAATTAGTGTCCAATTTTTTTGAGACCCATTCTATCAATTACATGTCCTTCCAACACATTGACTTTTACTCATTACTAGGATGACCCTTCCAGAGAGGCTAATACATATTGTCAATAGGAATCCCAAAAACAGAAGCTCCGAGTAACGATTCCAACTTGCCCATTCCTTTGCGGAAGGAAGAGATTGTGCAAGAGCAATACAATCTAACTCTTTTCTAATGAGTGTTTACATTCGTCTTTTAACGGCTTCCTCTCTGCCTTGCATTCTATGTTGATTCCCAAACATGTACGATAAGCCTTGAAGTCACCTAGATGGTGTGTTGCAATGGAAGGTGAGATGTCTAACCCTCAGGCAGAAGAACACTCGGTCTCTCTTTCCTGTGTTCGTGTTCGTGTTCCGCTCTTGCAAATAGTGCGACTAGGGTTTTCCCTTGAGTGGCAGTGGCTTGGGGTAGGGGTCCTGCTGCCAGTGAGCGTTGGCCTGCTCCCTCAAGGCCCTTCTTGACTGGCGGTCAGCTGGTTCCGGCAGCTTGGTGGCGCCCTCTGCTCAACCGCAGCAGGGAGGCGGATGCAGTGCTTCATGGTGGGGTGCCCCCGGCGTCCCCTGGAGGTGGTCCTCAGCATCCTCTCCTCTGGCTCAGCTGGCCCTTTCCCCTTTTTTTCTTTATTGTATTTTCTTGTCTCCGTGTTTTATTTTGTTTTAGTCTGGATTGTTGCAGTTTTGATAGTCGTTAGTCACTGTTATTTGGCGTTTTGTTATCACCTGCCAGTCGAGTTGGGTTAACCTCTCAGCAAAAGCCAAGCTATTGCTTGGTCTCATTTTTCCATAATTTATTTCTTTACTCTTGTCATATGGGCATGCTTGTCTTGGTTTCCCCTGGCCGGATTTTCACTGGTTTGCAGACTACCCTCTACCCATACAGGCTCAGTTTGAAGAAATCCCACTTGAAAATGTATTTTAATCAGCTCTGTGGTTTACGGATCAATGCAGAAGTGCTTATTCTCGTTCCAATATGAGTTATGGCTGTCGGTTGATCCTGCTCTCAATCTTTGTATGTTCTGTCAAATTGAGTACCCATACTTGTAGATGCCGTAGGGCTTGTAAGAATATCAATCAGTTTGCTCTCAGTAAAAAAAGAACATTTGGTCTTTTCTTTCTGGTACACATGGGAATATAGTGATTGGTCACAAGTGGCTTTTTAGTGTCAAAGTTGGTCCAAATGGCTCCATCGAGATGCTCAAAGCTTTTGTGATGATTAGTATATGTATGAAAAAAATCAGATTGGGAACATTGTTCACTTTTCTCCCCATTCCTAATCACTAACATGGATCCATGCAACTATTTCATTCTTTGGCAGCTACCTTCTCTGTTCCGCTACCAGTTGGATATTACATACACATTCTCTTGTGGTGATCTTGGTTAAGAGAGGTGTTATTTGGTTTCCGTTTTGACTAGTAATCACTTTCAAAGCCTCAACCCCAATATTGTTTACTCAAAGGAGTGACACACCACATTTCCACATCAATATCTACAAAAATCACAACTATGGTGTCATGTAGCAAACTGTTGGATAACATCCATCGTAGCTAAAGGTCAGTGTGTACAGTAGCTATTCGGACTAACTGTTGTTTAATGTTTTAAAGGCGGAGATAATTTGTCACTTGCTAAATTATGAAAGTCTAAATGTCCTTGATTTAATTCTTGACGTAATTATGTACATACATTAGTTTAGAAACAGAAGGGCAAATCACTAAATGGCACTCATCTTAGATTAATATCAGATTATAAATGTATGTAATTGTTGCCTATTTCTTGTTTTTTTTCAGAAACATTATAACTCATCAATATGGATGATAAATTTATCATCCCATTTGCCAAAAATATTTATAAATGTTTCTAAGTAATCGTATGTGGCAAATTTCGTTAACATCTCCAACTTTACAGAACTCGTGTATTTGTTAGATCGGTAAACAGATCGAATACGGAATCCGGAAAAAAATCCGATGCGATATCCGACGGATATCATCGGATATCATGTGATAATATCTGAATCCTATCCGACAAATAATATTCGAATTTGGATCAATATTCGATCCGAACCAAAAGTCATAAATATATTGTTATTAATACGTTATATATAGAAAACATTGATATCACTATGAATATATATGATAAAATATCTATATTTTTATGTTTTTACATATAGATTATATATATTTGATAATATATATATATAAATTTGTCAGATTTCGGATTTTTTCAGAGCGGATATAGCCATATCCGAAATACTATCCGAAATTTCGGATATGAAATTTGATATAATCCTAAATCCAATCCGGATTATGTGGATGTCAGAATTTTTTCAAAATTTCGGACTCGAATCTGGATTGAATGTGCGAATTTCGGATATCCATTTACAGGTCTAGTATTTGTAGCCATTCTTCCACATGATTTTAAGAATCACACCTCAAAGTGTTCATGCAAAGCAGCCTCTTTTTCACCAAAAGGTGCATGCCATGGCACCCAACGTAGGCATCTTAAGTTATATGTATATAATATAAATTATATCTGATAATAAAAAAATAAGGTGCTTGGGAATGCCATGGCACCAATGTTGAAAAATGTGTGAGGCATAACAAGGCGTTTTTGTCTCAGTGAGGCGAGGCGTAAGCCTCGAGGCGTTTGAGGCGTAAGCCTCAAAATATGTATGAGGCGGTCATAAAAAATAAATTTATACATGTATTTACACACACATATATATATATATATAGGTTATGTATATCAATGTGTTATAACAAAAATATGTATATACAAGCATAACAATATGAAATAGTAATTATTTTAGAAAGTTAATAAAGATAATAGAGACTAAGGAAGGACCCACCAGAATACCAAAATAAATATGTAAAAAATAACAAGATATCAATTCTTTATACTACTAGAATGAAAGATGTCAATAGATAAACTGAATGAGATAGAATTTCAAATTAGTAGGAACAAGGAACCAAATTTAGTTAACAATAATATGAAATTCACCAACATAGTGAATAAGAAGGTAGCAAACAAAGAGAAATTTAACAATGAAAATTGAAAGATGTTACTCAGAAAATGATGATTAAATGTTTATTAATGAAAAGTAACAATCAACTACAAGAACTTTGACTTTTTTGAGAAAGTGTTTTTAATAAACTTAAAAGTAGACAATTTGTTGGTTAACATAAGACATCATCATTCAGAATTGAGGCGTGCGCCTCAGCTAAGCTTCAAAACCTCAATGCTTTGAGGCGGGCCTCAGACATTGTGAGGCGTAAGCCTCAATCCAGGACACTGAGGCATAAGCCTCAAGGAGCATTTGGAATAGCCTCGCCAAGAGGCGTAAGCCTCGAGAGCCTCAAGGCGGGTTTTTTATTACCTTGAGGCTCTCGAGGCTTACACCTCTTAGTGAGGCTATTCCAAATGCCTTAAGTATATCTCTTAAGATGCCTAAGCTGGGTGCCATGCATGGTAAGCCTCAAGGAGCATTTGGAATAGCCTCGCCAAGAGGCGTAAGCCTCGAGAGCCTCAAGGCGGGTTTTTTATGACCATGCATTAACGAAGCAAAAGCCTAACCTCGTTCTCCCTATGACTCTCACTTTTCCCTTCCAGAACATAATTCTTCTGATCTTTGCATACTCTATTCAATTGGAGACCCACTACTTCGGCCACTTTTGTAGTTGATTACTAGGGTTTTATGGTTGAATCTTTGGCTTTTCTTGTGTGTTTTCCAGAGAAGGTGGAGGGTGCGTCTAGACATGTAACTTAGCAGTTAAATACAATTTTGTTGACAACACATTCATTATTAAATAGGTTATTTCTTAGCATTAAGTGACTCTTACTGCTGATTTATGTCGTGGTTCTTCCCCAGGCGGAGTCTTTCACGCATTAGCTAGGCCCCTGATCTGCGTGGACTAAGGGCGAAGACTCATCTTTTACGGCATAGACTACCAGGGTATCTAATCCTAATCGCTCCCCATGCTTTCACACCTCAACGTCGGTAGGAAACCCAGAGAGTTGCCTTCGCTTTTGGCCTTCCTACATGGACCTCAGGATTTCACCCCTACACACGAAATTCCGCTCTCCTCTGTCTCACTCAAGTTCATTGGTTACAAGAGCATTCACCACTTTTGGCGACTTTCACTTTCAATCCAATGAACCGCCTACGTGCATTTGACGCCTAGTCATTCTGAAGAACACTAGCCCCCACCTTTTTCAGAAATATTTCGGCTCTCTCCTTTGTTACTTATGCCACATATTCAAATGTACTTGTAATAGTCTACTGAATTCAAAGTACCTTCTCTCTTTTTCTCAAAGAACATGTAAATATATGAATGACTTTGATATGTAAAATATATGATCAAGAAAGTGTGTGTGTACATGTAGGCAACGGTCATGGATGAGGGTGTGGGTGAGGGTGTGGGCGTGTGAGAGGTGTGTGCACGTGTGTGTATTCATTTGACTGCGTGCATGTGATCGCAGCAATGTGCCTTCCTATTATTGCATTGTACATCATACAAGACTAGGAAATATGATTCCCAAACATGACAAACGGATAAAAGTATTCCAAAACTAAAAGAGAAATAGGAGAGAGGTAAGTGACAAACCCATTCGCTAGGGCACAGAGAACGATAATACTTGGCAAATTTGTTGCATTCAGGTGCGTCCTCTCCTTTAGCTTGAATGCACCTGTAAATAATAAGCTGAATTAGATGACAATGCTGAAATTTAATCAGCTAGTTGCTGCACGCTATATAGAAGAAAGGTATCATTACCAAACAGCATAATATGTGCATCTAGTATTTTGGCAATTTTAAGGTGATGCAACTGCAAATCCTGTGGCAACGGCAGAATCCCTGAGTGACCATACAACAACCCTAGTTATCTTTCTGTATCTTGTTATTCAAAGATCATTCCTACTCCAGCAATGTCAATCTGTTTGATCTGCTTAAGCTTCTCAAGTCATATTGCATAGGGCTTCAACCTATCCTTCCTAGAACTTAAATCTCTATAATGTGACCGCCAAGTTGAATCAAGAAAGGATATCAAATATGGAGTGGTAATTAACTTAGAATATCATTTCCTAAAAACTTCAAAATGCATTACGGATTTCATGTATATGAGTTTTGAATTAGTGGTTTCAACATATGTCATTAAGTCTTAAAACTAAGACGGATTCTTGCTATGCTTATGCTTCTTATTAGCTAGACATCACTTGACAAGTAGAACACCATTAAGCTTGGAGTCATGTCCTGAAAGAAACCTCTCCTGATGTCTTTTTCACCTTCCAGATGGAGACACGTGGTAACAACAACATCCCATAAAAGCTGAGCCAAGGGTTTGACAACAAAAAGAAAGAAAGAGGTGCAAATATGATCCATTACCAGAGGCATAACATAAAAAGATAAAAGCATTTCGCGGTGGGGGACGGGAGTAACCAAACCCATTGAATCAGCATCCAAAAAGGTGTTGAAGCAAGACCTATCTTTTCCAACCGTTGCCTCCAAAAGACAGTTCAACCAGTAGTTGCTAATTTAGCTAGTAAATCAAAATTAAATCAATCTTTTCAAATGTTAAACACGAGTCACCTTGTAGCTTCACCCAATGATTATGTTCTTTATACACTGTGATAACATTTTTAAGCTTTTAATTAGCGGCATGAATTCAGCTATCATGGCACCATGCTGGTACCAGCTAATTTCTCTCTCTGAGTATTTGGAAGCCCAAAATCACACCTAATACAACCTAAATTAGTCCTAAATTTTCCTAAATTGAACTATACTATACCTAATTTTGCTTAGCGTCCCCCTGATTAGACCAAAAACCCATAATCTGCTCTAACTTGACGAATCAGATTTATTCAACCTAAATCAGATCAACATATATGAACCCTGATATAGCCTAGACTGATCGAATTTAATCTAATTGGACTTATTAGACTAATGTGGCCTTGAGATGACTATGTTTGGGCCTAAAGGCCCCTAGGCACCCACCCACGTTAGTTAAGGACTTGGGCACCCCTCCACTGCTCTACCCTAGGTAGGGTTGTAAATGAGTAGGGTAGGGTAGGGTAAAGGATTACCCCTACCCTTACCCGCGTCAAAGTTGTGGGTAATGGATAGAGTAATTACCCTTTCCCTGAAAACCTTTACCCTACCCTTACCCACACCCAATTTACCCGCAGGGTAATGGGTAGGGTAATAAGTGAAATGGGCAAAGCAATATGAAGATAGAATGCAGTATTTTCAAGAATAATTTCATATTATATTCACTACATCAAGCACAATACACTCCTAAAACTAATACTATACACAGTGAAAATACTAATATTTATCCCAACATTAATATATACAAACAAGGTAAGACCTTTTTTTGATATATTAGTTATTATTGGGAAATTATATTTTTATCTAGTTTATAACTATAAAAGTGTGACATGCTAACAATTATTTAAGACAAATTTCTGGAATCAAATAATAGTACAAACTAAGAAAGTAATAGAGGCTTGTTGGGTTTTTTGTAAGCATTGATGATTGTATGACATGAAATTAATAATTTAATCTTATACTAATGGGTAAATGGGCAAAATAGGTAGGATAAAGCTTCTCCCTTTACCCTACCCTCTTTAGATGCGGGTGAAGCGGGTAAAGGGTAAAAAGGTGGAGGGTCTAAAACATGCTTACCCTTACCCCACCCTACAGGTATGGGTAATGCGTCAATGGGTAATGCCCTACCCATTTACAGCCCTATACCTAGGGCGTCTTGATAGGTATGAAATAGGTCTGGTTGGTCGTGGGAGTGTCCGTGCCTTTAATCATTTAATCAAAGATTATTGACGGGCCATATGAAGCTTTTCTGCAGTATTCATGCAAGGTGGACTGTATACAACCAGGAAAGTGATAACGAGAGCTTTTGAGGGAGTTAAAATCTCTTGGAATTCAAATACTACTACCATTGTTTCAACGTCTGCAAGAAGATTATATAGCCCCCCTCACTTTTCCACTTACTATCATAGTTCTTCTACTAGTATCAAGCAGAATCTATAATAGTCATCAGCTCATAGATGGCTTGACTAAGTGCATTAAGGTTTATCACTCCGTTGTTGACATTCGTTATAAGATCATTGAAAGGAGTCAGTTGCTCATAGGATGAGACTCGGTTCAATTGGGTGGCCCACAATTTTGACACAATGGGTGACAGATGATGATGATTAAAAACAAGGTATTATGTGACTCTGATGCTAATGTTCTTGCAATTTTAAACTCAATAATTAAAATCAAAAATTTATTTTGGAAGTAGGCTATTGATGAATCCAATTTGTAAATTATGTAGCTAATTGGTAGGAGAAGCATGTAACCGTAGGATCAAAACAAGAAGCACGTCATTGCAAAAAATGGCCATCAAAATCCTTAGCAAACCTCCTCATTTACATGTGAGAGAAATTGGAGTACATAAGAGGGTAGCTATATTGTTAGTCGGTTTAATTTAATTGTGGTTAAAAAGTATCACCATTTAACTTGTTAATATTCCAAATAAAACATCCACACTAAGAGGAAAAAACTTTTAGACAAGATCCATGACTTGATAGATGCCCATTTTCGTGCTATGTTGCAAGCTAGGAAGCACGGATACTCCAATATAGGCGATGTACGCATATCGGATACGTATTGGATACTAGTACTTCTTGGATACACCTGGATACGTATTGAATACTTCAAGGAGTATCCACATTTTTTTCATATTTTAAAGAGTGGATGCTTCACGGATCACTTCGTGGATATGGCCCACCATTTATATAATGATGATAAATAAACTGATTTAATTTGTAGTATGTGACTATTGTTACTGTTAGTTCTATATTTATAATAATTTTCCTTTCTTGACTTTTAAATAACACTTGAGAGTTTTGGGACTACCATAAATATCAGTATGTATAGTAATTATGGATCTAGAGATTCCAGACAACACTGTGTCAAACCAAGTTGACATTCTGATAGAACTGTTGTTAGTTTGTTATTGAAAGTAACTTAGTTTTACCTTTATTCTACAGTTAGTAACTTACTGTTTGTTCAAAAAAAATTCCACTGTTCTGGTCACATAATGTCAGTTCAATTTTTCTGTAGAACTCTTTGGGTCAAGAATTAAAATTAGAATTTTGAACTACAAAGAAATTAGGTTGAATGTTAATTATAAATCTATAGCCAGTATTGTACATGTTCTTAAAATATTAATATGACATTTTTTATTTATCCTTGAAAGAAAATAGATGGTCCTGTTTGCATTTTTATGAATAAAAAAAGGTATAAATTTATTTATTTTTTGCCGTATCCACTGTCGTACCTGTATCCTAAAATTTTCAAAATCGTTGTATCTCGTATCTCTACCCATATCTCTGTATGTATACGTGCTTCACGGGTTGCAAGAGCAACGGAAAAGGAAGAACGGAGATCCTATTCTACGTTCTAACAAATGATGGGAATTCTACCTTGGGGTATTCATAAGATGATACAACTGTGAATAATGAGTGTTTTCCTTGTGAAGGGCCTTCCTTGGGTGATCATCCGAGTTGACCCACAAATCGATGGAAGGGGACATAGACATTGATGATGTATTGATGTGGAACCCATTTTTATTTAGTTCAAGAAAGTTGATGGCTACATAGATTAGATTTTTGTCTTACATGCTCAAGACTTATTGTTTGGTTTGTATTTTTTGGATGATCTCATGTGGTGTTTGTATATTTTGGTCCTTGTGATCATCTGGTGTGAGTTGTTTCTTTTTTTTTTTTTAAAAACTTGTGTTCATCTCCGCATTTTTATTTTGTGATCTAAATCCATGTAGTTCATAGTCCATACTTAGAGACATTTTATATTATATTAATTTGTGCATCTTGTTCTGTCGTTCGGTTTCTTTTCATTAGATATCACACATTACAATAGGCTTAAAGGTCAGATTTAGATTTTCACAATTCAAATAAAATTATGCTATATGATTAAACTTGTGGTTTGTATATCATTGATTCATTAAAAATCAAAAGTACATATGTACTCACAAGTGCCTTCCATATTGCATAAACTCCAATGACACCCTCTTCTAACGTATACCACATACCTTCTTTGCAACATTGGCTTGCTAGAACAACTTTTCAAAATTGTATGTGTTTAGTATTTTTCGCCCTATATAAAGGGTTTAGTTTACCATATAGAGAACATTAATGCCATTGTTCACCCGGATGTTCATGAAAATCTTAATATCTTATACTCAATGAAATCTTGGTTTCCCATATGTAGAATAAAAAAAATTGCATGTACTAGTTGGTATATATATATATATATATGTGTGTGTGTGTGTGTGTGTGTGTGTGTGTGTGTGTGTGTGTGTGGAATATATATAAAATACACATGTTTCGTCGTGACTTGTGAATACCATCTAGAGAGACATGTTCTGGTTCACATTAAAAACCGCACAAGTTTCTGCCAAATATTTTAAAACATATAATATGCCTATTACAAGAGTCCTTTAGCAAAAACCTGAGTTCCACAATTACCAATAAAATTGTAAATACAATACAATAAGGATTGCCTTCACTCACCTATGGTATTCAATGTATCGAGTAAAGCAATGCCTTGTTTGGTTGGTAGTTGGAAAACGGAAATCTGCTGGTGCAGTCTCAAGCTGAAAGTAGAGATGAAGTTCAGCCAATTCTATCAGCATTGTTGAACTACAATATATATCAGATTTGTACGAGTTAAAGATTAGAGCCAAACATGTACCTTGACTACTGGCTTCTCTTCAGTGTCTGCATGCACTTCTGCCGGTTCTTCATTTGAGGTCTCCGTAGTTTGCTCAGTGGCAGAAGGTTCATCACTGTTCTGCTCTGTTGTGACTTCCTCTGCTGGAGCTTCATCCACTTGTTCAACAGCCACGACTTCAGCAGTGTTCTCAGAAGTAGGGGGATCAGCTGATTGTTCAACGGTGCTATCCTTAAGATGCTGAGCCGTTTTTTCTTCCTCTGTGTTACCACTTTGAGCAGGAAGCTCTTCTGGCAAAGACCATTGCTGGGGGAAAATGTTCCAAGAGTAAGTTTCAAATGACAGCAGAATGGCTAACTAACCATTGCAAATCAAAGTTGAAGATGTAAGATCTATCTCACCTTTAGCATGATGCAGAATGAATTTATATAATTTGAGATATTGTACATTTTAATAAATAATTAGTTAACCATCCTAGTTAGCTTAATTAGATAAGATTGATTTCCAATTTGTTAGATTGCTTAGTAGTGTCCTATATAAATAGCCAGCCTAAAAGGCTTGACCAGCCCAAATTGATCATTGAAGAATTATTTTTATTATATTTTTTTAAGAACATGTGCTTTCATTTCTCTCCTTTTTCGACTCTCCATCGATTGGGATTAGAACAAACACTGTTTGCATATTGCTGATTAGTCCACTAAGCGGTCCTAGGCTGCATATACTCCCGCTTGGCCGATTAAGCGGTCAATTAAACTCCGCTTTTCAAAAATCCCCAACTTATGTCCATGCATTACATACATACATGCATATATGTATACACACATTTCATTATATGTTATAATTGAAATATATAGTCATTGATCTATATGTATAAATTGTAATGCATATAACAATTTCCCCACACATTTGTAAATTTATATGAATAAATTTTGACATATTTGTCTGTACACATATATATATAATATACCCACATATACAAACACATATTTATACACGTGCCTCCACATTTTGATTTATTCACATTTATACACATGCTCTACTTATATTCGTATAGATACATTTTAATTTTTGTAAATATAATACAAACACATTCCATGCAAAGAATATATACATATATAAGCACATCATACATGCATATTAATATGTTTATATGTAAATATATATAAGTATGTAATCTATATATTTATATCTTCTATTTACGATCTCAATATATTATTTTATATATAATTATTTTATTAAAAAAATCCAAAACCGCATATACTCCCGTATTAACTCCCGCATACCGCATATACTCTATGTGGTACCCTCTCCACCCGTACACCGCATACCGCTTTCCTGAACAAACCACCCTAGATTGTCCATGTTCATCTTCTTCCTCTCCCACAATATCTCTTATCCGTCAATGCAGCTTAAATCCATCACTCTTCTTCAAAATTGAAAATTTTTGTTCACCATCTACTCCCTAAATAGAACCCATTCCCCTATTGTATGCAACTTGCTTGGTACAAACTGCCTCCCAGGACCAATAATGGATGAAAATAACTGCATAGCATGATGTGTCCCCCCCCCCTTCGCAGTCAAAGGTCCAGCCATGCCCTAGGCAGCTTTGGCACAGGTTGACACCTCTGTACGTTGTTGCCTTGCCCCCTTGTCACCCTCGATCCAACAAAGCAACTTACTGATTCATGCTTTCCTCATGGCCAAAATTATCTGTTGTCACCCTCACAAGTCACAACCAGCAAGAAACCTCAAAACCAACACAGCCACCTTTCCACCAACAGTCAACTCAAGCACCTTTCCGGCTTTCTCATAACCGGCTAAATATGATGTGACCGCCTTCCACAGTCTCTCCGCGCCCTCAGTGGCTTCCCCTTCTCCCACATCAAAGATCATTTAAGGTTGGTGCTCTTGTGAGTGAGAATCATTGAGGCGTCCATGTCTCCCTTTTTTCTTTGAGTGGGTTTGTCCCTCGGCCCAGGGCGCATAGCCCGCAGACTAACCAAAGGGTGTGTATTCGACAATCTCAGATCTAATATCCAACCCCCCCCCAGACACACGCCCATGCACGTGTGTTTGGGGTTGGGGTTTGTTTTGTGTGTGTGTGTGTGTGTGTTGGGGGGGGGGGGGGTTGCATTTTTTCCTACAGCCTAGAAACTCAAAGGAATCTGACCATTTAGAAAAGTTGAAGAAATGGAAATTTTAAATAACATCAAATATATACGAGGAGCATCCTTACACTGTCTTGGAATAAAACCCACCTGGTATACCATGTCAATATACGAATAGATCAAGAACCAAGGGAAGTGTACGATGGTGACCTGTCTTACTACAATTATGAATTGTATTGTTTAAAGTGACCAAATATCGAATTTAATCGTTGTAACAGAAAGGTATTGCATCCTTCGTGAGAAGGTATGCTTGCCTGTCCTTCATTGAATATCACTTGAATGGACTAACCCTACCAAGTTGGAAACAGAAGTATGATGCTTTTGATTGCAAAGACATGAAAATTTCAATGATTGGAAGAATTATCCTGCCAAGCCTGGGCAATTCAAATCCACCACCAGCTCATCCCCAAGCACGTCTACCACAGTCTCAACAAGAAAGTGAGGAGACAAAATCAAAAGAGAGTCACTATAACTGCCTAGAAGCACAGGACACGGCTTGACACAGATTCCACTGTGTTTTGAATCTGATTCTGATACAACAAAAATCTTGAGCCATAAAGGCCAGAGATATAACAAGATTCGATTCTTGAGCTAGAAACAAATTGTGCCTACTTCTAGATGCAGAAGTCACAAGTGCAGAACCACTAGAGGTGTAAAAGGATCAAATTTGAAGTGAATAATGCAATGTCAGAATCAGAATCTGCCGAGTAAAAGTCCGATGCAATATCCGCTCCAAAATCCAACCAATAATAAAAAGAACATCTGTTTCAGATCAGAATGTACTTACCTGAATATGGGCGTCACTGGGACTAACTTGAATACATGTATGTTGGAAAAAGAAAAGTATCATATATAAGTATATTATTCCATAATTCTTGTTGTTCTGCATTTTATGAAAGATATATATATATATATATATATATATATATATATATATATAGGACAGCGATCCAGTGAGAAACAAATCTTGTGAGAGCATGAGAGGCATTTGAATAACTCTCCACATAGATCAATTTTTCTTAATCCAACCGTATAGATTACAAGTATACCTTAATATTTACCTTCCTACAAAATTTTAAAACCATCCGATCTGTATATCATTCATAACAACAATATACTTTTCGACGCTCTATATTGAATTTCAGGCTGACCGATGAATGTAAAAACTATATATTGTACATATGGACATGCAAGCAGTGTTTGATTGCAATGATTTTTTGTGGGAAGGTAAATGAAATGATGCTTTATTCATCTATACGGTTGGATTTTAAAAAACAATTCTGAATTTGTAGTTATTCAAATGCCTCTCATGCTCTCACCGTGGGATGTTTCTCACTGGATCGCTACCCTATATATATATATATATATATATATATATATATATATATATATTCTAGTGAAATATGTATATTTATGGAATTCGGAACTTTTAAGGATACTCTGTTGCAGAATCTGATTCGAATTTATGTGGGTACGAAATCTTATATCCAAAATCCTGAATCTAGCTGGTATTTACTTTTAAGCAGAATTGAATGCAGATACAAACCAGATTGCCTGATTTCTAAGTCTCATTTACACCCCTGAGAAACACATTGCACAAGATACAACACAACACATGCTTGAGCCAAACCCCATTTTCTAGGTCTCATTGTTGTGATATCCATCCTGCCCTTCCCAAAAGCTACAGATGGTCTTAAATATGAATGTGATTGATTGTCTTCTTATTACTTTCGCAAAGTTGATGTGGATTTAGTCGACAACGGCAGCTTCTAATGATCCCATGATGCCATTGCATGCAGCGAAAGCGAACAAAGGGAAGCGAATTGTACTTAAATTTCAAAAAAAAAATGTGTTTTTAAATGATAATTTTATTTATAAATGCTAAGTTTATTTATAAATGCTAAGTTTATTTATTAGTGATGAGTTAATTACTTAGATTTTTAAGTCTGGTTATATTAAATTAGATTGGTGTTCCTATTTTTAAGATTACCTAGCCATTCAGTATAATCCTCAATGTATAACCAACCCCGAATTTTGTCCCAGTGAAGTTGATGACTTGTGAATCAATGGTTGGGTTCCATAGGAAACGTGTATCCTATCCTTTCTTGTTCATCATCGCGGTGCTTTTATATAGCACTGATATTATAACAATGTCATTCTTAAAGTTCTCTGTAAAATATTTATATTTGTTAATTGCTAACAAACATAATTGTTACGTGACAATTTTAATTTTAAGGAGCCGGTATTTTGGAAATCAAATTAGCTTGTTTGTGTGATAACTTTGTGATGAAGCGTCATAGATTTTATGTCCTAGATCTATACAACACTTAAAAGCAACTATCCTAGCGCGCTCTATACAACAAACTCACCGTTTTTGTAAAGGGCCAAACAAAAAACAATCACAAGCTAACAAGAGCATCATGCCTACTTCCACACATTGTGGGATCTCAACCTTTGTAATATGCAAGGCCAATGAAAACCTAAAGTTGCCCATCATTTATTGGCCCCTTTCAGGTCTAATATTGGCATTCAGTCTCCAATGTATTAGTGTGCCTCATCGTTTTGGTAAGATCTGTCCCAGTTGAGATTTGATTATCTACATGCATGCATAATGATCTTTTTCTAAATGCTCCTTCATGGATTTGGCTTTAGAATCATATCCCCCTTCCTTTAACATGGCACCACCATGGATTCCTCGATTTGCCCTTGTTTCATAATCTATTAAACTATTCCTATCAAGGGATGGCACAAAATCAAATTGAACCTCCAAGAGCATCAAGCCAAAGCACAGAGAAACGGGGGCTGGCTTTGAGGGGGATAAACAATTGGGTCTGCTTGGAAAGTTTGAAAATTGATTGTTGCTATCTTGGTGTTTGTTTAGGGATTTAGTTAGATAGACAAATTTCCACACACTACACGCAAAATTTAAATTTTAATGTCCCTACACTGCTTGCAAAATTGATATTTCTAGGTATAGTAGACTAAAATAATAGTAAGATATTAATATCTACACTCCCCATGCCCACCCGACATATACAATATAAGATTTAATGCATGATTTAGTGTTGTTATGTCAATACTTTGTGCTTGTGAAATTCTCAATCATTGTGCTTTCATTCCAATACCAGTTTGGCATCAAAAATCTATCAACATAGTTTGGTTTCCTTCACTCACAAATGTAGGAGAACCCCCACAAACACATGTATCCAGTATGTGATCTTATTGCATAAATAACTTTAATTTGGCATGTAGATTCACCTGGAAAAATTATGTGAGTTGTTCCCTCATTTCAAGTGTCAAAAATAGTTAGGAACGTAGAAGCAATGAATGAGGTATCCAATTTCGATGTTGTTTCGAAAGCGTAGAAATAGAAATTTATTAAAATCTCAACAGAAATTTTGATAAATGCAACTGTACCCGTTTCAACACCAAAATGAACGAATTAATCCATGAAATTTCACAGGCGTTATCTTTACACTTAAATGCATCATTTTATGCAATAAAATTTAATACGGAGATAGGTGGGCAGTCCTTCATGTGGGAGATAAGGAAACTTTCCTGTTTACTAAGAAATTTTGAAATTTGGACAAAAAAATCACTAAATTCGACTTATTGGCACAGTTGCAAGGACCTTAGCAGATTTTGTCAAAACAAAATTTAGACAAAATTTAGACGATTTCAACAAAATTTCATTCCTTGCATACAAGCATAGTCACAATAATCACCGACTTTTCGAGAAGTCACGTTTTGAATGTGATTCCTCAAACGTATGTGACATGCAAATAACCTAAATTCACAAATATTATGTTTTATTCCCATATTTTTCGTGAATCATTCGCATTTTACATGGTTTCTCGTTTTATACGTATTCATACCATTTTATATTGTTTAATTTGTTCGAGTATATACATGTGTGTATAAATGTATATACATATATGTATATGTATGTATGCATCATATGTATAAATATGTAAGCAATACATATGTGTATATATTTACATTATGTGTGTACCTGCATGTCTATATCCTTTGATATTTTCCCGACCTTTTCCCGAATCGTGGACTGTACTTTTACCGAACATTGACTGGTTTTTACTCAAATTTCCTCCATAATTCCCAAATTCTGAATTTTTCAGCTCAATTGAACGTATCTCGAAGACTAATTTTTGTGACTATGCATAGAAGCCAACTTTTGTTGTTAAAATTTCTATGAGATATATTTGTGGACTATCAAAAATGGCATCAAAATTTAGAAGAATCCTTGGCAGTGATACTAGCATTGGGGAACATATTCATGTTAGCCTTGTACACAAATGCAACTGGCATGGCTGCAGGAGGATTTACTGAGGGTTGTAAGTGATTGTAGCTAACAGACTAAAATCAGTGGATGGTATGGATGTGTTCACAGAGACCTTTGTTTGAAAATCTCAAGGGGGTACTTAACCATAGGATAGAAACTTACCAAAGCTTTTTCGTTTTCATTATATATGGTGCATCATCAATGTATCTCTTTCCCAATGACACTATGTTTCTTCGTGTTCATGTCACGATATGCATGTAGGTTGTTTGTTTGCACTTCTTTATTCCAGTTAGCTAGCACTTTCTTGCGTCGAAGGATCTCAATTGCAGTATTGACATCAAGTTTTTCGTGTTCGTACCGCATTATGTACGTCAGGACAAAGCTTGATGCGCTTATTCTAGTCTCTTGTTCGCTCTAGTGTTAATGATGTTTTAGTTGATTATTCTCTCTATATTCTCATGAGACGGATGGTTGCTTCTTCACATCAGAGTTCTCAAAATCTCAGCAATTTCGAGCATGCAAATTATGTATCATCAAGGTTGATGTTTCATTCAAAATTTATCTTCACCGAGCTACTTTAGTTATATCTTCTTCGAGTTGCATCTATTGACATAGCTCTTTTGTTGTCTACTTGGGTTTCTCTTTGATGGTGCCCTTCATTCCTATCAAGCTATCAAGGTTCATGCGTCAGATTTATGGAACTAGTATGGCAATCATCAGCACCTCGTCCGGTTCGTGGTTATGCCACATTATGCACGTCTGTGGTCTTCTGCATTAATTCCAGTTGACTACATCTCTCAAACAATTTGAAGATACCTCTATAGCTACATCGACATTGTAACTCTGCGTTTCTACCGCGCTATGTACGTGGGATGTGTTAAATATGCTTATACCGCTCACAAATTTCCTCTCCAATGAAGATGACGTAGTCATGGTGTTTTTTATCGTCTGCTCCATATCGATAGTGACAAGTTTTTACTATGACATTTGGATTCCATTTATCAGATGTTCATCATTCCAGAAGCCATTCAAAACACCTTCTCTAAAACTCGAGTATTTCCAACCTGTTGAATATAACTTCAAAGGTGTTGTCATCAACTCGTTTGTTGAAGAGTCATGTTTAAGGGGGAGTGAAAAATCTTGTATGAGAGTGATATTTTTATTTTTTATTTGTCACATCGACTAATTGGGTCATGTAAGCCTAAATTGGATATGTATTTCACCTATACTCCAAATTTAACGGGGATGTTAGAATTATTGTTGTGTTTCACCCATACTCCAGCTTGCGGGGGAGTGATAGAATTATTGTTATTTAGTTTATTATATTATATGGACCCAATTGTATTGGTCCATTAAGGTTAAGTTTTGCATCCTTGTACTTGTCTCCTTCCTATATATAGTAGAGGAGTTTGTCATCTATCAATAAGAAAATATCTCATTAGCCTCTCATCTTATTTTCCACATCTACAAAATTCCAAATGAATGGGAATGTTTGGTTTTGTGGTTTTAGGTGACATGACGTTCACTGTCATTCTGGTTGCGTGCATGGTAATAAAAAACCCGCCTTGAGGCTCTCGAGGCTTACGCCTCTTCGCGAGGCTATCCTAAATGCGCCTGGAGGCTTACGCCTTGGTGTCCTAGACTGAGGCTTATGCCTCACAATGTCTGAGGCCCACCTCAAAGCACTGAGGCTCTCAGGCTTAGTTGAGGCGCACGCCTCAATTCTGGATGATAATGTCTTATGTTAACCACCAAATTGACTACTTTTAAGAATATTCCAAACAATTTCTTCCAAAAAAATTAAGTTCTTGTAGTTAATTGCTATTTTTCATTAATAAAGATGTAATCATCATTTCTCGAGTAACATCTTTCAATCTTCATTGCTAAATTTCTCTTTGTTTGGTACCTTCTTATTCACTATGTCGGTGAATTTCATATCATTGTTAACTGATTTTGGTTCCCCATTCCTACTAATTTGAAAATTCTATCTACTTCAGTTTTTCTATCGACATCTTTTATTCTAATAGTATAAAGAATTGATATCTCGTTATTTTTTACATATTTATTTTTGTATTGTGGTGGGTCTTTAGTCTCCATTATCATCATTAAGTTCAGATTTAATTTCTATTTCATATTTTTGTGCTTGTATATACCTATTTTTGTTATACATGCATTCATATACATAGCACATATAAATATATGTGTGTATATAGATGTATACATTTGTTTTTCATGACCGCCTCACACATAATTTGAGACTTAGGCCTCAAGGCTTACGCCTCGCCTCACTGAGACAAAAACGCCTCATTACGCCTCCCGCATTGTACAACCTTGGTTGTGTGTTATATATAACATGAATGCATGTGTTGCTCCAATAAACTGCACGTGTCTAAATGGGATATATGTCTAAATGGACTACAGCAATGCCTTGCTCAAAAATTGTACGAAAACATTTTACCTGTTGAAATTATATAATCCAGAAAGATTGCAGATTTGTGGATTTTGCATTTATTTGTACTAAATTAACAAACTTGAAAGGGGGAAAACATTTTTTTTGGCCTCCTGCCAGAGGGTGGTACAGTTCTAGCATTAATGCATCAAATTTTTAAAAAAATTATTTAACCTGAGTCGTACAATGAAATCATCCATGTATACAAACTCGAGCATAGTATAATAATTAATCCCAGCAGTACCCTATTCGGATGGACCCTTATTTGTCTAGACATTTGCATAATATAGCGGGGAAAGCCTAACAGCGCTTCCGACCTTGCCTGATAATGACAGCATCCTAACGCCGATGTTTACATACCATCACAGAGGGAAATTTACAACAATTAATCTAGAACAACCTCAAAATAATTGTCTGTAAAAGAAAGAGACTGGCACTAGAATAGCATCTTCAGACGTTCAAACAGCTACAAGATCACTGTGAAATGAAATGATTCTGAATTGTCAACTAGAGAGGACTTCACAGCGGTTCGGAATTTGATAAAATCAGATGAAACTAAGAATTTTAATGAATGTGGGGATGGAGATGCGTCAACGAAATTTAAGGATAACGTTGAAAACATGAAACGCCAAAAAAAAAAAATCTGAAAGATCATGAAAGCTCGGTATATTTAAAAAAAAATGCAAAAGTTGACCTCCAGGATTCCTGGAATGGTTAACGAGATTCAACTCGCTGGGCAATACCGGCAGACATAAGCTAAACTGGTGACAGAGCGGCCCGACGGGAATGACGGAGGATAGTTTTGGGCCGGAATGAGTTTGATTAAGACCAAGTAGGAGGGTTGAGATTAATTGTAGAAAAAGATGAGAAGAGCGTCGAATTCATCGTCATCGTCGACAAAAGATCAGGAAAAATATCAGAAGAGAGGATAACAAGGCAGGAAGTACCTTTGCCAGTTGCCCTCCCGAGTCCAGATCTCCGGCCATGTTCAGATTTGCCTGCGGCGCTGAGCTCTCTAGGGTTTGGAGCTCCCGAGTGTGGGGAAGCGACCGACGGAAATGATGTTGGAAAAATGTCGATTTCCACCGACCAAGCGGATCGTTGGTGCGAATTTAGCTACCGGCCCGGATCAGCCAGACAGCAGCCACCAGTTCCTCATACAAAACTACCACCAAGCAACTACAGTGATTTCAGCGCGGACATACCCAGTACTGGGTTAATCATGTTCACGTGCGTGGAAATGAGAGAGGTGCAGCAAAGAGTGTCAACACGTGGTATTAGAATTAAAAATTAGCTAAATGTTTGTTTAAAATCTAATTACCTTATGGGCTTAGATTACTTACACAAGGAATCCACATTTTCAATTGCAATATACATGGAGTGCGTTTAACTGACCGAACAATGAAGAGCGGAGATTCTTCAGGCACGTGATTGGTCCAACAAAAATAACGGACTTTGCTTTCATGTAATCCTCCTATGTCAATTTTCTCTGAGCCACTCTTTTGTAAGGTTCATATGTGGATCTATTTGATGTTGCAACCTATACCTTCATAAATAAGTTTAGAAAGCAAAAACCTTATTAGTAACTTCAAATTACATGGTAATTGTTGTTAACACTATTTTACCCTTGGAATTACAAAAGGATCAAATATCCTAGTTCGCATAAAATATATAAGTGAAAAAAGATAAGATTTGAGAAATCTGATCATATCACCTAAAATAAAGAAAATCTTGAAAAATTAATTATTACATCATAGAAATGCTAAACTCTAAATTTTGACTCCACTTGGTGACAGATAGACAAGAAAGCGGGTCAAGACCAGTCTTATTTTGAAGAGGAAGGTGTAGGAAAACCTGTGTCGCTTTATTAAAATTAGCATCTTATATTCTAAATTGGGCAAAAACTCGTTTGGGTTCTAGGGTAGGAAGATTAGAAACAAGGAGAAAACATGAAGTTTGTTGGTGAATCACTAACACCTTAAGATGATTGTAATCTGTTTGTCGTAACCTTGGATATTCTAGTTTGTTAAGATCTCAGCCTCCTCAATGTGTCTCACAACTGAGAACCACCATTGACAATCGGAATGGTTTTGGAGAGATAAAATGATATGATGTGTAATTATTTGGAAAAACCATGATAAAGTCATATAAATGTTGAGGTTGAAGCAAGAAATTACTTGGTGAAAACTCACTTTAGTAATCAACCAAAGGGATCACAATTAAAGGGGGTTTGTATCTTTAATATCACAATCTTTGAGTGAGAAAGAATTCATCGTTAATGAGGTCAAACTAGAATGTTAGCATATTCAATGAAGAACTAGTTCATGAACATCAAAGCAACTAGTATAATACGAATCGCTTAGATGGTGTCAGTAATAACTCAAATAGATAATAATTACAACTATGAATCATTATTTTCAACTTGCAAAGGTCATGATTTTAGCTAGAAAACATCACAGCCAAACAGAAAATATGAATCATGTAACCCTTTTACATCTTGGTTGTAAGGAGTGGGACCAAACAGGAACCCACTCCTCACTTTGATTTGAAAAACACTAAAAAGCAACCCCATCCAAACATTCACCAATATATAATTAAAAGGGAAAGAGGTGTGTACTATTTCTAAAACTGTACACACATAGAGAAGGCAGTCATATAGTAGAGGAAGCAAAACTAAAATATTATAAAGCTTAAAATATTGTTCATCAACGTCGTTCATAAGGATAGATCTGAAAGAAAACTAATAATATAACTAAGGATATTGATTCTAGAGGGCAATGCAATCATTACAGAAAAACTTCCAAATACTACTACTGAGTAGGCTACTCAAATTCTTGATCTACAAGGTCCTCGGCCTCTGGGTGGATAGGGAACATCACCAAAAGAGAATAAGGAAAAAATCATCACAAATACAATGTATGTTCATAAACAAAAATATATGGGTGTAATGAGGATTTAAGTACAAAACGAGGGTGTTCCCAAACAAGAGGGTCTATAGGCATTGAGGTAAGCTCAAGAGGATGTAAATCAAGAGAATGAGGAATAAGTTTTTTCATGAGGGTCAATGTTGAGTTGAAGAATCTTTCCCTAAGAGCTTTTCACAAGTTCACAACAAATATATATATATATATATATATATATATATATATATATATATATATATATATATATATATATATATATATATATTTGCATGTAGATATTAAGTATATTAAATCTATCTATACTAGGGTCAAGGAACCATAGGATCCCAGGACATATATTGGGTGGGAAAACACATACTAGGTGGAAAAACATGCCTTTGTAAGTAAGTGGGGAAAAGCACACCCTATTGAAAAAAGCACGCCCTAATATATTGTAATGCATAAGCATCACTACTTTAGATATTTTAGTCTAGATATCAAACATTCATAATACATGGTAAGACAGATAGTCCAATCATCACTTGGTTTTAGGTATTCAAAACAACATGGCATGTGGGGTCATGGACTCAAGTCAACGAATATTTTCAAAACAACATGGCATGTGGGGTCATGGACCCAAGCCAACGAATATTTTCAAAACAACATGGCATGTGGGGTCATGGACCCAAGTCAAAGAATATTCAACATGGACATAGAATTCAAAAGATTGTATATTTATGAATCAAGAGAATCCAATTAAGATCTTTGGAAAGCTTATATTGAAGGAAAATTGTCAAATTATATGAAAATAGGATTTTAATCATAATAATGCCCAAACAAAAAATTGGGTTTCTCGTACATCCATAAGTAGTCTAGATATACAACAATTCTCCAATTGCCAAAGATTGGGGCTTTTAACACATATTCATGATATTAGCACATAAGGGTTAACAATGATTCATTTATTTAACCAAACCATATAAGAGCCTTACTTGGAAACTTGGAATTAGTAACAAAACCTACAACAATAAAATTGGCACATTTTGTGAAATTTTAAAACCTATATATATTTAATTTTTGGTAAACAATTATTTTATTACGATTTTTATAAGTAAACCAAATTCTAATAATTTAATAAAAAATAACATAAAGATTGTTATGCCCCCAGTACTTGATTATCAACTATTATGGAACAACAATGCAATTTGTTCATCACTAACCACTAAAATGTGTGCATCCTAACAAAGGAAATGGCTAAAATGACCATTATGGCCCGCTAAGGGGAAAAGGAAACAATGAGCACATGTGGGGCTAGGGGGAGCACATGGGGGTATGTTCTTCCTCCCCTCTCCCATTGGTTAGAGCTACCAGAGCTCGACAATGGACTCAAACTCCAAACCTAGTGTGCCCTCACCATGAAGGAAACATATGAATGAGATTGAAGGGTCACAACATATCTAGCAAGCCAAAGTATTTTTGCATTAGGTGATCAAAGCACCATTGAGAAATTATTGTCATTGTTGGCTAAGAAGTAGAGAAGGAGGAAGTTCAGGACATTGACTGACAACATTCGATTATGTGAATGTTTTATGCTTTATTTCCCTATAAATCTAATTTATGAACGTAATGATTGTGTATTCATTCTTTTCAAGACAAATATTGTTGAACGTTGTTACAATTGATCTATGCTTTAATGCGTAGGAAATGGAGTCCACTAGAGTCAGGTCAAACAATTCTCATCGACACTCAGGTCAATCAACTTGTGTCAAGCAGTCAAGGACATGGTTGATCATCAAATAGATCGGTCATCTTGTTAGTCAGACATGTCTGCAATCAACCATGTGAAGAAGATGATCGAGGTTTGAGCTCGATCAAAGGAGAGCAAGATCATAGCAAAGCTCAACCAATTCCAAGTGAGATTCCTTAGAAACCAATAAAAAGGTTGATCAATTTATACAAATCAAGATTGTAGGATCTATGGTTAATGATGGATCCCTAGTTTGGGACTCCATCTTGTGTCATTTCTCCAATTATTCAGATCTAGACATTCCATTATGCATGTTTTAACCCAATAATTGTTATTTAATCAGATTCTAGTATGGATGTTCCATAGGTGTTTTTTATACTTTGAAGGCAACTTGATGGATGGAAGAGGGAAAGATGACTTCTAAGACTCCTACATGTTTAAATAAGTCCAAGGAGACATTGATACAAAACCCAATCTACCCCATGTTTTTAAAGAGTCAATAAAGCAAGGAACTCCACAATTCAAACAAGAAATCATCCAAGTACAATAGTATCCTAAATTGATTGTGCTACAACATCATCAACAAAGAAAAGATAAATCAGGTGCCAAAAATCCCTCAATTCTCCTCCAAATTCTAAATTCCACCTCCAAAATGCAGAAAAATACACGAAAAACCCAATTTCACCTCACCCAACCCCCTATAACAGTGGTTCTTGTCAACAAATGACAGTTCTAGAATGCCCATTTCACATATTCCCTCTCCCTTCCAACCAATTCCACTTACAATTCATCCATCACCTAGAATGGTTGTTCCAATGAGAACGATTGTGCCAATTCACGCAGAAAGGTTGTTCTACTCAAAATGGTCATGCTATAGCCAAAAATATGGTTGTTCCACCTATTCTATCCATGCGCCTCTGAGGGCCATTACGGTCGTTCTACCGCCACAATGGACATTTTGCCCAGCAATGCTACTTCTTCTTATAGTCTATTTCCTAAACTATCCCCCACTTAACCCTATCCCCTTACATACACATTAGTGGTAGCCAAGAGGAAAAGGCTACTACCAACTACCACCTACCTACTATTGGGTTTTAGGGGAGACAGAGAAGGCAACGGAAACAAAAAAATTCTTCTCCCAAACCTAGAATAAAGGAATTGTGTCAACGTCTATACAATAGGAAGGATGGTTTGTAGAGGCGTACCTTGTCCCGAGGCTTGCTCGGCGACGTTACCTCACGGCTTGCGCGGTCTTCACCTCTGGTCTTGGACAGTGTCTGTGCAGCTTCTGGTCTCACCGGGACTGTCGGGATTGATAGCTATCCTCCGAGCGGCAGAAGTCTCCCGCCTCTGAAGTAGTCCACACGGACCACCTGGAACTCCGATCTCTTTGTCCCACGAGGAATCTGAAAGAGTCGCACCCTCCTGTCAGCATACTAGTCACCAACACACTCTCCTGCAACCAGTTGCCTTTCTATAGTTGTCTTTCCCTTGTTGTGCCTCCCTTATCGGGTAGCACTTGTTCGGGCTCTCTCTCGGTTACCAAAACTAGAGAGAATGACAATTTTGCAGAGCAACTAGTCTCTAAGTTGTTGTACCTGAGAAGCCCCCAATACCCCTATATATATAGGAGGGTCATGGGACAGGGTTCTCTATCCCGGGTAATGTGGGATTAAATAGGAGTAGAAGGGTTTGAGATTTTCCACAAAACAACCAATTTGCGCCAGTTGAACTGATCGTTTCAAGCATGAAACAGTCGGTTGGTGACCTCAATCGATCGGTTCACACCTGAACTGATCATTTGGGACCCCTGAGCCGATCAGTTTGTGGTCCTAGTCCAACTCAAATTGACTTTCAAATTTTTCTCTGATTAATCAAATATTAATTCTTGTCCAAATCAAATTTGTACAAGTGAAACAAATTGTATTTGCAAAATCGACTTTCCAAACGATCTCTGTTGGTCACATGAGACGACCGGTTCAACAATTGAGCCGATCAGTTCATTGATACATGAGTCGATCGTCTCACCAATTGAGATGATTGGTTCACCAACCTGAGCCGACCGGTTCATCTCATGAGCTGGTTGGTTGGGGAAGCAGACTTGTACAAATCAGTCAATCGCAGTTTCAATCAATCTAATACTCTAATCAATCGGTCCAACACCTTGAACACTATGATATTTAGCTATTAATCTATTGAATGTTCAATTTAACTACTAAACTCCTTTAGTAATCAATCTAAACATTGTTTGTGGATAAACTCCTCTTCCAGGTTAAATCCTATGTGTGTGACCATGCAGGTCCATTTCACGTTGGCAGTGAAAGTCCATAACACTTATGAATTCACAAGAAAAGAGCGGTGTCTAGTCATACATCAGAGCTACCCAAGTGAAATAGAAAGTTGGAGAACAACTTTCAATCCTACAATATGTGAATGGTGTTACATCGAATGTATAATTCCTTTGTCACTGATATCCCGAATAAACTCAAGGCATGGAACAGTCATTTCATTCACTTTCTCGATCTTATAGTAGATCGGAGGAGATATGTATGACATCAATATCATATATTGATTCACACATGTGTGCGCACACCTATCTCAATCCTACTCATCAAGTGGCCATGGATATCAAACTCCCTCAGGAGGGACAAATCCCATATCTATCACTCACCCCTCAAAAGCCCCATGTGTCAAAGCCACCCAATCATAACCTTTATAACAACCCATGTTTCAGGACTGCGTTTGATGATGTCAAAGTGTACCCAACGACATGTGTTGAGTGTAGTGATTTCAAGTCAAAGAATCACACTCACTACCATCACTGTGAGAATTGACTGTGACTACCATGTCATGGTTCCATGTGTCAAACTCACGGTGGGTTTGTCCGGTAAACTTATTCTCTAACAAGTACCTATGTGTTTGGTTTGATATCTCCATATCATGACTAATGAGATTATGTCATCAACCAACACCACAACCTAGTCTTGGGTGTCATTGTTGTCTATCTACCTTCCACAATGACATCTGACTAGGGACATAACAAGAATGTACAAACTCTTAGCATCAGTATGATCTCATCGTTCAAGTCCTTAACCTAAAAGCATACGTCATTGAGTATTGTCATTCTCTAGACATTCAATCTATTCTATCACTATCTCATATGACTGAACCAGAAAGAATTAGAAGCTTGCCTTTGATGCTTATCAAATCAATATTAATGTATACCACCAATCATCCCATGATTGGCTCTCATGGCATACATACCAACAAACTCCCACTTGTACTATGAGCCAATCACCCTTGAATCATATTTATAGTAATCATCAAACATGTTCCACATGTTAATGTGATAACATAGTGAGTTATGACAACACCTTGCCAAATTCGGTATTAATTGCACGTCTCTCATCTCTTCGTTGTACGTCACACATATGAGATGGAGTTGTCATAATATGCGATCTAGTATTCCTTTGCTAACCTTTAGCCACATTGCATGACCAAGCACTCCTAACTTGTCATCAATCACCAGAATAACTATAAGTTCATCTCTATGAACTCCTAGATCCATATAGTATCCACTGTTGTTCTTTAACACACGGACACTCGACATTTCCTTTCAAACGGTTTTATTGGAATGTTTCCAACAATCAACAAACATTCACTTATATATTTTGTGATTAATTTTCTGTCCTTTTCGAAAGTTCGCTTCAGTGTGACCTTTTATAGTGAACTCTTCCTTATTTCCATAGAACTAGTACTTCTCAAGTACTTATCAAGTTCTTATGGTATTCCAGTAACTCTTACTAGAACTTGACAGACATCCACTCGTTGTGTCCTACATACAAGTTATCAGGATGAGCACATCATATTGTCATGTCCTACATACAAGATGATGAGTGTGTTTTGTTCTTGCCATGTACATACATGTAAGAATATGGCATGTTTACATACATGATAGATCCATATCTATTCTTAGTGTTCCCATTCTTCATAAGAATTGGACACCTGGCCTTGGGATACTAACTCCATGTAACATGGACAAGTTTTCTCCCACTGAATCTATGCATACTGAACCCTTCAATATAGATTGCCAATGTATGCTTTCTCTTTTCAGGTTAAGAGGTTTTCGAGAACTATCTCTATAGATCTCTACTCCTATCTCATAGGAAATGTCTCTATCTTCCCTAAAGATAATTTCCACTTTGGATTTCCATTTCCATTTCACATCGACATGTGGAATGTGAATACGCTCCCACGAAATCACAGATCCATTCTTTATCTTTGACATATCACTCAAACCCTTTGACTATATTATCAAGGTAAAGATCACAATTCTGAGTTGCTTGTACTCAATCAATCATATTGATTAGTCCATTGTAACTTATAGACTTTATTTGCATTAATGGATTCATAAACCTTAGAGGTTGTGTCACGTACACATCCTTGTTTTATTCCTCATAGGAATGCGGTTTTAGTATTCATATGCCAAATCTCTTAGTCATTAAGTTGCAATTAACAAGCATCATCCTTTTCAAAATGTTATCCATGTGTCTTAACACTTAAGACTCATTCACACTTATGGATTTTATCCCAATGGGTGCTACCATCAAGGTCATACCTTATGGTTTACATGGAAGTCATTTAGGATGTAATGGTCATAAACCATATCTCAAAATCTGATTCCTCATATTCATCTAGATAGTTGACTCATCACATGACCAACTCATCACATAGATAATTGAGGTCTATCTGTCAAGGATATAAGAACTCACAACTCTTTGTGATTCTTAATGTCCTTTATTAGTGTGGGGTATTCCTTATTTAGAAGAAATTAGTTATTTGATAATCATCCTCTAACTCCTTAGAGTATGACTCCCTTTTGATTTAGACATCACCATGCCTTCATCATGAGTTTACTATGATACACTATCATAATCACTCACAAGGTTCTCAAACATTTGGTTCAAGTATTTCATTCATTGATCTCATCAAGAATTAACACTTTACCAAATCCGTACTTCATCGATGATATTCTTGAATACTTCAAGATATTCATATTGGTATTCTTCTAAACACCATTTGAAGTATTAGCATTAGGTCCAATAGGTATGTAAATACATCACATGTATTATACCTAATAGGATAATCATTCTCCCACTACTACTAGTGAAGATTGGTTAATCATGTCTAAGAGATTCATGTCTCTTACTGGTCCTCTAACCAAAAGAGTCTAGATTTATCCATCATATGGAAACTAGAAATGAATTTCTCAAGATTTATGCTAATTTGATTGTTTGAGTTATCAATAACTTTTAGGTATCATTTTATCTTATAACAAGTACCACAAGATAAACAAGGCATTACCATAAAGATCATACCTTTTGAGATTGAAACATCAACTTTATTAATTGCTATCATTGTCACACAATATACAAAAATAAAGTGTTTCTATCTATTGACAAATATGAAATAGCAGTTCATAACTCTATTACATGCCTTCAAGGCTGAAAATAAACTAAAGTACTCCTATCTATGGTGGCAACACTTGCCCCATTTATTGAGTGCTTTACATTTTATATCTTGGTATCATATACCTCAAAAATGTTACAAGTTTATTTCATGACACCTTTAGGTGGAGACGTTTGTTGCCTCCTTCTTCTTTAGTTCTTCTAGATAGAGTGGACAATTCCTTTTCCAATGTCCTGGCTTTTGACAATGGTGGAAATTTCCTCTCTTGGTCACGCCTCCCTTGGCCTTGAGAGCTGAAGATGACTTGGGCTCTTGGCTAGCATCAGAACCCTTCTTATCTTTGCCCTTGCCCTTGCGCTTGGACTTGCCTTTCTTGCTGCTAATCATCATCACAGACTTAGGCTTGTCCTTCTTCATCTGTGTTTCGGCTATCCTCAACATGCCTAACAACTCTTTCAATGGCTTGTCAACGTTGTTCATGTTATAGTTCATCACAAACTGACTGTAGGATTCTGGCAACGATTGCAGTATCATGTCAGTAGCCAACTCTTGGATCAAGGGAAATCCCAGTCTTGTCAGGTTCTCCGCATACCCAGTAATCTTGAGTGTGTGAGGACCAACTAGATCTCCTTCTGTCATGATGCACTTGAACAGTGCCCTGGACACATCATACCTCTCTTGCCGAGCTTGATCTTCATACATGTTCTTGAGATGTTGAATCATCTCAATGACACCCATGTTCTCATGTTGTCTTTGCAACTTGTGGTTCATGGAGCACAAGATCAAGCACTTTGCATCAATGGTATCATCAGATTACTTCTTATAAGCATCCCTTTCCGCCTTTGGTGCGATAGGAGCAGGTTCCTCTAGAACTGGAGTATCCAGGACATAGAGCTTTCACTCTTGAGTGAGAACAATTCTCAATGTCCTAAACCAGTCGTGGAAGTTAGTCCATTCAGCTTGTCCTTTTCAAGGATCGGTCACAATTAAAAGAGATTGTTGTTTGTTGTCATTTGTACTACAAAAGGAAATATATGCAATTTAGTCCAAAACTCAATTTTGACTTATTTGATTGATTTGAAAGGTTAACGATATAATTAGGACTTTAATTAATTATAACTCCCACTATTTTGTTCAAATTGATAGCCCTCACCATCAATTCAGAAGATTGCAGCGTATAATCTTATAGTGGGTCAAGATCATGAAATCTTCTAAGTCATGAACCAGGTAGGGTTGTCACCCACAACTTAGATCTTCTAGGTAGGCAACTTTTGCCAATTGCATCATATGCAACTCTTGAAAGATGTCATGCGCAACTCCTTGCCATGATCACCTCCATGCCTCAAGGTGCTAGATCCTATCTAGGTCACCTTGTTAAGTCTGACCCAAAGCCAACACGATGAATATGCACCCTGCTAGGGAAGACCCACATATCCATCCTTCACGCTTCCACGAGATAGACGGTGCACCACGCTAGGGCGTGCCCACACTTGGCTGATCAAACTTTTCACGTGTGTCGCATTTGGAAGGCATATAAAACTTTAATATTTAATGAGGGATTTGGTTTTATAGGTACATATACATATCCAATCACCACAATATAGTACGGATCATATACATGCTATATCCCACAGAAAACATGTGAAATGATAAAAGTGATGATTATGGCCATCCTAATGTGATTCCTCGAGCCAAGAGGAATCACGGTCATCTAGGTCTACATCACATGCAACATGTCCATGATGAACTCTATGCTATAGTTGTGGCAACACATCCCACTATCACACAGACAACGAGGTGTTACGCGAAAACGTGCGGAAAACCCCATAAACCACTAACTACCAAAAACACGGGTTAATTAAAACCGATTGCAGAAAGCAGATAAACCCAGAAACTATTACATTCAGATCCTCATCCTACAAGAAAACAGGTTATATAAACATTTACAAGCCTTGATACGTGTTCACAACTTAGGAGATCAATTTTCTTGTCATCACATGAGTTCATCACCTATTTATACATACAGAATGGCCCACATCTGGCCAGCAGCAGGATATACAAAACGTCGTCGTCTATACATCGTGAAACAATGTCAAAACACCTCCAAGGACCTGAGAGTACAGGGATGACTCTAAGACTCTACTACAAAACGACCAAAACAACAATATGTCCATCTCTTTCCTTCTACTGCTCTTCTTGCTGCTCGGCCGCAACTCCGCGACCACCACCACGCCTGGCACGAACACCTAAAAAGGTTACAAACCAGTGGGGTGAGACACACAGTCCCAACGAGAAACATAACTCCCCACCGAAACCACAAAACCTCAGAAGATGAAGCAACAATAGCAGATAAGTGATAGAAGATATAACAAGAGCAGTCTATATAGCAAAGCTATTCATACCATCAAGCTTATCGGGTTGTACGGAAGGCAGATAACCAAGTATTTCTTTATAGAACATGATTAACAAGATAAGATTTATAAGATCTTACCACATAACATTAGGAACGTATAAGTAACTACAAGTATAACGAGATTAACTACACAAGCAAGGCCTCAATCAATGTTCCGTGTTTTGCCTTAAGCAATAAATACTATTCGGCTGGATTACGTATTGTTATGCCCTGAGGAAGTGAGTCGTACCGCTCAAATCCAACCGACGGCTACAAAACTTGTAGCCGGTGCCATACAAGGTCAATGGAAGAGCCGGACTCCATGACCTCCCACCTCATGGTCAGTATACGAGTACAACACAAGCAGGACCCTCTGTCTAGCCTGCCTCGATACAGGTCTCGGCGCTAGTGAAACTGAGCCACATGCATGTTCACCGTGCTCTGAGTCATGAACACATTCATGCTCCCATATCACATATCCTGAGACATGGGCATGTTCACCATGCTCTATACATATCCCAAGTCTGCAACCGCAGCTGCACTCGAATCCTCACTATTTTAGGCTAGGAGAAACCTCGCATATTCAACAATATGCACTCCAGGTTAACCCGCAGGAGAACCTGTTTCACCATCACCAGCTCCTGACGATGATGGATCTATGGCCAAGGCAAACTACATGATATGTTCCACTGTGATTAGTTAGTATATTTTAAGTGGATTGTTGAGGCAAACAAGTTGTATAGCATGCAGACTATAACAAGAAGAAACAACATGAAACTCAACATCATGCTTTTACTGTCATCAACATCATCCTGATCCATCACAAGGATCCAACATTACATTGCCATGGGATCTCAATCCCTCATCACATAGTGTCACTGCCTCTCAAGGCTTACATCATCACCATGGGATAGCAATCCCAGATCATCATCAGAGAATAACATCTCATCAAGGCACTTTAGCCATCTCAGGTCCTCAGACCATAACACATCATGCATGTTACCTCATCATCAAGAGTAACCATCAGAGCAGTGTTACTCAAACATATATACCTCTTAGCCCTTTACCTGGCTATGCATCTATACCTGCATGGTTAGTATGCACAATCATCATAGATTATCAGAAAGATCAGATTATCAACATAGGGTGACATTTATCATTCATGCCTCAACCTGTGATCATAAGCATAGGTCATATCATTAAGCAAGCATCTTATAGGCTTACCATTTACTCAACATCATATAGATAATTCAAGATAATTATAAACACATGTAATGTCTTGTCAAGATACTTAGATGTGATCTACTATAACGATTACCATCAAGCACATCAGGATCATCACCGTGACTTCATGTACAAGATCTAACATATCAGTTTCCATACAAGGAACAAGACCCTCACTATAAGCGCCCACTACCCTCACCAAAGGTAGTATCAGGTAGGGCACTCTCCCCTATCGCCCAACACTCCCACCACATAACGGTCAAGCAACCAACTACATACCGGCCAAGCATAACAGCAAGGGTGTCGGACTACCTTAGGGTGTATCGGGCAACCAAAGCACAACGACCCCCACCAGCATAACGTGCAGCTTGGCCCAAGAGCGTGCCATGCAACACTGTGTCGTGCAATGACGTGTTACTATCTCGGACCCAGTGTATCGGCCAGCACCACTCAGCAAGACATAACACCCAAGGATGCAACTCAAACAGGCAGCAAGGAACCTATCGTTCAACCAGCCTATCCATGACCTATCGGCGACACAAGGCAAGGGCTGGTGTGACGCCCGTCACAAGGCCGACCCACAACGCCCCATATCGTTCAAGGTGTAACAACACTAAGCAACCACCTGAGGTAGGCGTGCCGGGTAGGATACTCAACCAGGTGTGACGCCTACCACCAAACAAGGCTAAGCATATCAGGAAGGTTAGTCAGCATAGTGTGACACCCGACGCACAAAAGGTCAAGGACCAGGGTGCATCGCCCAACACAGCCACAACAACATGACGTCCAAGGCTCTAGGTTAAGAGGGGTATCAGTCAACGCCAACCCCAAGCCATATCGGCCAAGATGCAACTCCACAAGGTCGTCACCAACCTCAAGCACAAGGGCACCAAAACCCTAATGGATCGAGAAGAAGGCTCACCTCTCAACAACCAAGAGAGAGGGGTCTTGCCTAACTTCTTATCACCAATCGGGCAACACAAGGACCAACCCTAACAAAGGTCTGCAACCACCACCATAGCTCACCTCTCGAATCCATGGTGAGAGAAGGGTGTTGCTCAAGCAACTAGAATACAAGCTCACCTCTCAACTCAAATGAGAGAGGAGTGTTGCTCATATCACTAGAGTTTAAGCTCACTTCTAAAGACCAAGGAGGGAGAGGGGTGTTGCTCAACAAGAAACCCTAGAACAAGGTTCGGCCAAAAAGGAGCAACTAAGCAAGAAACCAAACTAGCAACATACATAGCTGATATGATCATAAGAAGCATATAAACAAGAACATAGAAGATGGTAATGTAGTTAGGGTTAGGAGTTATGTAACCCGCCTTAAGCAAGCTCCAAGATCCTAGATCCAAGCTCCAAGCACCATCAAGGAAGAAGAGCAAGGCACTCTAGGGTTCGACCATCACTTGAGGAAGAAGGAGACTCCAAGGCAAGGATCGGCCACCAAGCTTACAAAAGAAGAGGGTGTCATGCACCAAGGAAGAGGGAGACTAAGGAAATGAAGGGATCCCTAGCAAGAGAAAGGGAACACATATATAGGAAAGGATGGAGGAGAAACCAAGGTAAGACAAGGAAACGTGTCGCCCACCTAGGGACACTTGTCCATGGGCAAAGCCACCATTCTAACATGCCCTAAACACATGTCCAAGGTCATTGCCACATGCAAGCATCAAGCGCCAAGTGTCCACTAGTGGTGACACAAACAAGGTCAAAGAGGGTCAAAGGGTCCATGGGCGACACACCTCCACTCCACCATGGCCGACACACACCCTAGGTCGAAACACCATAGGCTGACACACCTAGGTCGACACAAGCACACTTGCCCGACACAATGTCCAAAGAGGCAAAGGCAACACACCACAAGGCCCAACAAGCTCAACTAAGCCTAAAGGAACTCAAGCAACGAGCCCAACCCTTCCTCTCAACACTAGAGGAAGCAAGGAGAGGGAGGAACACCTAACAAGGTGACAAACTTGCCCACAAACCCTAAATTTGGGTATATTGCAAGTAGCACCTCTAGCTCCCAACAAAACACCAACAAACCCTAATCACCACTAAAGGTGATTAGCAAGCAACTAAGCATCAAGGTTAAGCAAAGCAAACAGGATAAACCCAAAACAGAGGTCAGGGTCCTTACAAACTAACCCTCTACAAAGGGATTTCCTCCTCGAAATCCGAAGAGAAAAGCGAGGGATACTTCCTCCTCATCTCTTCCTCAAGCTCCCACGTGGCTTCCTCAATGCCACGATGATGCCAAAGAACCTTCACTAGAACCAGGTCCTTCCTCTTCAACTTCTTAACTCTTCTGTCAAGGATCATCACTGGACCTTCCTCGTAGGTCACATCTTCATCAAGCTCAACTTCGAATGGTTGTATCACTGTTCCTATATCTGGATGACTTTTCTTCAGCATACTGACATGGAACACTGGATGTAACATGTGCAATTCTGGCGATAGCTGTAACTCATAAGCTACTTTGCCAACTCATGATATGACCGGGTATGGCCCCATATATCTGGGTGCTAGCTTACCCTTCCGGCCAAACCTTAGCACACCTTTCCACGGTGAGACTTTAAGATACACTTTGTCTCCTACCTGGAACTCCAAAGGTCATCATCGATTGTCTGTGTAAGACTTATGCCTGTCCTGTGCCACTTTCAACTATTGTTGTATCACTTTGATCTTTTCTGTTGTCTGTTGTACTAACTCAAGACCCAAAAACTAATATATACCAAACTCATACCAACACAACGGAGATCTGCACTTCCTGCCATATAAAGCCTCATAAGGAGCCATGTCAATGCTCCGCTGATAACTATTGTTGTAGGAGAACTCTATCAAACTAAGATGTATGTCCCAACTGCCTAGGAACTGCAAAACACAAGCTCGAAGGAGATCTTACAAAGTCTGAATAGTCCTCTCAGACTGTCCATCTGTCTGTGGATGGAAAGCAGTGTTGAACCTCAACTGTGTTCCCAACGCTTTGTGCAACTGTTCCCGGAAACGACTCGTGAACTGAGGACCTCTGTCAGAAACTATCGTCGCTGGCACCCCGTACAAACGCACTATCTTATCCACATATACTTGAGCGATCTTCTCAGTTGTATACATTGTCTTCACATGTATGAAATGGGTAGACTTCGTCAATCTGTCCACTATTACCCAAATGGAATCATGATTCCTAGTTGTCTTGGGTAGACCAAGTACGAAATCCATGGTTATATGATCCCATTTCCACTGCGGTATCAAGAGGGGTTGCAACGTACTTGCCAGCTTTTGATGCTCAGCCTTGACTTACTGACATACCGTACACCTAGGCCACAAACTCAACTACATCTTTCTTCAAACCGGGCCACCCAATACAAGTCCTTCATATTATGATACATCTTGGTGACACCTGGATGCATAGCATACATCAACGTGTGTGCTTCCTCGAGCACTAGTTTCCTCAGATCGTCAACATCGGGGACCACCATCCTGTCTTGATAGCAAACTAGTCCATCCTCGGACTCATGGAACCCATCATGCTTTTTGCTACCAAACTCTGATCTGATCAATTGTACTATATCATCTGTTTGCTGTGCATCTTTGATCATCTATCTCAGCATAGGCTTGACTTGGATATGTGCTAAAAGTCCAGCTAACAAGGAAACTTTCATCTGCACATTCATCTGCTACAAGGAAACAAACATATCTCGCCTATGGCATACCAAGGAACTCAACTGTGCCTTCTTTGTAGGAAAAGAAGAAGACTTTCGGCTAAGCGCATCAGCTACCACATTCACCTTACCAGGATGATACTCGATGGTACAGTCGTAATCATTTATTAGCTCCATCCATCGACGTTGTCGCATGTTTAGCTCATTCTGCGAAAAGATGTACTTCAGATTCTTATGATATGTGAAGATCTGACATACTTCCCCGTAGAGATAGTGTCTCCAAATCTTTAACGGATGAACCACTGCTGCCAACTCCAAATCATGAGTCATATAGTTCTCCTCATGTTTCTTAAGTTGTCGTGAAGCAAAAGAAACCACATGATCTTCCTGCATCAGCACACAACCTAAACCTTTCTTGGAAGCATCACAAAAGACAACATAGCCCTTCCTGGGCTCTCGCAGCACTAGTACTGGAGCACTAGTCAGCTTCTTTTTCAAACTCTAGAAAGCTTGCAGACAACGATCATTCCAGACAAAAGGTACATCCTTTCTGGTCAACTTTGTCATCGGTAACGCAATCGCACTGAAGTCCTTGATAAACCTTTGGTAGTATCCTGCCAAACCTAGGAAACTACGAACTTCTGTCGGCGTCTTCGGCTGTTCCCATTCCGCAATGGACTCCACCTTCTTTAGGTCCACTTTAACTCATTTAGTAGATATCACATGACCCAAGAAAGTTACTTCTTCCAACCAGAACTCACACTTACTGAACTTGGCATACAACTGATGTTGGCGAAGAAGAGTCAACACTAGTCGAAGATGTCGCTCATGCTCTTGCCTTTCCCGACTATAGATCAAGATGTCATCTATAAAGACTACGACAAACTGATCTAGAAACGTACGGAACACTCTGTTC
The DNA here is from genome assembly GCA_963693085.1 of Alisma plantago-aquatica. NCBI lineage: Eukaryota > Viridiplantae > Streptophyta > Magnoliopsida > Alismatales > Alismataceae > Alisma > Alisma plantago-aquatica. Next base: position 507,491,792 of record OY856411.1, on the reverse strand, counting down.
ATCAAATCCATGAAAGCAGCAGGCACATTGGTTAGCCCAAACGACATAACCACAAACTCGAAGTGACCATACCTCGTTCTGAAAGCTGACTTTGGTATGTCATCCACCTTTATCCTCAACTGATGATATCCAGACCATAGATCGATCTTTGAAAACACTACAACACCACGTAGTTGATCGAATAGATCATCTATCCTCGGCAACGGGTACTTGTTCTTGATCATGACCTTGTTCAACTGTCGGTAATCTATACATAACCGCATCGATCCATCCTTCTTCTTAACGAACAACACTAGAGCACCCCAAGGCAACGTACTCGGTCAGATGAAACCTTTCTCCAACAACTATTGCAACTACGTTTTAAGCTCTTCCATCTCTACTGGAGCCATCCTATACGGTGTCTGTGCAACTGGTTGTGTTCCTGGAACCAGATTGATCCCAAAATCAATATATTGGGGTGGAGGAACACCAGGGAACTCATCAGGAAACACATCCGCAAACTCTCGGACAACCGACACCTCCTCAAGGCTAGGACCCTTTGCCTTGGTATCCACCACGTGAGCTAAGAACGCCTTACATCCTTGTCGTAGCAACTTTTCTGCCACCATAGCTGATACTAGACATGTCGGAAGAATCTTCCTATCTCCTTGGAAGACCCACTTCTCTCCGTCATTATCAAACACAGCTTGCTTGGAACCACGGTCTAAAACAACCTTATACCTCTCCAAGGTATCCATCCCAAAGATCACATCGAAACTATGCATATCAAGTGGTATAAGATCCACTTGTATACAGTGTCCTGAAAAAGATAAGATACAAGATGGACATACTCCTCTCAAAGCATCGAGGAACCATCAAGAGGGGTTTCTAACAACAAGCTATCCTTCTTACAACTAATATGTAAACGACAGTTCTCAAGCATACTATAGGCGATAAAAGAGTGTGTAGCACCTGGGTCAACCAGAACAGATATAAAGCAAGAAGAAGACATATCAGAATGAAATAACTCCATCTGACCTGTCACCACTCGTGGGTTGACTATTGCCTCCGACTGACTTATAGCATAGAATCGAGTTGTTGCTTGCTGTCCACGTCCTTTGCTTCCTTGAGCAGACGATCCCGCTTGCAACACTAGACCACGTCCTCACCCTCTACTATGACTGGGCTGCTATCTATCTGACCCTCGTTGATTCTGCCTTGGCTGTTGTATCACTTCAACATCTTTATTCGGGCAGTTGAACCTGAAATGTCCGATCTGACCACAAAGATGGCATGACCTATCTTCAAACCGTGGCCTAGTTGGCCCTGTTACTGCCACATAAGTTGTACTATGTGCCTTTGACGGTGAAGCAACATAACCTCTTCCCTTACTCGGAGACCACTGTGACGGTACACTGGAACCTCTCATCATGGAAGGTGCTGAAAACCTTGGCTTCTTGAAGCCACCAAACCTCTGTCCTTGGAACTGAGCAGGCCTCTTCTTAGACATGGATTCTCTTTTCTCCTTATCTGACTGTTCGATCTTCCAGACAGATTCCACAAACGTAGCAAACCGCTCTCTGTTCTCCAACGCAGAAGCAGGCGTTGTCAGTTCAGCACTCAGACCCTTCTCAAAATGTCTGATTCACTCTTCATCTGTTGCCACCATGTGAGGACAAAACCTCAACAGATCCATGAACTTGGCCTCATACTCAGTGATGTTCATCGTCCCTTGGCGTAGGCGCTCAAACTGAATGATCTTCTCATCCAGATACATCTTCAGAAAGTATCTATTGACGAACTCATGTTGGAAAACCTCCCAACTGATCACCTCACCAGGCCACTTCTCCTCCTCGATGGTCCACCAGTGACCAACACTACCTTTCAAAAGGTAGACAACGTGCTTGACTTTGTCTGCTTCGGGATGTCAAGGATCCAGAAAGCCTTCTCAAGACTTGTTAGCCACAGATCTGCATCCGCTGGATCAGCCGTTCCAGCATAATCTGAAGCTCTGACTCGGCGAAGCCGCTGCCATCATCTGCCCCATAAGCTGTTGATAGACAGGGTGTTCAAGAATTGCTGGGTCAGGTTGGGGGACCTCAGGCACCCGATCTTCATGTGCATGCCCTATAGCTCCATCAACTAATGCAACATCGCTGTTCTCGACAGCATGTTCTTCATGGTTCCCAGACATCTTGTCTTTTCTTCCGCTGAGGGCAGAAGATGATTGTATGAAAATCTGGAAAACTCACAAGAACAGACACAACCTAGTCCTAGATCCCTGTAAACTCAGCAAACCTAGAGCTCTGATACCAAAACTTGTGGCAACACATCCCACTATCACACAGACATCGAGGTGTTACGCGAAAACGTGTGGAAAACCCCATAAACCACTAACTACCAAAAACATGGGTTAATTAAAACTGATTGCAGAAAGCAGATAAACCTAGAAACTATTACATTCAGATCCTCATCCTCCAAGAAAACAAGTTATATAAACATTTACAAGCCTTGATACGTGTTCACATCTTAGGAGATCAGTTGTCCTATCATCACATGAGTTCATCACCTATTTATACATACAGAACGGCCCACATATGGCCAGCAGCAGGATATACAAAACGTCATCATCTATACATCGTGAAACAACGTCAAAACACCTCCAAGGACCTGAGAGTACAGGGATGACTCTAAGACTCTACTACAAAATGACCAAAACAACAGCATGTCCATCTCTTACCTTCTACTGCTCTTCTTGCTGCTCGGCCGCAACTCTACGACCACCACCACGCCTGGCACGAACACCTAAAAAGGTTACAAACCAGCGGGGTGAGACACACAGTCCCAGCGAGAAACATAACTCCCCGCCGAAACCATAGAACCTCAGAAGATGAAGCAACAACAGCAGATAACTGATAGAAGATATAACAAGAGCAGTCTATATAGCAAAGCTATTCATACCATCAAGCTTACCAGGCTATACGGAAGGTAGATAACCAAGTATTTCTTTATGTAACATGATTAACAAGATAAGATTTATAAGATCTTACCACATAACATAAGGAACATATAAGTAACTGCAAGTATAACGAGATTAACTACACAAGCAAGGCATCAATAAATGTTCCGTATTTTGCCTTAAGCAATAAATACTATTCGGCTGGATTACATATTGTTATGCCCTGAGGAAGTGAGCCGTACCACTCAAATCCAACCGGCGGCTGCGAAACCCGGAGCCGGTGCCATACAAGGTCAATGGAAGAGTCGGACTCCACGACCTCCCACCTCGTGGTCAGTGCACGAGTACAACACAAGCAGGACCACAGTCTCATGCTTAAGTGGCCTCAGCCATAGGGTCAGCTCCCGTAGTCTACCCTCTGCCTAGCCCGCCTCGGTACATGTCTCGACGCTAGTGAAACTAAGCCACGGGCATGTTCACCGTGCTATGAGTCATGAACACATTCATGCTCCCATATCACATATCCTGAGCCATGGGCATGTTCACCATGCTCTATACATATCCCGAGTCTGCAACCGCAGCTGCACTCGAATCCTCACTATTTTAGGCTAGGAGAAACCTCGCATATTCAACAATATGCGCTCCGAGTTAACCCGCAGGAGAACCCGTTTCACCTTCACCAACTCCTGACGATGATGGATCTATGGCCAAGGCAAACTACATGATATGTTCCACTGTGATTAGTTAGTATATTTTAAGTGGATTGTTGAGGCAACTAAGTTGTATAGCATGCAGACTATAACAAGAAGAAACAACATGAAACTCAACATCATGCTTTTACTATCATCAACATCATCCTGATCCATCACAAGGATCCAACATTACATTGCCATGGGATCTCAATCCCTCATCACATAGTGTCACTGCCTCTCAAGGCGTACATCATCACCATGGGATAGCAATCCCAGATCATCATCAGAGAATGACATCTCATCAAGACACTTTAGCCATCTCAGGTCCTTAGACTATAACACATCATGCATGTTACCTCATCATCAAGAGTAACCATCAGAGCAGTGTTACTCAAACATATATACCTCTTAGCCCTTTACTTGGCTATGCATATGTACCTGCATGGTTAGTATGCACAATCATCATCGATTATCAGAAAGATCAGATTATCAACATAGGGTGACATTTATCATTCATGCCTCAACCTGTGATCATAAGCATAGGTCATATCATTAAGCAAGCATCTTATAGGCTTACCATTTACTCAGCATCATATAGATAATTCAAGATAATTATAAACACAGGTAATGTCTTGTCAAGATACTTAGATGTGATCTACTATAACGATTACCATCAAGCACATCAGGATCATCACTGTGACTGCATGTACAAGATCTAACATATCGGTTTCCATACAAGAAATAAGACCCTCACTATAAGCGCCCACTACCCTCACCAAAGGTAGTATCGGGCAGGGCACTCTCCCCTATCACCCAACACTCCCACCACATAACGATCAAGAAACCAGCTACATATCGGCCAAGCATGACAGCAAGGGTGTCGGGCTACCTTAGGGTGTATCAGGCAACCAAAGCACAACGACCCCCACCAGCATAACGTGCAGCTTGGCCCAAGGGCGTGCAGTGCAACACTGTGTCGTGCAACGACGCGTTACTATCTCGGACCCAGTGTATAGACCAACACTACTCAACAAGACATAACACCCAAGGATGCAACTCAAATGGGCAGCAAGGAACCTATCGTTCAACCAGCCTATCCATGACCTATCGGCCGACACAAGGCAAGGACTGGTGTGACGCCCATCACAAGGCCAGCCCACAACGCCCCCTATCGTTCAAGGTGTAACAACACTAAGCAACCACCTGAGGTAGGTGTGCCAGGTAGGATACTCAACCAGGTGTGACGCCTACCACCAAACAAGGCTAAGCATATCGGGTAGGTTAGTCAGCATAGTGTGACACCCGACACACAAAAGGTCAAGGACCAGGGTGCATCGCCCAACACAGCCACAACAACATTACGTCCAAGGCTCTAGGTCAAGAGGGGTATCGGGCAACACCAACCCCAAGCCATATCGGCCAAGATGCAACTCCACAAGGTCGTCACCAACCTCAAGCACAAGGGCACCAAAACCCTAATGGATCGAAAAGAAGGCTCACCTCTCAACAACCAAGAGAGAGGGGTCTTGCCTAACTTCTTATCACCAATCGAGCAACACAAGGACCAACCCTAACAAAGGTCTGCAACCACCACCAAAGTTCACCTCTCGAATCCATGGTGAGAGAAGGGTGTTACTCAAGCAACTAGAACACAAGCTCACCTCTCAACTCAAATGAGAGAGGAGTGTTGCTCATATCACTAGAGTTTAAGCTCACTTCTCAAGACCAAGGAGGGAGAGGGGTGTTGCTCAACAAGAAACCCTAGAACAAGGTTCGGCCAACAAGGAGCAACTAAGCAAGAAACCAAACTAGCAACATACATAGCCGATATGATCATAAGAAGCATATAAACAAGAACATAGAAGATGGTAATGTAGTTAGGGTTAGGAGTTATGTAACCCTCCTTAAGCAAGCTCCAAGCTCCAAGCACCATCAAGGAAGAAGAGCAAGGCACTCTAGGGTTCAACCACCACTAGAGGAAGAAGGAGACTCCAAGGCAAGGATCGGCCACCAAGCTTGCAAAAGAAGAGGGTGTCGTGCACTACGGAAGAGGGAGACTAAGGAACTAAAGGGATCCCTAGCAAGAGAAAGGGAACACATATATAGGAAAGGATGGAGGAGAAACCAAGGTAAGACAAGGCAAGGTGTCGCCCACCTAGGGACACTTGTTCATGGGCAAAGCCACCATTCTAACATGCCCTAAAAACATGTCCAAGGTCATTTCCACATGCAAGCATCAAGCGCCAAGTGTCCACTAGTGGTGACACAAACGAGGTCAAAGAGGGTCAAACGGTCCATGGGCGACACACCTCCACTCCACCATGGCCGACACACACCCTAGGCCGACACACCTAGGTCGACATAAGCACACTTGCCTGACACAAGGTCCAAAGAGGCAAAGGCAACACATCACAAGGCCCAACAAGCTCAACCAAGCCCAAAGGAACTCAAGCAATGAGCCCAACCCTTCCTCTCAACACTAGAGGAAGCAAGGAGAGGGAGGAACACCTCACAAGGTGACAAACTTGCCCACAAACCCTAAACCTAGGTATATTGCAAGTAGCACCTCCAGCTCCCAACAAAACACCAACAAACCCTAATCACCACTAAAGGTAATTAACAAGCAACTAAGCATCAGGGTTAAGCAAAGCAAACAAGATAAACCCAAAACGGAGGTCAGGGTTCTTACAATAGCCGTCAGAGTTGATCAACTCATCACATGAATGACCTGCTCGCCTTGGCCGGTCGTCTGGGTACCACCAGCCGATCGGTTGGCTCCTCCAACCGATCAGTTTGCCTGGTCATTGTGCATCTCCTCATGGCCACCACCCGATCGTCTCGCTCCTCAAACCGACCGTCTGGATCACCAACCAATCAATTCACTCCTTGAACTGATCATCTCAGTTGTTGTCAGGTTGTTTGCCGTTCTTTGACATAACATGAAATAAAATCTATCATATTTACATTTGAATTGGGAAACCCCGAGTTACATTTGGGGGGGAGCAAAGGTAGGAAAGAAATTCTCGAGTTATCTCGAGTTACATCATAAATAGGAGATAGGGAATCGGTGCACAAACTAAGATGCAAGCAACCGCATACAACTAAGCACACATAGGGTTTATTGGCCATAACCACGCTATACATCCACTACAAAACTCGTTTAAGGGCGACGCGTATCGAGTGCATTTATATTACATATCATATATGTATATTGGGATTTGTAGATTTTGGATTGGACATGCAAAAAGCCAATTTTATTCGCATTGTATGCAATAAATAAAGGCGACAAACCAAAATCGATAATCCTAAAGTATAGAGCAGTTGACGTGGCTCTGATACCACTGTTGGGTTTTAGGGGAGACAGAGACGACAGTGGAAACAAAAATTTTCTTCTCCCAAACCCAGAATAAAGGAATCGCGTCAATGTCTATACAATAGGAAGGATGATTTGTAGAGGCATACCTTGTCCCGAGGCTTGCTCGCCGATGTTACCTCGCGGCTTGCGCGGTCTTCACCTTCGATCTTAGACGGTGTCTTTGCAGCTCCTGGTCTCACCGGGACTATCAGGATTGACAGCTGTCCTCCGAGCGACAAAAGTCTCCCATCTCTGAAGTAGTCCACACGGACCACCTGGAACTCCGATCTCCTTGTCCCATAAGGAATCAAAAGGAGTCACACCCTCCTGTCGGTGTACTAGTCACCAACACACTCTCCTGCAACCAGTTGCTTTTCTGTAGTTGTCTTTCCCTTACTATGCCTCCCTTATCGGGTAGCACTTGCTCGGGCTCTCTCTCGGTTACCAAAACCAGAGAGAATGACAACTTTGCAGAGCAACTGGTCTCTAAGTTGTTGTACCTGAAAAGCCCCCAATACCCCTATATATAGGAGGGTTATGGGACATGGTTCTCTATCCCGAGAAATGCGAGATTAAACAGGAGTAGAAGGGTTCGAGATTTTCCAAAAATCAACCAACTTGCGCCAGTTGAATCGATCGTTTCAAGTATGAAATGGTCGGTTGGTGACCTCAACCGATCGGTTCACACCTGAACCGATCGTTTGGGACCCCTGAGCCGATCGGTTCACTTCTGAGCCAATCAGTTCATGGTCCTGGTCCAACTCAAATTGACTTTCAAATTTGTCTCCGATTAAACATATATTAATCCTTGTCTAAATCAAATCTGTACAAGTGAAACAAATGGTATTTGCAAAATCGACTTTCCAAACGATCTCTGTTGGTCACATGAGACGACCAGTTCAACAATTGAGCCGATCGATTCATTGATACATGAGGCGATCGTCTCACCAGTTGAGCTAATCGGTTCACCAACCTGAGTCGATCGGTTCATCTCATGAGATGATCGGTTGGGGCAGCAGACTTGTGCAAATCAGTCAATCGCAGTTTCAATCAATTTGATACTCTAATCAATCAGTCCAACACCTTGAACACTATGATATTTAGTTATCAATTGATTGAGTGTTCAATTAAACTACTAAACTCCTTTAGTAATCAATCTAAACATCGTTTGTGGATAAACTCCTCTTCCAGGTTCAATCCTATGTGTGTGACCTTGCAGGTCCATTTCACATTGGCAGTGAAAGTCCATAACACTTATGACTTCACAAGCAAAGAGCGGTGTCTAGTCACACATCAGTGCTACCCAAGTGAAATAGAAAGTTGGAGAAAAACTTTCAATCCTACAATCCTTGAATGGTGTTACAACGAATGTATAATTCCTTTGTCACTGATATCCCGAATGAACTCAAGGAATGGAACAGTCATCCTGTCAATGTTCATTCACTTTCTCGATCTCAGAGTAGATTGGAGGAGATATGTATGACATCAATATCATATACTGATTCACACATGCGTGCGCACACCTATCTCAATCCTACTCATCAAGTGACCATGGATATCAAACTCCCTCAGGAGGGACAAATCCCATATCTATCACTCACCCTTCAAAAGCCCCATGTGTCAAAGCCACCCAATCATCACCTTTATAACAACCCATGTTTCAGGACTACGTTTGATGATGTCAAAGTGTACCCAACGACATGTGTTGAATGTAGTGATTTTAGGTCAAAGAATCACACTCACCACCATCACTGTGAGAACTGACTATGACTACCATGTCATGGTTCTATGTGTCACACTCACGATGGGTCTGTCCGGTAAACTTGTTCTCTAACAAGTACCTATGTGTTTGGTTTGATATCTCCATATCATGACTAATGAGATTCTGTCATCAACCAACACCATAATCTAGTCTTTTGTGTCATTATTGTCTATCTACCTTTCATAATGACATCCGACTAGGGACATAACAAGAATGTACATACTCTTAGCATCTGTATGATCTCATCATTTAGGTCTTGAACCTGAAAGCATACGCCATTGAGTATTGTCATTCTCTAGACATTCAATCTGTTCTATCACTATCTCATATGACTGAACCAGAAAGAATTGGAAGCTTACCTTTGATGCTTATCAAATCAATCTTAATGTATCCCACCAATTATCCCATGATTGTCTCTCAGGGCAAACATACCAACACCTACCCCATTCTACTTCCATTTTCATCATCTTCCACTCTAAAACCCTATTTTTTAGGGTTTTTGCCACTCAAATTTCATTTCCCATGCATTTGGACCTTGGAGGAGGGAGGAGGGAGGAGGACATATTTATTTCCACCAAGATAAAGAAATCATCCTCTACTTTGACCTTCATGGATTCTTATATCTCTTTATTCTTCATTTTTAATATTTTCCATTATCATGAGTAGATAAGCCTCCCTATGGGTTGTTTGGGGCAATAAATGTGATTTTGGTACCATGTTGGGTAATTATCATTGTAAACACTATAATTTTGTTTAGAAATGTTTTTTAATGCTTCTATCTCATTTCACAACTCTTGATATGGTGATGGATGCATTAAACCACCTAAGCATAATATAACGTTTTGTATATATCTATTTGGAGAAAAGGTCATTAAGTCCAACTAGTGGATCCTTATCTATCTACACCTCTCCCTACATAACCATATATTCTTTTATCCTTTATTGTGAGATCTAAGTGTGCCTGGTAGTGCCTCACTTAATGTACTTAGCAAGGAACATGTCTATAGGGTGGATGGAGTGTAAAGAGGTGAAACACACTGTTCCCACACCCTTTGCCACCCTTTGCCACTAAGTACATTAGATAATCATTCTTCGAAACCTAGACTAGTGAGATATTGATTGAATTATGCATATACCCTGGTCAATTGAACCTTGTAAGGTTGGATAGTTGGTAATGGAGACTAGTTCCTCAATGTACATCCTATACCATCCATGGTCAACTAGTGGTATTGTAAGGCCCCTCTAAGCACACACACACACACAAACCCTATGTTGTCCATAACATAGGTCACTTGGCTTGGAGGAACATCACAAAACATGATATACATAGCAAAAAGATAAATGAAACACCATGCATTAATTGGAAATTTAGGTTCATACATTGTTCTTAGAAAGAGAAAACTTATAATGTAAGCTATTAATCTTTGAACTAGAACCTAGTACATGAAAGGTATAACAAATCTAAGACATAAATCCTTTTTGGAACTTGATATTGGATCTTCTAATGTGTAGATGGAACCCCACCAGATAAGTCTTGGAAACTTATATTTTAAGCACTCACTTCAAATTCGTTTGCTTCTTGATCTAGGGACATCTCGTCCCACGGCCACACAAAAACAAAGACATACATCAGTAAGTGGCACTATACATTTTATAAGAACTGAAAACAAGCATATATATACTTGACTTGAGAGAAAAATATTGACATGTATTTGACTTAAGCATCCTTGATTACATGAATCTTATAACTTGAAGAATTGAGAAATAAATATATGCACCTCTCTATGATGCCCACTTAAGAGCACGATTGCTAGGAAAGCCCATAATTGGAACAAATGCCCATGATTTGGCTAAAAGGCCCATAACAACCCTTTGAGGTCTGATGATTGGCTATGAAAGTAGTGGTATGTATGCCCAGAGAGCCAATCATACGATGATTGGATTGGCATATGTTTTGATTGATTTGATTAATATCAAAGGCAAGCTTCCAATTTATTCTACTTCAATCAATTATGAGATAACGATGAAATAGAATGAATGACTAAAGAATGACAATACTCAATTATGTATGTCTTCAGGTTAAGGACCTGAATAATGAGATCATACAGATGCTAAAAGTATGTACATTCATGTTATGTCCCTAGTCAGATGTCATTGTGGAAGTTTGATAGACAACAATGACACATCAAGACTAGAGAGTGTGTTGTTTGATGACAATGTCTCATTAGTCATGATATATGATATCAAACCAAGCACACAGATACATGTTGCAAAATAGTGTATCAGACAGACCTACCATGAGAGTGACACATGGAACCATGACATGGTAGTCAGAATCATCCCTCATAGTGATGGTGGTGATTGTGATTATTAGACCTAAAATCACTACACTCATCGAATGTGATTGGGTACACCTTGACATCATCAAATGCAGTCCTAAAACATGGGTTGTTATAAAGGTGATGATTGGGTGACTTTGACGCATGAGATAGACTGTGAGTGATAGATATGGGATTGGTCCCTCCTAAGGGAGTATGATGTCCAGACCACTTGATAAGTGAGACTAAGAAAGGCATGTGCATGCAGATGTGAATCAATGTATGATATTGATGTTACACATATCTCAAACAATCTGCTCTAGTTCAAGAAACATGAATGAATGTTGAAAGGGTGACAACTCCATGCCTTGAGTTCATTTAGGATATCAAAGACTAAGGAATTATACATTCACTGGAACACCAATCACATACTGTAGGATTGAAAGTTGTTCTCCAAATTTCCTTTTCACTTGGGCAGCACTGATGTGCAACTAGGTACCTCTCTTTGCTTGTGATGTCATAAGCTAGTTGTGGACATTCACTGCCAATGTGAAATGGGACCTATAGGGTCACACACAAAGGATTAATCTGGAAGAGGAGTTTATCCATGAATGATGTTTGGATTGATTACTAAAATGTTTAGGTACTCAATCAAACATTCAATAAATAGACTTGACTCAGAATCATCAAGTTCAAGTGTTGAACCAACTGACTAGAGTGTCAATTTGATTGAGAACTAAATTGACTATGTTCTGCACAATCTGGACCACAAACCGACTGATTCACTGGGTGAACCGATCGACTCATGGTTAGTGAGACGACCAGTTCATTCTGGTGAACTGATCGGTTCAACTAGACCAAACAAGTAGTGTTGGGTTTTCCCGATTTGTGAGAAAAGTTTTTTTCGTTTCACTTGTTCAATTCAATTGGGACAAGAATTAATCTTTGCGTTAATTAGAAATGAATAAGGAAAGTCAATTGCAGGTAGGTCTGGGAAGTGAAATGATCGGTTCACTGGGTGAACCGATCGACTCACCTTGTCAAATGAGCGATTCAGTTATGAAATGACCGGTTCACTTGCTGTAGTGAAAATTATTCATGGAAATTTTAAACCCTTCTACTCCCGCACATACTGGGAACCATGACCATGTCCTCTACTATAAATAGAGGGGTACAAAGGGCTTCTCTAGAGACACAACTTAGAACATCAATTGCTCTACAAAGTTGTTGTCCTCTCTGGTTTTGGTAACCGAGAGAGTCCAAGCAAGTTCTGCCTATCTAGGGAGGAGCAACGGGGGAAAGACAAATGCAGAACATCAACTGGTTGTGGGAGAGTGTGTTGGTGACTAGTACACCAACAAAAGGGGACAACTCCTTCTAGTTCGTTCTTCAGGACGACTAGAGTTCCCGATAGTCTGTGTGGACTATTTATAGAGGTGAGAGACTTCTGCCGCTTAGGAGGACGATAGTCAACCGCAATCTGGGTCAAGACCAGGAGCTTCACAGACGTCGTCGAAGACATGTGGTTGAAGACCGCACTTCCTGTGAGGTATAGTCACTGAAAAAGCCTCAGGACCAGGTATAACTCGCTAAAACCATCCTTCCCATTACATAGATATTGATGCGATTTGTTGGTTATGGGTTTATGGTCAAGTAAAGTTTTATTTCTGTGGCCTACTTCGACCACGAAAAAACCCAATAGAAAGCCCATAACGACCCCTTGAGATCCATGTTTCAAGAATCACATAAAAATTGATTCAATTCCAATTATATTAACATTAACATTACCATAAACATGAATTTAATCTTGAACTTTAATCTTTAAACATGATGGGATTTCTCCCTCTTGAAACTTGAACTTTAAATACATTAATCATTAATCACCAATCATAATCTCTAATCTTGATGAGCATGATAACCATAAGGCATATGATATAGAAATCATCATACAACTATTATATGAACATGATCAGAGCATTGAACTTGAAGTTGAAAGCATAATCCATAAAGCATACATAACATATAATTCAATCAATGTACGTATGTATAATGTCATGACCTGCTTACCTGAATCAAAGCACATCCTAACTTATTTTCTCTAATTTGAGGGAATCCTAAACCTCTAGAAATTACATGATTTATATTAATTATTACCTTAAATACATCCTAAACCCTATTGAGTATTTTGAAGAAATATGTTTAGAGACGACAGGTTTAGGGTTTAAAAACACTAAAATCATATTCTACTAAAAAAATCCTTTCTAATGAATATTTATTCATACTTTTCTTAGCAATGATTGAATTGGTATGAATTTCCAAAATTTAAACCATATAGAAATTAAAGAAAAGTGTTTTCAACACATTATCTAAATTCTGGGAGAAAATCCCCGCTGGACCAATCGCATGCGGCATGTTGGCCAGGGACCACAGTGCGAGTCACATGCGTTGGTCACTGTGAGAAAAGTCCTCAAGTCCAATTTTGACCATGGGTTGTGTGAAAATAAAACACATCGATTGGGGGGGAGTAGAAACAACACTTATGATTGTTCTTTCTCAAAACAAAGAAGAACACGACAACGAATGTCTCGATTCCATGAATCCAGATTGTAAACCAAGGCATACCAATGAAAACCATTATTGGGAACAAGTTCCTTGGGCTTTCCCGATCACAATGAGCACTGACTTGACACCCTCAATGGACAAAACACCATGGCTGCTACCGCAGTTGGGGGAAAATATAACATCAAGTCTGAGTTCAAGACCACTTAATCAGCATGTGTAAGCACAAACAAAGATCAAAAAATTGTTCGAAGGGGAAACATGAAGCTTTAGGTGGTGTTCGTTTGGCCGGAGCATGCTTGGACCATGCCGATAGTGAAGGGGGCTACATGTTACGAACATGCTGATCGGAACCACTAAGAAACCAAACGAGACGATCAAGAAACTATTAGAAAAGCTTGAAAGGGAGTTAGGGATGCTTACATGTATTCCAATTTCACTACCAGTATTGGAGAGGGCAGTAAGGAAGAGGGGGTCGCTGGAGACAACTCGAGTAGGTTGAGGTGATTCAGGGCGCAGAAGATAAAATTGGAAGAGGAGGAGCGTTGTGTTGGGTCTGGTACTCGTTTATGGGCCTTAATATAGGAGAACAATACATCAGGGTGGCGATAGTGATTTCCTATGGCAAGGGGATTCCATCCCCAGAAGGGTGTTTCATCTATAGGGCATGAAATCCCTATAAATTAGGGATGGTCACGTAGATGCTATAGTTTCTTTGGCAAAGAAATTTTGGAATACATAGCACTATGGAGGGAGAACGAGGTAGGAAAAGAAATTGAGATTTGGTTGCCTTATATTCGGTCTCCTAACCCTAGTAGGAGATGACTTATAAGTCATCTGGTGAGCATCCAATGACTCAGATGACTCTGCATAAAAAAGGAAGCAACGTGACACCTGACTTAGGCGGAAAAATCGAAAAATGCCGAGTAACAATAAAATTACAAGAAACTTAGGTTTAAATAGGATCTTTGATTAATATCTAAGTCAAAACCATATGTGAACTTTCTTAATTAATTTGGAGGGTTAAATGAAGTCCTATTTCTTCCAAATTTGAAGGATAGGTTAATATAAGAGTCTAGATTCTTCATGTATAGTTAGATTGGGTTTTGCACCAGTTTTATCCATAGTTTCCACATAGGTCAATAATCTTGATTTTAATGCATTAACATATTAAAGAATCAGGAATATACTTTCCTTTGTGATTCCTTGAACCAAATTTTGAGATAAACCAAAATCACACACTCAAAAGTAGCAACACCTATATCTATGTCTTTTGAGAAACTTTTATAGAGGAGAGAGAAAAAGAGAAATATATATACTTTCCTCTTACATTCAAAGCCATAACTAAAAAAGGAAAACTTCTGGATCAAGGTATCTACTCCATGTTTATATTTTCAACTTCCAAATATTTTCTCTTCCCTTTTTATTTCTTATAAACAATTTTTTAAGGATAGGAGAATGAAAAAGTGAGAGAATAGTTCTAGTTTTCCTTTTATATATATTGGACTCATTTAATCACAAAGAAAATAAAAGAAACACATTTAATTTTCTTTCTATGCCAAACCTCATCTAAAGGATTCAATATTTAGAGTAACTTGCATCAAAGTACAAGTTTTAAATTTTGTACCTAGAAAATTGCAATTAAGATCCTAAACTTATCTTGTTTAAATTTTGGGATGTTACAAGTATAGGATAAAACACCATAATCCCACTATGTTACTTGGTAAGATAATACAATTTGATTGAATATGTTACATGATAGGTTGATAGTCACATTTCTCCCAAATGACCCACTACCCTAATTAATTGCTTAAAGCCCTAATTGTTCTTTTCCTTAGCTATTATTAACATATTTAGCTTCCTTGAATATTTAGTTCGTCAAATTCCTTGTTCGTGTTAGTCACTCTTTGCTGGAGTAGCTAGTGCTTGTTCTTAGTTACTTGTGTTAGCTTTTGATAGTTAGTTTCTTAGTTCAACCTTTACTTGCATAGTTAGTGTAATTTTTAGCTTAGTGTAACTAGTTGCTCTCTTTTGCCTTATTTATCAATTATTCCATATCTTATTAAGGATTGATTTTGATTAGTGTAGTTTTCTAGCCTAATCTAGTGTAATTTCCTTTCTTGCTTAGTTAGATAGCATTGTTCGTGTAAGGTTAACATGGGTTCTTACTCTTTTCTGTTTCTTTTCAACTTAATGTATTTCAAACTTCAAAGTTAAACCCTATTAATCCTACATCTACAATAGGAACCCAGTAAAGCAAACCTAGATCTAGTTCCCCGTCACTCTGCATCACCCCCTAACTTGCCTACTCTATACTATACTTTGAACCTATGTGCTTTGTGGAAAATGTGTTTTGTGTATTTGAGCAGGTTGATGTGCATCTATACATTTTATTCACTACGTGTCTATCTCACGTGCACATTAAGCTTTCTAGAACCATTTTTAGGGAGAGTGTTGCTCGGCCTAGTTTATTTTACTTTGACTTCACATATTGCCCTCACCACTTCTAGTAATTATTCTTTGTGTTGTTCTTGCATTTGAGATTACTAAATCTTCTTGTTTGTTCAACATGCAAGTGACAATGCACATTGGAGATAGAAGATATGGTTGATCTACATGTAAGTCCACCAACTCATAATGGAGAACCCCCAAATCCTCTACATGTATACTTTCTTCTAGGAGCTTACACTTCTCCTTGTGTAGTTGAATGGAAGAAATGACCGGTCGAGATTTCTCCATCCATCAAGATTTTATGCAAATGCCTTTAATCTTGAATAAACTAGATCGTGAAAATTCTTACAATCATGTGGCTGCTTTTATAGAGACATGCTCAACTTTCCCGACTCTAATTGCAACCAATAAGGCCATTTGTTTAACTATATTCCCCTTCTTTTTAAAGTACAAAGTCAAATATTTGTGTGCTTCAAAATATAAATTATCATGTAGGAGGACATTAAAATGTTTTTATTGGAAGTACGTCTTTTTTATTGCAAGTTTAACACAAAAGTGGCATGCCATAGTATATTTCAACCAAATTGATAATGAAAGGTTCCAGGAGATGTTGAGAGAATGTATTCACAATGAAATTCCCCTGTGGAAACTGGTCCATTTTTTATTTTCGTCTCTTTAAATTGAGTCAAGATGCAATGGACTCTTTTTGTGAAGGTACTTTCGTGGATAAACCCCTCAAAGAGTTGTGGCCTTTGTTTGAGCATATGGTGAAGAATTAAAGGAAAATATAGTATAGTTTGGTTGATGATTGGCCATGTTATTCATGTGACCCCTTCAACTACTAATAATTCGAGCCAACAAATGATGAATATTATTGTTGAAATGATGACCTTATGAAGTATCAAGTGGGAAGTGCTCCTAATAATTATGTTAATTCTATTGAATCTTTTAGTGAGAGATGAAGGATCTTCACTCTCATTGCAACTGAGAACAACAAGGTCCAAGGTACAGTTTGAGATTTGAAGAAGAGGTTCTCTCTAAGCTTGAAGGATTTACATAAAAAGATGTCTACATAAGATTAAAATATTTGTAGACTTGAGAAAATAATGGATAACTAGTCCTCAACACTTTCCCTCCACGTGGAAGGAAACCTCATCCCTAACCCATGGGAAATATGAACAATTTTAGTGGATTGGGGATACTCTTCAAAATCCTTACATTTCCCCACAAGTGCAAGTGCAAGTGCAAGTGCAATACCTTCTCCAACATTAAAATTCACCGCACTCATACACACACATGCCTCTGCCACTTTATCCCTATGCACCCACTCTTCCACAACAACCATATCATAAACCCCACCAAGTCATTCCTCCTCATCATGGAATGCCCATGTGCAACAAGCCTAGCATCAAACCCAATTCACTCCTTCACCTTCACCTACATCACTTTCTCACCAAGAGTATATATATCCACATGTTTAGTCATCATCTCCTTCACCATAATAATTTTATTCTCCTCTCCCTCTTTCTCTTCTCATGAGGGTGTGAAGGTTGTTATTATGCTAAGAAGTGACAAGACAATTAAGTGGCCAAAATAGGTTATTGGCAGT
The DNA here is from genome assembly GCA_963693085.1 of Alisma plantago-aquatica. NCBI lineage: Eukaryota > Viridiplantae > Streptophyta > Magnoliopsida > Alismatales > Alismataceae > Alisma > Alisma plantago-aquatica. Next base: position 507,474,108 of record OY856411.1, on the reverse strand, counting down.
GATACTGTGATGGATGTCGGAGTGGATATTGCGACTTTGATGAACGATTATACCATGATATCGAACAAAGATATTTTGATATGGAATGACATAGTGCCACCATAATTTTACTCCTATTATCATGTAAAGAAATGATACAATTTCAATAGTTGATCCTATTGCGCAGGAACCCCCATTGTTAGATGCATTTAAGGAGCCTCGAAGAAAAAGTGAAAGAACAACAAGGACATCCTAGAGACATTTAAGCAAGTATGCATCAACATACCCCTCTAGAATACAGTAAATCAACTACCTAAATATGCAAAAAAACCTCAATTGATGTGCACATATAAGGGGAAATCTATAGGAAGCATGCCCAAAAAGTTAAGCTCGTTGAACAAGTGAGCTCAATCCCGCAACATTTGGTCCCAAAGAAAAGAAAGGATCTTAGAGCCCCTATCATTACTTTAAACATTAGTGGACAATACATTCAACAAAACCTTTTGGGCTTAGGGTCAAATGTGAACTCCATATCATATGAGCAATAAAGTTGGCTTGGGTCAGCTGAAGCTAGAAAATTGCAACCTTTGATTGGCTATTATATATTTAAAGATTCCAAGGGCCAAGATAAATTATGATTCCAAGGTCGAAGATAAATTATGTACTAGTGAGAATTGATAATGACACATCTACCATCTTTCTAGCCAATTTTATAATTCTTGACATGGAACACGATAGCAGGAAGATGCTTATAATCTTGGAGAGATCGCTCCTACATATTGTTGATGTTGTTATTCATGTGAACATTGGTACAATAATTTTGAAGTTCATGCACATGAAGATAAGACTAAATATCTTCAAGTCTTCTACCGAAGCTTAGGTCATTGGCACCACTGATGAGGATTGATATATCCTTGATTGCTTGATGAAATAATGGGGGATTGTTTGCCAACATGGATTGAAACTACCACCAAAAGAAAGGGCTTGAACTAGTTGTTGAATTCCCTAAAGAACCAAGTCAAGGAGGTTGAGGTAGTAGCAACTAGTGAAGATCTACCTTGTGTGGCAACTAGAACTTGAAAACATCTACTGAAGAGCCCTTGTCCTTGAACCAAAAACTCTTCTTGCAGGACTAAAATGTGATGTTCTTGGTTCAAATGACGTTCTCGGTGATTATTTTTTCTCTTCTTTCTCAAGACAAAGAGCTTTTCACAAGTTCACAACATATATATATATATGCATGTAAATATTAAGTATATTAAATCTATCTATACTAGGGTCAAGGAACCATAGGATCCTAGGACATATATTGGGTGGGAAAACACATACTAGGTGGAAAAGCATGCCTTTGTAAGTAAGTGGGGGAAAAGCACACCCTATTGAAAAAAGCACACCCTAATATATTGTAATGCATAAGCATCACTACTCTAGATATTTTAGTCTAGATATCAAACATTCATAATACATGGTAAGACAGATAGTCCAATCATCACTTGGTTTTAGGTATTCAAAACAACATGGCATGTGAGGTCAAGGACCCAAGTCAATGAATATTTTCAAAACAACATGGCATGTGGGGTCATGGACCCAAGTCAACAAATATTTTCAAAACAACATGGCATGTGGGGTCATGGACCCAAGTCAAATAATATTCAACATGGACATAGAATTCAAAAGATTGTATATTTATGAATCAAGAGAATGCAATTAAGAACTTTGGAAAGCTTATATTGAAGGAAAATTGTCAAATTATATGAAAATAGGATTTTAATCATTATAATGCCCAAACAAAAAATTGGGTTTCTCGTACATCCACAAGTAGTCTAGATATACAACAATTCTCCAATTGCCAAAGATCGGGGCTTTTAACACCTATTCATGATATTAGCACATAAGGGTTAACAATGTTCATTTATTTAACCAAACCATATAAGAGCCTTACTTGGAAACTTGGAATTAGTAACAAAACCTACAACAATAAAATTGGCACATTTTGTGAAATTTTAAACTTATATATATTTAATTTTTGGTAAACAATTATTTTATTATGATTTTTATAAGTAACCAAATTCTAATAATTTAATAAAAAATAACATAAAGATTGTTATGCCCCCAGTACTTGATTATCAACTAACACGGAACAACATGGCAAATTGTTCACCACTGACCACTAAAATGTGTGCATCCTAACAAAGGAAATGGCTAAAATGACCATTATGGACCGCTAAGGGGAAAAAGGAAACAATGAGCACATGTGGGGCTAGGGGGAGCACATGGGGGTATGTTCTTCCTCCCCTCTCCCATTGGTTAGAGCTACCAGAGCTCGACACTGGACTCAAACTCCAAACCTAGTGTGCCCTCACCCTGAAGGAAACATATGAATGAGATTGAAGGCTCACAACATATCTAGCAAGCCAAAGTATTTTTGCATTAGGTGATCAAAGCACCATTGAGAAATTATTGTCATTGCTGGCTAATAAGTAGAGAAGGAGGAAGTTCAGGACATCGACAGATAACATTCGATTATGTGAATGTTTTATGCTTTATTTCCCTATAAATCTAATTTATGAACGTAATGATTGTGTATTCATTCTTTTCAAGACAAATACTGTTGAAAATTGTTACAATTGATCTATGCTTTAATGTGTAGGAAATGGAGTCCACTAGAGTCAGGTCAAACAATTCTCATCGACACTCAGGTCGATCAAATTGTGTCAAGCAGTCAAGGACATGGTTGATCATCAAATAGACCAGTCATCTTGTTAGTTAGACATGTCTGCAATCAACCATGTGAAGAAGATGATCGAGGTTTGAGATCGATCAAAGGAGAGCAAGATCATAGCAAAGCTCAACCAATTCCAAGTGAAATTCCTTATAAACTAATAAAAAGGTTGATCAATTTATGCAAATCAAGATTGTAGGATCTATGGTTAATGATGGATCCCTAGTTTGGGACTCCATCTTGTGTCATTTCTCCAATTATTCAGATCTAGACATTCCATTATGCATGTTTTAACCCAATAATTGTTATTTAATCAGATTCTAGTATGGATGTTCCATAGGTGTTTTTTATACTTTGAAGGCAACTTGATGTATGGAAGAGGGAAAGATGACTTATAAGACTCCTACATGTTTAAATAAGTCCAAGGAGACATTGATACAAAACCCAATCTACCCCATGTTTTTAAAGAGTCAATAAAGTAAGGAACTCCACAATTCAAACAAGAAATCATCCAAGTACAACAGTATCCTAAATTGATTGTGCTACAACATCATCAACAAAGAAAAGATAAAGCAGGCGCCAAAAATCCCTCAATTCTCCTCCAAATTCTAAATTCCACCTTCAAAATGTAGAAAAATCCACTAAAAACCCAATTTCACCTCACCCAACCCCCTATAACAGTGGTTCTTGTCAACAAATGACAGTTCTAGAATGCCCATTTCACACATCCCCTCTCCCTTCCAACCAATTCCACTTATAATTCATCCATCACCTAGAATGGTTGTTCCAATGAGAACGATTGTGCCAATTCACGCAGAAAGGTTGTTCTACTCAAAATGGTCATGCTATAACCAAAAATATGGTTGTTCCACCTATTCTATCCATGCGCCTGTGAGGGCCATTACGGTCATTCTACCTCCACAATGGACATTTTTCCCAACAATGCTACTTCTTCTTATAGTCTATTTCCTAAACTATCCCCCACTTAACCCTATCCCCTTACATATACATTAGTGGTAGCCAAGAGGAAAAGGTTACTACCAACTACCACCTACCTACTATTGGGTTTTAGGGGAGACAGAGAAGGCAACGGAAACCAACAATTTCTTCTCCCAAACCCAGAATAAAGGAATCGCTTCAACGTCTATACAATAGGAAGGATGGTTTGTAGAGGCATACCTTGTCCCGAGGCTTGCTCGACGACGTTACCTCACGGGTTGCACAGTCTTCACCTCCGGTCTTGGACGGTGTCTGTGCAGCTCCTGTTCAATCGAACTACTAAACTCCTTTAGTAATCAATCTAAACATCGTTTGTGGATAAACTCCTCTTCTAGGTTAAATCCTATATGTGTGACCCTGCAGGTCCATTTCACGTTGGTAGTGAAAGTCCATAACACTTATGACTTCACAAGCAAAGAGCGGTGTCTAGTCACACATCAGTGCTACCCAAGTGAAATAGAAAGTTGGAGAACAACTTTCAATCCTACAATCTGTGAATGGTGTTACAGCGAATGTATAATTCCTTTGTCACTGATATCCCGAATAAACTCAAGGCATGGAACAATCATCATGTCAACGTTCATTCACTTTCTCGATCTTAGAGTAGATTGGAGGAGATATGTATGACATCAATATCATATACTTATTCACACATGTGTGCACACACCTATCTCAATCCTACCCATCAAGTGGCCATGGATATCAAACTCCCTCAGGAGGGAAAAATCCCATATCTATCACTCACCCCTCAAAAGCCCCATGTGTCAAAGCCACCCAATCATCACCTTTATAACAACCCATGTTTCAGGACTGCGTTTGATGATGTCAAAGTGTACCCAATGACATGTGTTGAGTGTAGTGATTTCAAGTCAAAGAATCACACTCACTACCATCACTGTGAGAATTGATTGTGACTACCATGTCATGGTTCCATGTGTCAAACTCACGGTGGGTCTGTCTGGTAAACTTATTCTCTAACAAGTACCTATGTGTTTGGTTTGATATCTCCATATCATGACTAATGAGATTCTATCATCAACCAACACCACAACCTAGTCTTGTGTGTCATTTCTGTCTATCTACCTTCCATAATGACACCCGACTAGGGACATAACAAGAATGTACAAACTCTTAGCATCAGTATGATCTCATCGTTTAAGTCCTTAACCTGAAAGCATACGTCATTGAGTACTGTCATTCTCTAGACATTCAATATGTTCTATCACTATCTCATATGACTGAACCAGAAAGAATTGGAAGCTTTCCTTTGATGCTTATCAAATCAATCTTAATGTATACCACCAATCATCCCATGATTGGCTCTCAGGGCATACATACCAACAGACTCCCACTTGTATTATGAGCCAATCACCCTTGAATCATATTTATAGTAATCATCAAACATGTCCCACATGTTAATGTGATAACATAGTGATTTATGACAACACCTTGCCAAAGTAAGTATTAATTGCATGTCTCTCATCTCTTCGTTGTACGTTACACATATGAGATGGAGTTGTCATAATATGCGATCTAGTATTCCTTTGCTAACCTTTAGCCACATTGCATGACCAAGCACTCCTAACTTGTCATCAATTACTAGAATAACTATAAGTTCATCTCTATGAACTCCTAGATCCATATAGTATCCACTGTTGTTCTTTAACACACAGATACTGAGCATTTCCTTTCAAACGGCTTTATTGGAACGTTTCCAACAATCAACAAACATTCACTTATATATTTTGTGATTAATTTTCTGTCCTTTTCAAAAGTTCGCTTCAGTGTGACCTTTTATAGTGAACTCTTCCTTATTTCCATAGAACTAGTACTTCTCAAGTACGTATCAAGTTCTTATGGTATTCCAGTAACTCTTACTGGAACTTGACAGACATCCACTTGTTGTGTCCCACATACGAGTTATCAGGATGAGCACATCATATTGTCATGTCCTACATACAGGATGATGAGTGTGTTTTGTTCTTGCCATGTACATACATGCAAGAAGATGGCATGTTTACATACATGATAGATCCATATCTATTCTTAGTGTTCCCATTCTTCATAAGAATTGGACACCTGCCCTTGAGATGCTAACTCCATGTAACATGGACAAGTTTTCTCCCACTGAATCTATGCATACTGAACCCTTCAGTATAGATTGCCAATGTATGCTTTCTCTTTTTAGGTTAAGAGGTTTTCGAGAATTATCTCTATAGATCTCTACTCCTATCTCATAGGAAATGTCTCTATCTTCCCTAAAGATAATTTCCACTTTGGATTTCCATTTCCATTTCACATCGACATGTGGAATGTGAATACGCTCCCACTAAATCACAGATCCCTTCTTTATCTTTGACATATCAGTCAAACCCTTTGACTATATTATCAAGGTAAAGATCACAATTCTGAGTTGCTTGTACTCAATCAATCATATTGATTAGTCCATTGTAACTTATAGACTTTATTTGCATTAATGGATTCATAAACCTTATAGGTTGTGTCACGTACACATCCTTGTTTTATTCCTCATAGGAATGCAGTTTTAGTATTCATATGCCAAATATCTTAGTCATTAAGTTGCAATTAACAAGCATCATCCTTTTCAAAATGTTATCCATGTGTCTTAACACTTAAGACTCATTCGCACTTATGGATTTTATCCCAATGGGTGCTACCATCAAGGTCATACCTTATGGTTTACATGGAAGTAATTTAGGATGTAATGGTCATAAACCATAACTCAAAATCCGATTCCTCATATTCATCTAGATAGTTGACTCATCATATGACCAACTCATCACATAGATAATTGAGGTGTATCTGTCAAGGATATAAGAACTCACAACTCTTTGTGATTCTTAATGTCCTTTATTAGTGTGGGGTATTCCTTATTTAGAAGAAATTAGTTATTTGATAATCATCCTCTAACTCCTTAGAGTATGACTCCCTTTTAATTTATACATCACCATGCCTTAATCATGAGTTTACTATGATACACTATCATAATCACTCACAAGGTTCTCAAACATTTGGTCCAAGTATTTCATTCATTGATCTCATTAAGAACTAACACTTTACCAAATTCGTACTTCATCGATGATATTCTTGAACACTTCAAGATATTCATATTGGTATTCTTCTAAACACCATTTGAAGTACTAGCATTAGATCCAATAGGTATGTAAATACATCACATGTATTATACCTAATAGGATAATCATTCTCCCACTACTACTAGTGAAGATTGATTAATCATGTCTAAGAGATTCATGTCTCTTACTGGTCCTCTAACCAAAAGAGTCTAGATTTATCCATCATATGGAAACTAGAAATGAATTTCTCATGATTTATGCTAATTTGATTGTTTGAGTTATCAATAACTTTTAGGTATCATTTTATCTTATAACAAGTACCACAAGATAAACAAGGCATTGCCATAAAGATCATATCTTTTGAGATTGAAACATCAACTTTATTAATTGCTATCATTGTCACACAATATACAAAAATAAAGTGTTTCTATCTATTGGCAAATATGAAATAGCAGTTCATAACTCTATTACATGCCTTCAAGGCTGAAAATAAACTAAAGTACTCCTATCTATGGCGGCAACACTTGCCCCATTTATTGAGTGCTTTACATTTTATATCTTGGTATCATATACCTCAAAAATGTTATAAGTTTATTTCATGACACCATCAGGTGGATACGTCTGTTGCCTCCTTCTTCTTTAGTTCTTCCAGATAGAGTGGACAATTCCTTTTCCAATTTCCTGGCTTTTGACAATGGTGGCAATTGCCTCTCTTGGTCATGCCTCCCTTGGCCTTGAGAGCTGAAGACGACTTGGGCTCTTGTCTAGCATCAGAACCCTTCTTAGCTTTGCCCTTGCCCTTGTGCTTGGACTTGCCTTTCTTGCTGCTGATCATCATCATAGACTTAGGCTTGTCCTTCTTCATCTGTGTTTCAGCTATCCTCAACATGCCTAACAACTCTGTCAACGGCTTGTCAAAGTTGTTCATGTTGTAGTTCATCACAAACTGACTGTAGGATTCTGGCAACGATTGCAGTATCACGTCAGTAGCCAACTCTTGGCTCAGGAGAAATCCCAGTCTCATCAGGTTCTCCACATACCCAATCACCTTGAGTGTGTTAGGACCAACTAGATCTCCTTCTGTCATGACACACTTGAACAGTGCCCTGGAGACATCATACCTCTCTTGCCGAGCTTGATCTTCATACATGTTCTTGAGATGTTGAATCATCTCAATGACACCCATGTTCTCATGTTGTCTCTCCAACTTGTGGTTCATGGAGCACAGGACCAAGCACTTTGCATCAATGACATCACCAGAATGCTTCTTATAAGCATCCCTTTCCGCCTTTGGTGCGATAGGAGCAGGTTCCTCTGGAACTGGAGTATCCAGGACATAGAGCTTTCGCTCTTGAGTGAGAACAATTCTCAATGTCCTAACCAGTCGTGGAAGTTAGTCCCATTCAGCTTGTTCTTTTCAAGGACCAATCACAATGAGAAGTGATTGTTGTTTGTTGTCATTTGTACTACAAAAGGAAATATATGCAATTTAGTCCAAAACTCAATTTTGACTTATTTGATTGATCTGAAAGGTTGACAGTATAATTAGGACTTTAATTAATTATCACTCCCACTATTTTGTTCAAATTGATAGCCCTCACCATCATTTCAGAAGAGTGCATCGTATAATCTTATAGTGGGTCAAGATCCTGAAATCTTCTAAGTCATGAACCAGCTAGGGCTGTCACCCACAACTTAGATCTTCCAGGTAGGCAACTTTTACCAATTGCATCATATGCAACTCTTGAAAGATGTCATGCACAACTCCTTGCCATGATCACCTCCACGCCTCAAGGTGCTAGATCCTATCTAGGTCACCTTGTTAAGTCTGACCCAAAGCCAACACGATGAATATGCACCCTGCTAGGACAGACCCACATATCCATCTTTCACGCTTCCACGAGATAGACGGTGCTCCATGCTAGGGCGTGCCCACACTTAGCCGATCAAGCTTTTCACATGTTTCGCATTTGGAAGGCATATAAAACTTTAATATTTAATGAGGGATTTGGTTTTATAGGTACATATACATATCCAATCACCAAAATATAGTACGTATCATATACATGCTATATCCCATAGAAAACACGTGAGATGATAAAAGCAATGATTATGGCCATCCTAATGTGATTCCTCGAGCCAAGAGGAATCACGGTCATCTAGGTCTACATCACATGCAACCTGTCCATGATGAACTCTGTGCTATAGCCGTCCGAGTTGATCAACTCATCACATGAATGACATGCTAGCCTTGGCCGGTCGTCTGGGTGCCACCAGTTGATCAGTTGGCTCCTCCAACCAATCGGTTTGCCTGGTCATTGTGCATCTCCTCATGGCCACCACTCGATCATCTCACTTCTCAAACCGGTCATCTGGACCACCAACCGATCAGTTCACTCCTTGAACCGATTGTCTCAGTTGTTGTCAGGTTGTCTGCCATTCTTTGACATAACATGAAATAAAATCTATCCTATTTACATTTGAATTGGGAAACCTCGAGTTACATTGGGGGGGAGCAAAGGTAGGAAAGAAATTCTCGAGTTATCTCGAGTTACATCAAGATTAGGAGATAGGGAATCGGTGCACAGACCGAGATGCAAGCAACCACATACAACCAAGCACACATTGGGTTTATTGGCCATAACCACACTATACATCCACCACAAAACTCATTTAAGGGCGACGTGTATCGACTGCATTCATATTACATATCATATATGTATATTGGGATTTGTGGATTTAGGATTGGACATGCAAAAACCAATTTTATTTGCATCATATGCAATAAATAAAGGCGACAAACCAAAATCAATCATATCGATAATCCTAAAGTATATAGCAGTTGACATGGCTCTGATACCACTGTTGGGTTTTAAGGGAGACAGAGAAGGCAGTGGAAACAAAAAATTTCTTCTCCCAAACCCAGAATAAAGGAATCACGTCAACGTCTATACAATAGGAAGGATGGTTTGTAGAGGCGTACCTTGTCCCGAGGCTTGCTCGGCGATGTTACCTGGCGGCTTGCACGGTCTTCACCTCCGGTCTTGGACGGTGTCTGTGCAGATCCTGGTCTCACCGGAACTGTCGTGATTGACAACTATCCTCCGAGCAGCAAAAGTTTCCCGCCTCTGAAGTAGTCCACACGGACCACCTGGAACTCCGATCTCCTTGTCCCACAAGGAATTATAAGGAGTCGTACCCTCCTGTCAGCATACTAGTCACCAACACACTCTCCTGCAACCAATTGCTTTTCTACAGTTGTCTTTCCCTTGTTGTGCCTCCCTTATCGGGTAGCACTTGCTCGGGCTCTCTCTTGGTTACAAAAACCAAAGATAATGACAACTTTACAGAGCAACTTGTCTCTAAGTTGTTGTACTTGAGAAGCCCCTATATATAGGAGGGTCATGGGACATGGTTCTCTATCCGGGGCAATGCATGATTAAATAGGAGTAGAAGGGTTCGAGATTTTCCACAAATCAACCAACTTGTGCCAGTTGAACCGATCATTTCAAGTATGAAATGGTCGGTTGGTGACCTCAACCGATCGATTCACACCTGAACCGATTGTTTGAGACCCCTGAGCCGATCGGTTCACTTTTGGGCCGATTGGTTCACTTCTGAGCCGATCAGTTCGTGGTCCTGGTCCAACTCAAATTGACTTTCAAATTTGTCTCCGATTAATCAAATATTAATCCTTGTCTAAATCGAATTTGTACAAGTGAAACAAACTGTATTTCCAAAATCGACTTTCCAAACAATCTCCATTGGTCACATGAGCCGAACGGTTCAACAATTGAGCCGATCGGTTCATTGATACATGAGTCGATCGTCTCACCAGTTGAGCTGATTGGTTCACCAACCTGAGCCGATCGGTTCATCTCATGAGATGATCGGTTGGGGCAACAGACTTGTGCAAATTAGTCAATCACAGTTTCAATCAATCTGATACTCTAATAAATCGGTCCAACACCTTGAACACTATGATATTTAGTTATCAATCGATTGAGTGTTCAATTGAACTACTAAACTCCTTTAGTAATCAATCTAAACATCATTTGTGGATTAACTCCTCTTCCAGGTTAAATCCTATGTGTGTGACCCTGCAGGTCCATTTCACATTGGCAGTGAAAGTCCATAACACTTATGACTTCACAAGCAAAGAGCAATGTTTAGTCACACATCAGTGCTACCCAAGTGAAATAGAAAGTTGGAGAACAACTTTCAATCCTACAATCCGTGAATGGTGTTACAACGAATGTATAATTCCTTTGTCACTGATATCCCGAATGAACTCATGGCATGGAACAATCATCCTGTCAACGTTCATTCACTTTCTCGATCTTAGAGTAGATTGGAGGAGATATGTATAACATCAATATCATATACTGATTCACACATACGTGCACACGCCTATCTCAATCCTACTCATCAAGTGGCCATGAATATCAAACTCCCTCACGAGGAACAAATCCCATATCTATCACTCACTCTTCAAAAGCCCCATGTGTCAAAGCCACCCAATCATCACCTTTATAACAACCCATGTTTCAGGACTGCGTTTGATGATGTCAAAGTGTTCCCAACGACATGTGTTGAGTGTAGTGATTTTAGGTCAAAGAATCACACTCACCACCATCACTGTGAGAACTGACTGTGACTACCATGCCATGGTTCCATGTGTCAAACTCACGGTGGGTCTGTCTGGTAAACTTGTTCTCTAACAAGTACCTATGTGTTTGGTTTGATATCTCCATATCATGACTAATGAGATTCTGTCATCAACCAACACCACAATCTAGTCTTGTGTGTCATTGCTGTCTATCTACCTTCCACAATGACATCCGACTAGGGACATAACAAGAATGTACAAACTCTTAGCATACATATGATCTCATCGTTCAAGTCCTTAACCTGAAAGCATACGTCATTGAGTACTGTCATTCTCTGGACATTCAATCTGTTCTATCACTATATCATATGACTGAACCAAAAAGAATTGGAAGCTTACCTTTGATGCTTATCAAATCAATCTTAATGTATCCCACCAATCATCCCATGATTGGCTCTCAGGGCATACATACCAACACCTACCCCATTCTACTTCCATTTTCATCATCTTCCACTCTAAAACCCTATTTTTTAGGGTTTTTGCAACTCAGATTTCATTTCCCATGCATTTGGACCTTGGAGGAGGGAGGAGGACATATTTATTTCCACCAAGATAAAGAAATCATCCTCTACTTTGACCTTCATGGATTCTTATATCTCTTTATTCTTCATTTTTAATATTTTCCATTATCATGAGTAGATAAGCCTCCCTAGTGGGTTGTTTGGGGCAATAAATGTGATTTTGGTACCATGTTGGGGAATTATCATTGTAAACACTATAATTTTGTTTAGAAATGTTATATTAATGCTTCTATCTCATTTCACAACTTTTGATATGGTGATGGATGCATTAAACCACCTAAGAATAATAGAACGTTGTATATATATTTATTTGGAGAAAAGGTCATTAAGTCCAACTAGTGGATCCTTAGCTATCTACACCTCTCCCTACATAACCATATATTCTTTTATCCTTTATTGTGAGATCTAAGTGTGTCTGGTAGTGCCTCACTTGATGTACTTAGCAAGGAACATGTCTATAGGGTGGATGGAGTGTAAAGAGGTAAAACACACTTTTCCCACACCCTTTTCCACCCTTTGCCACTAAGTACATTAGATAATCATTCTTCGAAACCTAGACTAGTGAGATATTGATTGAATTATGCATATACCCTGGTCAATTGAACCTTGTAAGGTTGGATAGTTGGTAATGGAGACTAGTTCCTCTATGTACATCCTATACCACCCATGGTCAACTAGTGGTATTGTTAGACCCCTCCAAGCACACACACACAAACCCTATGTTGTCCATCACATAGGTCACTTGGCTTGGAGGAACATCACAAAACATGATATACATAGCAAAAACATAAATGAAACACCATGCATTAATTGTAAATTTAGGTTCATACATTGTTCTTAGAAAGAGAAAACTTATAATGTAAGTTATTAATCTTTGAACTAGAACCTAGTACATGAAAGGTATAAAAAAATCTAAGACATAAATCCTTTTTGGAATTTGATATTGGATCTTCTAATGTGTAGATGGAACCCCACCGGATAAGTCTTGGAAACTTATACTTTTAAGCACTCGCTTCAAATTCGTTTGCTTCTTGATCTAGGGACATCTCGTCCCAAGGCCACACGAAAACAAAGACATACATTAGTAAATGGCACTATACATTTTATAAGAACTGAAAACAAGCATATATATACTTGACTTGAGAGAAAAATCTTGACATGTATTTGACTTAAGCATCCTTGATTACATGAATCTTATAACGTGAAGGATTGAGAAATAAATATATGCACCTCTCTATGATGCCCACTTAAGAGCACGATTGCTAGGAAAGCCCATAATTGGCACAAATGCCCATGATTTGGCTAAAAGGCCCATAACAACCATTTGAGGTCAGATGATTGGCTATGAAAGTAGTGGTATGTATGCCCAGAGAGCCAATCATATGATGATTGGATTGGCATATGTTCCGATGGATTTGATTAATATCAAAGGCAAGCTTCCAATTTATTCTACTTCAATCAATTATGAGATAATGATGAAATAGAATGAATGACTAAAGAATGACAATACTCAATGACGTATGTCTTTAGGTGAAGGACCTGAACAATGAGATCATACAGATGCTAAAAGTATGTACATTCATGTTATGTCCCTAGTTGGATGTCATTGTGGAAGGTTGATAGACAACAATGACACATCAAGACTAGAGAATGTGTTGGTTGATGACAGTGTCTCATTAGTCATGATATATGATATCAAACCAAGCACACAGATACATGTTGGAGAATAGTGTATCAGACAGACCTACCATGAGAGTGACACATGGAACCATGACATGGTAGTCAGAATCATCCCTCAAAGTGATGGTGGTGATTGTGATTATTAGACCTAAAATCACTACACTCATCGAATGTGATTGGGTACACCTTGACATCATCAAATGCAATCCTAAAACATGGGTTGTTATAAAGGTGATGATTGGGTGACTTTGACGCATGAGATAGACTGTGAGTGATAGATATGGGATTTGTCCCTCCTAAGGGAGTATGATGTCCAAGACCACTTGATAAGTGAGACTAAGAAAGGCATGTGCATGCAGATGTGAATCAATGTATGATATTGATGTTACACATATCTCAAACAATTTGCTCTAGTTTAAGAAACATGAATGAATGTTGAAAGGGTAACAACTCAATGCCTTGAGTTCATTCAGGATATCAAAGACAAAGGAATTATACATTCACTGGAACACCAATCACATACTGTAGGATTGAAAATTGTTCTCCAACTTTCCTTTTCACTTGGGTAGCACTGATGTGCAACTAGGTACCGCTCTTTGCTTGTGATGTCATAAGCTAGTTATGGACATTCACTGCCAATGTGAAATGGGACCTATAGGGTCACACACAAAGGATTAACCTGGAAGAGGAGTTTATCCATGAATGATGTTTGGATTGATTACTAAAATGTTTAGGTACTCAATCAAACATTCAATCAATAGACTTGACTCAGAATCATCAAGATCAAGTGTTGAACCAAACTGATTAGAGTGTCAGATTGATTGAGAACTGAATTGACTATGTTCTGCACAATTTGGACCACCAGCCGACTGATTCACTGGGTGAACCGATCGACTGATGGTTAGTGAGACGACTAGTTCATTCTGGTGAATTGATCGGTTCAACTGGACCAAACGAGTAGTGTTGGGTTTTCCCAATTTGTGAAAAAAGTTTTTTTGTTTCACTTGTTCAATTCGATTGGGACAAGAATTAATCTTTGCGTTAATTAGAAATGAATAAGGAAATTCAATTGCAGGTAGGTCTGGGAAGTGAAATGATTGGTTCACTGGGTGAACTGATCGGCTCACCTTGTCAAATGAGCGATTCAGTTATGAAATGACTGATTCACTTGCTGTAGTGAAAATTATTCGTGGAAATTTTAAACCCTTCTACTCCCGCACAGACTGGGAACCATGACCATGTCCTCTACTATAAATAGAGGGGTACAAGGGGCTTCTCTAGAGACACAACTTAGAACATTAGTTGCTCCACAAAGTTGTTGTCCTCTCTGGTTTTGGTAACTGAGAGAGTCCAAGCAAATTCTACCTATCTAGGGAGGAACAGCGGGGGAAAGACAAATGCAGAACATCAACTAGTTGTGGGAGAGTGTGTTGGTGACTAGTACACAAACAGAAGGGGACAACTTCTTCTAGTTCATTCTTCCGGACGACTAGAGTTCCCGGTAGTTCATGTGGACTATCTATAGAGGCGAGAGACTTATGCCGCTTAGGAGGATGACAGTCAACCACAGTTCGGGTCAAGACCAAGAGCTTCACATACGTCATCGAAGACATGTGGTTGAAGACCACACTTGCTGTGAGGTATAATCACTGAACAAGCCTCAGGACCAGGTATAACTCGCTAAAACTATCCTTCCCATTACATAGATATTGATGCGATCTGTTGGTTATGGATTTATGGTCAAGTAAAGTTTTATTTCCATTGCCTACTTCGACCACGAAAAAACCCAATAGAAAGCCCATAACGACCCCTTGAGATCCATGTTTCAAGAAGCACATAAAAATTGATTCAATTCCAATTATATCAACATTAACATTACCATAAACATGAATTTAATCTTGAACTTTAATCTTTAAACATGATGGGATTTCTCCCTCTTGAAACTTGAACTTTAAATACATTAATCATTAATCACCAATCATAATCTCTAATCTTGATGAGCATGATAACCATAAGGCATATGATATAGAAATCATCATACAACTATTATATGAACATGATCAGAGCATTGAATTTGAAGTTGAAAGCATAATCCATAAAGCATACATAACATATAATTCAATCAATGTACGTATGTATAGTGTCATGACATGCTTACCTGAATCAAAGCACATCCTAACTTATTTTCTCTAATTTGAGGAAATCCTAAGCCTCTAGAAATTACATGATTTATATTAATTATTACCTTAAATACATCCTAAACTCTATTGAGTATTTTGAAGAAATATGTTTAGAGACGACATGTTTAGGGTTTAAAAACACTGAAATCATATTCTACTCAAAAAATCCTTTCTAATGAATATTTATTCATACTTTTCTGAGAAATGGTTGAATTGGTATGAATTTCCAAAATTTAAACCAATTAGAAATTAAAGAAAAGTGTTGTCAACAAATTATCTAAATTCTGGGAGAAAATCCCCACTGGACCAATCACATGCGACCTGTTGGCCAGGGACCACAGTGCGAGCCACATGCGCCGGTCACTGTGAGAAAAGTCCTCAAGTCCAATTTTGACCATGGGTTGTATGAAAATAAAACACATCGAATGGGGGGGGGGAAGTAGGCACAACACTTATGATTGTTCTTTCTCAAAACAAAGAAGAACACGACAACGAAGGTCTCAATTCCATGAATCTAGATTGCAAACCAAGGCATACCAATGAAAACCATTATTGGGAACAAGTTTCTTGGGCTTTCCCGATCACAATGAGTGTTAACTTGACACCCTCAATAGACAAAACACCATGGTTGCTATCGCGATTGGGGGAAAATAAAACATCAAGTTTGAGTTCAAGACCACTTAATCAGCGTGTGTAAGCACAAACAAAGATAAAAAAAATTGTTCGAAGGGGAAACATGAAGCTTTAGGTGGTGTTCGTTTGGTCGGAGCATGCTTGGACCATGCCGACAGTGAGGGGGCTACATGTTATGAACCTACTGATCGGAACCCCTGAGAAACCAAATGAGTTGATCAAGAAACTATTGGAAAAGCTTGAAAGAGAGTTGGGGATGCTTACCCGTATTCCAATTTCACTACCAGTGCTGGAGAGGGAAGCAAGGAAGAGGGGGTCGCTGGAGACAACTCGAGTAGGTTGAGGCGATTCAGGGCACAAAAGATGAAATTGGAAGAGGTGGAGCGTTGTGTTGGGTCTGGTGCTCGTTTATGGGCCTTAATATAGGAGAACAATACATCAGGGTGGCGATAGTGATTTCCTATGGCAAGGGGATTCCATCCCTAGAAGGGTGTTTCATCTATAGGGCATGAAATCCCTATAAAGTAGGGATGGTCACATAGATTCTATAGTTTCTTTGGCAAAGAAATTTTGGAATACATACCACTATGGAGGGAGAACGAGGTAGGAGAAGAAATCGAGATTTGGTTGCCTTATATTCAGTCTCCTAACCCTAGTAGGAGATGACTTCTAAGTCATCTGGTGAGCATTGAATGACTCTGCATAAAAAAGGAAGCAACGTGACACCTGACTTAGGCAGAAAAATCGAAAAATGCCGAGTAACATTTAAATAACAAGAAACTTAGGTTTAAACAAGATCTTTGATTAATATCTAAGTCAAAACCATATGTGAACTTTCTTAATTAATTTGGAGGGTTAAATGAAGTCCTATTTCTTTGAAATTTGAAGGATAGGCTAATCTAAGAGTCTAGATTCTTCCTGTATAGTTAGATTGGGTTTTGCACCAGTTTTATCCATAGTTTCCACATAGGTCAATAATCTTGATTTTAATGCATTAACATATTAAAGAATCAGGAATATACTTTCCTTTGTGATTCCTTGAACCAAATTTTGAGATAAACCAAAATCACACACTCAAAAGTAGCAACACCTATATCTATGTCTTTTGAGAAACTTTTATAGAGGAGAGAGAAAAAGAGAAATATATATACTTTCCTCTTACATTCAAAGCCATAACTGAAAAAGGAAAACTTCTTGATCAAGGTATCTACTCCATGTTTATATTTTCAACTTCCAAGTATTTTCTCTTCCCTTTTTATTTCTTATAAACAAATTTTTAAGGATAGGAGAACGAACAAGTGAGAGAATAATGCTAGTTTTCCTTTTATGTATATTGGACTCATTTAATCACAAAGAAAATAAAAGAAACACATTTAAGTTTCTTTCTATGCCAAGCCTCATCTAAAGGATTCAATATTTAGCGTAACTTGCATCAAAGTACAAGTTTTAAATTTTGTACCTAGATATTTGCAATTAAGATCCTAAACTTATCTTGTTTAAATTTTGGGATGTTACAAGTATAGGATGAAACACCATAATCCCACTATGTTACTTGGTAAGATAATACAATTTGATTGAATATGTTACATGATAGGTTGATAGTCACATTTCTCCCAAATGACCCACTATCCTAATTAATTGCTTAAAGCAATAATTGTTCTTTTCCTTAGCTATTGTTAACATATTTAGCTTCTGTGAATGTTTAGTTTGTCAAATTCCTTGTTCGTGTTAGCCACTCTTTGCTGGAGTAGCTAGTGCTTGTTCTTAGTTACTTGTGTTAGCTTTTGATAGTTAGTAGCTTAGTTCAACCTTTACTTGCATAGTTAGTGTAATTTTTAGCTTAGTGTAACTAGTTGCTCTCTTTTGCCTTATTTATCAATTATTCCATATCCTATTAAGGATTGATTTTGATTAGTGTAGTTTTATAGCCTAATGTAGTGTAATTTCCTTTCTTGCTTAGTTAGATAGCATTGTTCGTGTAAGGTTAACATGGGTTCTTACTCTTTTCTGTTGCTTTTTCAACTTAATGTATTTCAAACTTCAAAGTTAAACCCTATTAATCCTACACTCCACAATAGGAACCCAGTAAAGCAAACCTAGATCTAGTTCCCCATCACTCTGGACCACCCCCTAACTTGCCTACTCTATACTATACTTTGAACCTATGTGCTTTGTGGAAAATGTGTTTTGTGTATTTGAGCATGTTGATGTGCGTCTATACATTTTATTAGCTACGTGTGTGTCTCACGTGCACATTAAGCTTTCTAGAACAATTTTAGGGAGAGTGTTGCTCGGCCTAGTTTATTTTACTTTGACTTCACATATTTCCCTCAGCACTGCTAGTAATTATTCTTTGTGTTGTTCTTGCATTTGAGATTACTAAATCTTCTTGTTTGTTCAACATGCAAGTGACAATGCACATTGGAGATAGAAGATATGGTTGATCTAAATGTAAGTCCACCAACTCATAATGGAGAACCCCCAAATCCTCTACATGTATACTTTCTTCTAGGAGCTTACACTTCTCCTTGTGTAGTTGAATGGAAGAAATGCTCGGTCGAGATTTCTCCATCCATCAAGATTTTATGCAAATGCCTTTAATCTTGAATATACTAGATCATGAAAATCCTTACAATCATGTGGCTGCTTTTATAGAGACATGCTCAACTTTCCTGACTCTAATTGCAACCAACAAGGCCATTTGTTTAACTATATTCCCCTTCTTTTTAAAGTACAAAGTCAAATATTTGTGTGCTTCAAAAATAGAAATTATCATGTAGGAGGACATTAAAATGGTTTTCTTGGAAGTACGTCTTTTTTATTGCAAGTTTAACACAAAAGTGGCATGCCATAGTATATTTCAACCAAATTGATAATGAAAGGTTCCAGGAGATGTTGAGAGAATGTCTTCACCACGAAATTCCCCTGTGGAAACTGGTCCATTTTTTATTTTCATCTCTTTAAATTGAGTCAAGATGCAATGGACTCTTTTTGTGAAGGTACTTTCATGGATAAACCCCTAAAAGAGTTGTGGCCTTTGTTTGAGCATTTGGTGAAGAATTAAAGGAAAATATAGTATAGTTTGGTTGATGATTGGCCATGTTATTCATGTGACCCCTTCAACTACTAATAATTTGAGCCAACAAATGATGAATATTATTATTGAAATGATGACCTTATGAAGTATCAAGTGGGAAGTGCTCCTAATAATTATGTTAATTCTATTGAATCCTTTAGTGAGAGATGAAGGATCTTCACTCTCATTGCAACTGAGAACAACAAGGTCCAAGGTACAGTTTGAGATTTGAAGAAGAGGTTTTCTCTAAGCTTGAAGGATTTACATAACAAGATGTCTACATAAGATCAAAATATTTGTAGACTTGAGAAAATAATGGATAACTGGTCCTCAACACTTTCCCTCCACGTGGAAGGAAACCTCATCCCTAACCCATGGGAAATATGAACAATTTTAGTGGATTGGGGATACTCTTCAAAATCCTTACATTTCCCCACAAGTGCAAGTGCAAGTGCAAGTGCAATACCTTCTCCAACATTAAAATTCACCACACTCATACACACACACGCCTCCGCCACCTTATCCCTATGCACCCACTCTTCCACCACAACCATATCATAAACCCCACCAAGTTATTCCTCCTCATCATGGAATGCCCATGTGCAACAAGCCTAGCATCAAAGCCAATTCACTCCTTCACCTTCACCTACATCACTTTCTCACCAAGAGTATATATATCCACATGTTTAGTCATCATCTCCTTCACCATAATAATTTTATTCTCCTCTCCCTCTTTCTCTTCTCATGAGGGTGTGAAGGTTGTTATTATGCTAAGGAGTGACAAGATAATTAAGTGGCCAAAATAGGTTATTGGCAGTGATACTATGATGGATGTCGGAGTGGATATTGTGACTTCGATGAACGATTATACCATGATATCGAACAAAGATATTTTGAGTATGGAATGACATAGTGCCACCATAATTTTACTCCTATTATCATGTAAAGAAATGATACAATTTCAATAGTTGATCCTATTGCGCAGGAACCCCCATTGTCAAATGCATTTAAGGAGCCTTGAAGAAAAAGTGAAAGCACAACAATGACATCCTAGAGACATTTAAGCAAGTATGCATCAACATACCCCTCTAGAATACAGTAAATCAACTACCTGAATATGCAAAAATCCTTAAATAATGTGCACATATAAGAGGAAATCTATAGGAAGCATGCCCCAAAAAGTTAAGCTCGTTGAACAAGTGAGCTCAATCCCGCAACATGTGGTCCCAAAGAAAAGAAAGGATCTTAGAGCCCCTATCATTACTTTAAACATTAGTGGACATCACATTCAACAAGACCTTTTGGACTTAGGGTCAAATGTGAACTCCATATCATATGAGCAATAAAGTTGGCTTGGGTCAGCTGAAGCTGGAAAATTGCAACCTTTGATTGGCTATTATATATGTAAAGATTCCAAGGGCCAAGATAAATTATGATTCCAAGGGCGAAGATAAATTATGTACTAGTGAGAATTGATATGACACATCTACCATCTTTCTAGCCAATTTTATCATTCTTGACATGGAACACGATAGCAGGAAGATGCTTATAATCTTGGAGAGATCGCTCCTACATATTGTTGATGTTGTTATTCATGTGAAAATTGGTACAATAATTTTGAAGTTCATGCACATGAAGATAAGACGAAATATCTTCAAGTCTTCTACCGAAGCTTAGGTCATTGGCACCACTGATGAGGATTGATATATCCTTGATTGCTTGATGAAGTAATGGGGGATTGTTTGCCAACATGGATTGAAACTACCACCAAAAGAAAGGGGCTTGAACCAGTTGTTGAATTCCCTAAAGAACCAAGTCAAGGAGGTTGAGGTAGTAGCAACTAGTGAAGATCTACCTTGTGTGGCAACTAGAACTTGAAAACATCTACTGAAGAGCCCTTGTCCTTGAACTAAAAACTCTTCTTGAAGGACTAAAATGTGATGTTCTTGGTTCAATTAACATTCTCGATGATTATTTTTTCTCTTCTTTCTCAAGACAAAGAGGATTCCCTTTTTTCTATTTTGAAGAAGAACATTGAGGTCATTGGATGGTCCATTACTAATCTGAGAGGTATTGATCCATATATTCATGGAATCACACTTTCTTGGAAGATGATGCTCTCCCTAGTAGGGAAATGCAAGGAAGACTAAATCCAAAGTTAACATTAGTTGTTACTCAAGAGGTAGTGAAACTCCTTGATGCATGCATTATATATCCTATGTCTGATAGTTCTTGGGTGAGTCTCATTCTTGTTGTGCCCCAAAATGGTGGGATCATCATTGTACAAAATGATGATGGAAAAATAGTACCAATTAGAGAACAATATAAGTGGAGTGTGTGTGTTGATTACATAAACTAAATGCAAGGACTAATAAAGACCATTTCCCCATTGCCCTATATCAATTAGGCCCTTGAGAGATTGGTGAAACAAAGTTGCAATTGTTTCCTTAATGGTTATCCTGGGTACCTGCAAGAGCAATCCATCAAGCTAATAAGGAAAAGACCACATTCACATGTCCAACTGGGTCATTTGCATACAAGAGGATTCCATTCGATCTTTGTAATGCTCCACATGCATTATATATGTGTGTGACATCTATCTTTTCCTATATGCCTAACTCGTACCTTAAAGTGTTTATGGATGATTGTTCAATTTTTAGAAATTTCATTGATGATTGTCTATTAGATCTCACTACTATTATGGAAAGATATGTAGAAGTTGTCCATGTTCTTTCTTGGGAGAAAACTCACTTCATGGTTCTCGAGGCTATTGTGCTTGGACACCCGGGTATCAAAAGTTGAGATTGAATTTAATAAAGCAAAAGTGGGTCTCATTTCTACTTTGACCATTTCTTCCACCATAATACATGTTCATTCTTTTGTGGGGCATATAGATTTCTATTACCCCTTCATAAAATATTTTAGCAATATATCTAACGCATTATGTCATGTACCTCGAAAAGATGATGATTTCCATATTGATGAGAAATGTATTGAAGCCATCAACCACTTGAAGTATAAGTTAATTTATGAAACCCTCAACTTATCTAGGCCATTTGAGATGCAGAAGGAAGCATTAGATAAGGCAATGGGGGTTGTTCTAATCAAAGAATTGTCTGGATTCCTCATGCAATCTATTATGCAAAAAAAGAACTTTACATGAAGTTGATGTGTCATCGTCAACACACAAATTCACCAGAGAAAAATTGTCCCTACAGTTTAACCTTAGATGGCTAACCAATTCACTTGTAGACAAATGTATTTTAGTACTTGAGGTATCGATACTCAAGGAAGGTGTGTTGAGATAAAAATCATATCAAATAAAAATGAACAATATTTAAACAAAGTTGTGGAGAATGATTAATCTAAAAAAAGAAAGTAAATTGTTGAATTGAAAGTGCTAAATTAAACTGTAGAATTTAAGGGAGCAAAAGTAAAACGCAATAATTGAAATTAAGTTAACCACAAAATGTGAAGTGAAGAGAGCAGAGAGAAGAAGGAATCAGCATGTTAAGATTAATTCATATATTATGAGTTGTCGGAAGTCCGAGTTTCACCACTGTGAACTTCATAGTTAAATTGGCCAGTTTTAAGTTCCCCTTTTTAGATATTACCAGATTAGGACCATGGAGATCTATCCTCTTTGAAATTAGATCCCATGGTTTAAACTTTCCATGGTCCCTTAGTCATTGGTGTTCTGTGGGTCCTTGTTCAAATCATCCAATGTACTCCTAGAATGGGTCTCTTTGAGGAATACATGAGTTTTATCTGACATTCTGGCCCACAAGTCCAAGGTTACTCCTTCATGGGACATAACTGTCATGGAGCATAGGTGATCAGATCACATTCCATTTTCAAATGGATGAGAAACACCTTTTATATCTCAAAGGGATTCTACAAGTTGCTAAGATAAGATATGGAGATCATGGGGTTACTCCTCATCTCCTGACAAGAAGGAATTACTTAGACATAATGGAAGTGGACAATAGATAAAGTATGAAAAGTTGAATCCCTTTGTCTTTGGAGTCCCCCCCCCCTTATTTAATAGGGAGAAAGGTGGGGGAAAACCCTAGAAATAAGGCTTAGGGGTGGCTGCAGCCTCCTGTCTTGATATTTGAGTCAATTGACTTGGGGTCACGAGTCACTCAACTGGCATATTTTGATGCTTCATCCCAAAGTTTCATGGTTAATCTTTGACCGCTTGAATGACTTTCTTATTATGAGACTTTGACTGGGTCTTTGGATGCTGGTCGAGTGACTAGAGGATGTAGGTCACCCGGCTAGCTTTAATTGCATGCCCTAGTCTAGTCAATACACCTAAAGAAATGAGTTTTCCCAAAGTTCTCATGATTGATGAGTAGAGAAATTGGAGAAATGCGGGTCGTTTGGGTGGTGTTTTGGGAATGGAATTCCTATTTGAATCGACTGACTGGGAGATGGGAGTTTGAGTTTGAAAGTCTATGAGTTTGTGCCTTTTTGGGCTTTGAAAGCGATGAAAGCACCCTTTTATTATATAGGTGTCCTTCAGAGAAGGAAATGATCTTGGGCTTGGGTTGAAGGGATAACAAAGTGCATAAAAACCTTCAAATAAGACAAAAATAATGAAAATTTCAAATAAGGGAGAAAAATCAAGGAAATTGCAATGAAGTCCTAAAAATGAAGGAAACGAGATAAAAATGGCTAAATAAAAGACCTAAAAATGCGATAAAAGGTTATGAATATACATTCATCAGAAGCACAAAAATACTACACCACCACTTAAAATTAATTATTTGCAATAGTATTTGCTCTTAACAAATTCCACTCCTATGTTCTAGAAAACAAAGTTGTTGTCTACACAAATCATGCCACACTTAAATATCTCATGTCAAAAAAGGATTAAAAGACAAGGTTGATACATTGGATTCTTTTGCTCTAATAGTTTGATTCAGAAATTTTTGACAAGGGAATTGAAAATTCTATAGCCAAACAACTTTCAAGAATTGTGGCGCCTTATGAAGAAATGAACAAAATCAAAGAAACAATGGCTAATGAACAACACATGCTGATTGGCTCTTCTCAAACCATGTCTCAAACATATTGCCAATTTCTTAGCTAGTGGAAGAAATCCTAACACTTGGTTAAGGGAGGAAAGGAAGATGTCATTTGATATGGTGAAAAATTATGTGTGTGGTGACCCAAAACTCCTCAAGTACTACTCTTATCAACTTATTAGAATCTACATTCCCAAAGTTGAGCCACAAGACATATTGTAACATAGTAGATCTCAGACCATACCCTAGAAGTTGACATTTTGGACTTAGCCAAACAACGTTGAAGGTTAGACTTAAATAGATGTTTAGTATAACCCCAATGAGCTAATGCATGTATAGATCACCTTAATGTAACCTAATGTTCTAACATTAATCTTAGGTTTATAATGGATACATAAAATATGCCACATAACTCATTTTGGTGGTAATATGAAGATAAGAAACTTAACTGGATGAATATTTAGATAATGGGCCATATGACATATCTCATAAAAATAAGTCTCAAAAGTGGAAACAAACTTCAAATTCAAAATCTACATATCAAAATTAGCCTACATGTCAAATTTCATCTAATTTGGACAACCTTAAAATATTAGGATAAGTTTAGGAGAGAGAAAATAAGTAAAAGGCATAAGTAATGAATAATGTGATTACATAACTTCAAAATATGGAAATAATGGTAAATTCATATTCAACACATCAAATATAACTTATGGATAAAGTTTGGTTCAATTTAGATGTTGTTTGTGCAAGTTATACAATTTTAGGTACATTTTGGACTTTTCTGTAATTTACCCAATTCAGAGGTTTTCTTTGTAAATTGTCACATGAATTATAATCTTTAGATATTCCCTTACCATTCTCGAGTTTTTGAACCATGGGGCACCTAGTTGCACCTTGGTTTGAAGGTGTTTCTTTCCAAGGGCATTTTAGGGATTACTCTCTTTATAATTGAGCTTATCTTTAGAAGCTATCAACCAATGGGGTTATTTCTTTGATTGGAGGTCGGTTGGGATGGCATATAAGTGTCCATAAATCGACATTTGATATTCAAGAAGCCTCTATGAACTGTCCTCTTGCATGACCATGAAATCCCTAGGCTAAGTACACATGGAAAGCTCCATCGACACCTCATGCTTGACTTCTTCCTTATCCATAAAGGTTTGCATGTCCATAGACACCCTTATACATGACACATGGAAAGTATCATAGAAACCTCATACTTGATCTCTTTCTTTATATAGCCATATCTACCCCTTCCCAACTCCCAATTTGAAAACTCTTGCTCTCCTTTATTTCCTCTAGCTTAAAGCATCATTCCTACTTTGTTTGGCCACGAAGGTGCTGTCACAAGGTAAAAGGAGGTTCCTACCTTGGTGAAGAAGTCTCCTAGGGTTCCAAATTTCTCTATTTAGGATTTATTAAGCTCCTCCTTGGTGATTTTGATCAAAACTAGTAAATATCCTCCTTTCCTTCCCTATTTTCATGTTGTTAGTCTTCCTTCCACCTTCCTCCAGGTCAGAACCATGACCTTCCATGGTGAAACCCCATCTATAGACCATAAACACCTCATCTCCATATTCTTTTGTTAGGGATTTTCACCTCTAAAGTGGAGAAGGTGCTTCTTTCTCGAGATAAGAGCTTTGTTGGAGAAACCAACATCTCTAAGCTTGGGAACCTTACTTATTGGACCTATCCACCTTCCCTAGAGGTTCTTTGGAAGCCTAGGCTTGACTTGGACTATTTAGACTCTGAAGTTGAGGTATGATTGCATGCCACATTATTTCTATATTGAGCAATTTCTAATTCTTCACTCTAAATGTATGATGTATCCCCTATTCTTCTAAGTTGAGCAATTCACCTATGCCTATTCATTCTCTTTGTCCTATGTACATTAGCCTATACACAATGTCTTTTCTTTTGAAATCATGGTTCATGTGAACTACCTTATTTGATATTGATCATGTGATCATGGATATTCTTTTGATATATTTTCTTATGCTTTTCTCATGATGGAACTCTAAAAGATGACATGTGATGTCTTTTGCCCACTTATGAGGTGGATGTATATGTTGGTCACTTATGTGGTGACTAGTTTATACATTCTGACTATATTTTCTACTTGCCTCTACATTTAACATTCTATGTGATTCAGTAGCACTAGAGTAGTGTAATTACATTGGTTTTTATGGCAGATGTGTTATTTCCTGCCGAGTAGATGTGATATTTCCTACTCTTTTGGGATAGAAAGGAACCTCATATCCATGGCAAGATGTGTGATTCTTGGCCCATGTTTTATATATTTGGGAGATTGGAAGTATTCCTTTCTCTATCAGGTTTTGAGTTTATGAGACTTGGCCGCCTTTGTGTTTATATTGTTCTAGGGCTATGTTTATCTCACATGCATACAGGCTGATGATATGGGGTCTCTACCCTAATTATTTACATGTGCTTGTGTGGAACAATTTTATGTTTTATTAATGGCAAGTATTTTTTTTTTGTTATCATATGATTTCAATTCCTTTTCTCTTGATACCCATTTGGGTGGTCCTTATCCTTTCTATGGGAAGCCTTTTATATTTGATGTCCTTTATTCCATATATTGCTCAATTTCTATTTAGTATGCACATACCAGCCTTTGCTGATGTCATCTATTTTCTCTTCTTGTTGGGGTATGCTTCCAACCCTAGGTGGAGGACAATGAGGACATGGCATGATGATGTGGATATAGCTTAAGGAGTTAAAGCTTGGAGACAAAGTTGTTATGGTTTATATTTCCCTCTACTTAGATCCTTATGTTGTATCATACATGTAAACCCTTATGGGATAATATGATGTACTTTTGTAATATTTTGTGAAAATTGAATATCCCTTATGGGATAATATGATGTACTTTTGTAATCTTTTGTGAAAATTGAATATAGTCATTATTTTTATTCCGCTGCTACACTTTGGTTGTTTTGAATACCATTTATTGAAATTTGAAAATGTTACACCTATTCCATCATACCTTTGAGTGTGTTTGGAATGGATGTTTTATTCTTCAAATCTTTAGTAAGGGAGTGATTCCGCCTCCTTACAACATGGTATTAGAGCCCATAGTAGTCAGAATCTGACTATTTCAAATTTGTCTCCCTATTTAGAATCCTTACCTTACCTTTAAGTGACATGTTTTCCCTAGAGTTGATCAATAGATGATGAAGGATTGATTTAGGATCCTATAGTTTCACATTAGAATAATGATGAATAGATCCCTAAAATAATTACAACTAAAAGATGCATAAGTAACCATAGTAACTTGAGGTTGTTTAGCTTGGCCTTTAGGCAGCTACTAGGACATGAAGTTGAAAGAAAAGGTGTCTAGAAAGGATTAGGGTTCAAGGGTTGGCATGATTTTCCTCTACACCACTAGCTTGGTTTGCAAGGACTCCTGAATCCATATGATACTGACCTGGCCTGAGCTGATATGAATTGTTCAAAATAGCATGCTTTTAGGCAACAATAGCCTTAAACATCTATATGATTTATCTTTAGGGACCCTAATATGTTAAACTAGTCTCCCAGGTGTAATGACTTGTTTGAGGATGGATAAGAGAAAGTTAACCCATAGTTCATAGTTAGTCTTTACAAGTTATGTTTTTTTTTTGCATGATGCTTATGTAGTTGGATGTAAGGAAGTGTAGTTGAACCTTTTTTACCTAAAGAATAGTTTTGACTTAATAAGATGAATCCTTTAAGGGGTGGTGAATAAGTTGTTTTCTTATATGTGGATGTTTTGATTTTGAGGACGAAATCCCTTTAGGGGGGGTGTAACTTACCGTATCTTGGACCCTACCCTAGAAGTTTGACCTTTTTGGGTTTGACCAATCTAGGTTGAGGTTAGAGTGATCCTAATAATCTAATGCATGAATAATGTTATCTAATATGTCATATAATTCATTTGATGGTAATAAGATGATAAATAACTTAATTTGATGCATAATGAGGTTAGTGGGCCAAGTGACAAAACTCATGTAAGAAAGTCTCAAAAGTGAAAATAGACTTCAAATTCGTAATCTACACATCAGAATAAGCCCACATGTCAATTTTCATCTAATTTGGACCACCTTGAAATAATAGGAGAGAGAAACTACCTAAATGGTGTAACTAATAAATAAATATAATTTTTATACTAAAAGTTGGAAACAGAGGCAAATTTGTATTCAACACACTTAAGTTAACTTATGGATGAAGTTTCACCAAATTTGGATAATTTATGTGTCATTAATGCATCAAGAAAGAGAAACAAAGAATACATTAAATAACCTATCTAATGTTTCCAAAAGTAAAATCCAATTAGAGATTCAAAAACTACAAGTTTAACTTAACTTGTGTGCCAAGTTTGGTTTAATTTGGTTAACATTTAGACCCTCAATTGAAGAAAGAAAGAAATAGGAAATAATGTGAATGTTTCACTTTAATCAGAATTGGATTGGATAAGGTTCTATCGATTTATTTGCCACACAAGTTTTTTTCTGCTTGCTTAATCATGGGCCCATCTTGGGCCGTTGGATTTAAATCATTTGGTTGCTGACTCATCTTCTTCTTTGCTTTCCTTTTCTGCGATCGGGCGCTGTTTCCTGCTTCTTGTCTTTCTCCCCCCATTCAGTTTCCTTGTTCCTCTTCCTTTCCTTTAAATCTCTGGCTCTCCAATTTCTTCTCCAACATGTTCCTCATCTCTTTCCACACTCAATGATGCTATAAATCGTTGGGTTTTGTGATTTCTTCTCCGGATCCTACACCGCCACCGTCCTCCTCTGTTGCGCCCCTATCTTCCCCCGCCATCTTCTCCCCTTTTTGCCCCTAGCCTTCGGGCCACTTGGAACAAGGCCCTAGAGCTTCGGTGGGTTTCCTTCTACCCATCCTCAGCCCTAGTTCGACCTATGCCCATCTCGACGAGTGGTTCCTTGAAACCAACCTACCGCCGGTGGCGTCTTGATGTCGGCACAAGGCTACAGACTACTTAGAGACATATGGACTCTGGGATGGCTTCCGTATGCTCTGAGGATGGTTCTCATGGTTCCAATTTGTTCGCACAACAAGTATACTTCTTTTCCCCCTTCTATTCGGCTTTCCCTCTTTTGTGCATCCTCTATGCTTTCATGGCGGAAGTTGTTTAGTGCTGTTCTGGCCACCTCACGCCCTCTTCCTTAACTCTTTGAAACCGGCCTGATATTGCACCCAAGTTGACCGCTTCCCCTGGTGTTTTGGTTAACTGATTCGTTAGTTGGCCTAGATACCCCATCGTGCTTTAGCACTAGTCACTGATGAATCTTCGTGCCTGAGGAAGATGATGACATGTGATGGTTTGTCTAGTTTGCCTCACTCTATTTTCATGGTTCGTTTTCCGGTAAGGGGTAATATGGTCTTTTCCCCTATGTGTTTTATTTTATCATGCCGAGCCCTGCTCCTTTTGACCGAGGGTCCCCAAGCCATCTGGCATGTGATGACTGGGCCACCTCAGCACGAGGCTTGTCTCTTTTCTCCGTTGCTTATGTGGATTTATCTGATTGGTCAGATTTCTAAAATGTATAACTAATTACTTACTGAGCCAAAAATTACAAATAAATACTCGTTGGAATCAGAAAAATAAGACCTATCTAATGGTATATGTTTCAATAACTAAATCTAAGGATTAATAACAAATGTTTTCAATGGATGTGATTAACGATGAATTCACTTGGAAAAATCATAACTAATTATTTATAAATCAGAAAAATATAATAAAATATGTTTTGGAATTCTAATGATATATAATAAAAAGTGACATAGTTTTCATAATCTAATTCATATGAAGATAAAAAGCTAGTTTTTAGGGTTTATGAAATTTATGTAAATCTAACCCTAATCCCACATACATGTTAATAGGTTCTTTGGATGCCTAGGCTTGGACCTAGATGTGACTTTGGATCATTTGACTCTGAAGTTGAGATATGTTGTATCCCCCATCCTCTATAATGAGCAATTCACCTATCTTATAATTCTTTTGAATTGAGCCTACATAATATGTCTTATCTCTTGTTATCATGATTCATGTGAACTATCTTGATTGTGATCTTAGATATTATTTTGGCTCCTACCTTGTGATATGATACATGATGATCTTGTTGATGGTGTTTGCCCACTGTGATGTGGAGATTTATTGGTGGTTTCATATATTGTCCATTGTGTGATATGGAAACTATTGTATAATGTTTGACTATACGTTTCTACTTGCCTCTACATTTACCTATGATGTGATTTAGTAGCCCTAGAGTAGTATAATTGCATTGGTTTTGTCTCATTATAATTTGTGGCAACGTTGTGATACTTTGGATGGTGGATGTGTGATTCCCCATGCCAGGGCAGGATGTGTGATTCCTGGACCATGTTATATATGTTTGGATGGTGGGTGTGTAATTCCCCATGCCAGGGCAGGATGTGTGATTCTTGGCCCATGTCTCATCAGGTTCAAGATGTGTGATTCTTGGCCACCATTGAATTTTATAATATTCTAGTGTTATGCTTATCTCACATGTATGCAGGATGTTGGTCATGATATGT
This sequence comes from Alisma plantago-aquatica, assembly GCA_963693085.1. Taxonomy (NCBI): domain Eukaryota; kingdom Viridiplantae; phylum Streptophyta; class Magnoliopsida; order Alismatales; family Alismataceae; genus Alisma; species Alisma plantago-aquatica. The sequence continues at coordinate 507,442,939 of OY856411.1, read as the reverse complement.
GCATGTGGCACTTCTTTATTGTTTTACATATGGCAAGTATCCCTTTTGTTATGATTCTTTTCTCTTGATACCCATTTGAGTGGTACTTATGTCTTGCATGGGAAACCTTTTATTTTGATGTCCCTTATTCTTTATAAATTGCTCAATTTGCTTTTTAGTATGCACATACCAACCTTTACTAATGTCTCCTATTGTTTCTCTTTTGCTGGGGTATGCTTCCAACCCTAGGTGGAGGACTTGGATGACAAGGCTTGATGACCTGGACTTAGATTGTGAAGTTAAAGCTTGGAGACAAGCTTGAGGTGGTTTATATTTCCTTTACATGGATCCTTGTATTGTAAGTTTGTAACCCTTTGTTTTATAATTGAATATAGTCAAATTTTTATTCCGCTACTATACTTTGGTATTTTGTTACCATTATATAAAGATTTGAAAATTTTACACCCACTCCATCATACCTTTTGAGTGTGTTTGAACTGGAGGATTTATTTTTCAAATTTTTAGTAGAGAAGTGGGTTCACTTCAGCATGGTATCAGAGCCCATGGTAGTCAGAATCTGACTATTTCAATTTTGTCTCCCTAATTTGACCCTTGACCTAGATAGTTGCCTTTAGATGAGATGTTGACCCTAGATTTGATCAATGATGGTCTTCTTATACAATAAGGTTTGTTTTGAGGATGAGATTAGGTTATGAGAAGGTCCTATTATGGATATATTGTGATTTGGTTTCACATTGAATTTTGGCCAACTTGTTGGTTTTACTTCACAATGTTTCTCATCTACAAAAAATTATTTTCATTATACTACTATATGTATAAAAATTTTCTGGATTTCATCGAAGTTTTCCAAACTATGTCACAATGAAGTGATATGTGAAGTTTTGGTAGTAAAACCCTAAACCTGGCTCTAAACCTGATTTTGACTTTGGAAGTTGTGACTAGAAATGATATAAAGGTGTAGTTGACCTACCCTATGACTTTTTAAATGTTCATGTAGGGTTGATAGGTTAGAGGACCTAAAGCTCAACCCTAGACAATGACTTTAGTTGGGTACATGAGAAATATAAATCTCTAAAACTTTTACAAACTAAGAGATGTGGGTAGCTCTAAAAAGTTGTTTAGTTTGACTTGCTAGGTTGAATCCTTTTTAAGGGGTGGAGAGTAATTAATAGTTGATGTTTTGATCTATAGATTTCGAGGACAAAATCCTTTTAAGGGGTGGAGTGCTGTAACATATCATATCTTGGACCCTACCCTAGAAGTTTGACCTTTTTGGGTTTGACCAATCTAGGTTGAGGTTAGAGTGATCCTAATAAGCTAATGCATGAATAATGTTATCTAATATGTCATATAATTCATTTGATGGTAATAAGATGATAAATAACTTAATTTGATGCATAATGAGGTTAGTGGGCCATTAGTGGGCCAAGTGACAAAACTCATGTAAGAAAGTCCCAAAAGTGAAAATAGACTTCAAATTCGAATCTACACATCAGAATAACCCCACATGTCAATTTTCATCTAATTTGGACCACCTTGAAATAATAGGAGAGAGAAACTGCCCAAACGGTGTAACTAATAAATAAATATAATTTTTGGAACTAAAAGTTGGAAATAAAGACAAATTTGTATTCAACACACTTAAGTTAACTTATGGATGAAGTTTCACCAAATTTGGATAATCTATGTGTCATTAATGCATCAAGAAAGAGAAACAAAGAATACATTAAATAACCTATCCATTGTTGTCAAAAGTAAAATCCAATTGGATATTCAGAATCTACATGTTTAACTTAAATTGTGTGCCACATTTGGTTTAATTTGGTTAACGTTTATAACCTCAATTGAAGAAAGAAAGAAATAGGAAATAATGTGAATGTTTCACTTTAATCGGAATAGGATTGGATAAGGTTCTGTCAATTTATTTATCACACGAGTCTTTTTCTGCTTGCTTAATTGTGGGCCCATCTTGGGCCATTGAATTTAAATCGTTCGGTTGCTGACTTGTCTTCTTATTTTCTTTCCTTTTCTGCGATTGGGCGTTGTTTCCTACTTCCTGTCTTTCTCCCCCAATTCAGTTTCTTTGTTCCTTTTCCTTTCCTTTAAATCTCTCCGATTTCTTCTCCAACCTATTCCTCATCTCTTTCCGCACTCAATGATGCTATAAATTGTTGAGTTTTGTGATCTGTTCTCTGGATCCTACACTGCCGTCCTCCTCTCTTGTTGCGCCCCTGTCTTCCCCCGCCATCTTCTCCTCTTTCTGCTCCTAGCCGTCGGGCCACTTGGAACTAGGCCCTAGAGCTTCAGTGGGTTTCCTTCTACCCATCCTCAGCCCTGGTTCAACCTATGTCGATCCCGGTGAGTGGTTCCCTAAAACCAACTTTCCGCCGGTGGCGTCTTGATGTTGGCACAAGGCTACAGACTGCTTTGAGACATATGGACTCTGGGATGGCTTCCGTATGCTCTGAGGATGGCTCTCGTGGTCCCAATTTGTTCGCACAACAAGTATACTTCTTTCCCCCTTCTGTTCAACTTTCCCTCTTTTGTGTCTCCTCTATGATTTCATGGCAGAAGTTGTTCACTGCTGTTCCGGCCACCTCACACCCTTTTCCTTAACTCTCTGAAACCGGCCTGATATTACGCCCAAGTTGATCACTTTCCCTGGTGTTTTGGTTAACTGATTTGCTAGTTGGCCTAGATACCCCATCATGCTTTAGCACTGGTCGCTGATGAATCTTCACACCTGAGGAAGATGATGACAGGTGATGGTTTGTCTAGTTTGCCTCACTTTATTTTTTTGGTTCGTTTTCCGGTAAGGGGTAATATGATATTTTCCCCTATGTGTTTTATTTTATCATGTCGAGCCCTGCTCCTTTTGATTGAGAGTCCTCGGGCCAGGTGGCATGTGGTGACTGGGCCACCTCAGCACGTAGTTCGTCTCTTTCCTCTGTTGCTTATGTGGATTTATTTGATTGGTTAGATTTCTAAAATGTATAACTAATTATTTACTGAGCCAAAAATTACAAATAAATACTCATTGAAATAAAAAAAGACCTATCTAATGGTATATGTTTCAATAATTAAATCTAAGGATTAATAATAGGTGTTTTCAATGGATGTGATTAATGATGAATTAACTTAGAAAAATCATAACTAATTATTTATAAATAAAAAAATATAATAAAATATGTTTTGGAATTCTAATGATATATAATAAAAAGTGGCACAGTTTTCATAACCTAATTCGTATGAAGATAAAAAGGTGGTTTTTAGGGTTTATGAAATCTATGTAAATCTAACCCTAATCCCACATACATGTTAATAGGTTCTTTGGATGCCTAGGCTTGGACCTGGATGTGACTTTGGATCATTTGACTCTGAAGTTGAGGTATGTTGTATCCCCCATTCCTCTATAATGAGTAATTCACCTATCTTATCATTCTTTTGAATTGAGCCTACATAATATGTCTTATCTCTTGTTATCATGGTTCATGTGAACTATCTTGATTGTGATCTTAGATATTCTTTTGGCTCCTACCTTTTGATATGATACATGATGCTCTTGTTGATGGTATTTGCACACTGTGATGTGGAGATTTATTGGTGGTTTCATATATTGTCCATTGTATGATATGGAAACTCTTGTATAATGTTTGACTATACATTTCTACTTGCCTCTACATTTACCTGCAACGTGATTCAGTAGCCCTAGAGTATTATAATTGCATTAGTTTTGTCTCATTATAATTTGTGGCAACATTGTGATACTTTGGATGGTAGATGTGTGATTCCCCATGCCATGGCAGGATGTGTGATTCCTGGACCATGTTATATCTGTTTGGATGGTGGATGTTTGATTCCCCATGCCAGGGCAGGATGTGTGATTCTTGGCTCATGTTTTATTAGGTTCAAGATGTGTGATTCTTGGCCACCATTGACTTTTATGATATTCTAGTGTTATGCTTATCTCACATGTATGCAGGATGTTGGTCATGTATGTGCATGTGGCACATCTTTATTGTTTTACATATGTCAAGTATCCCTTTTGTTATGATTCTTTTCTCTTGATACCCATTTGGGTGGTACTTATCTCTTGCATGGTAAGCCTTTTATTTTGATGTCCCTTATTCTTTATAAATGTTGCTCAATTTGCTTTTTAGTATGCACATATCAGCCTTTGCTAATGTCTCCTATTATTTCTCTTTTGCTGGGGTATGCTTCCAACCCTAGGTGGAGGACTTGGATGACAAGGCTTGATGACCTGGACTTAGATTGTGAAGTTAAAGCTTGGAGACAATCTTGAGGTGGTTTAGATTTCGTCTACATGGATCCTTGTATTGTAAGTTTGTAACCCTTTGTTTTATAATTGAATATAGTCAAAATTTTATTTCGCTGCTATACTTTGGTCTTTTGTTACCATTATATAAAGATTTGAAAAATTTACACCCACTCCATCATACCTTCTGAGTGTGTTTGGACTGGAGGTTTTATTGTTCAAATTTTTAGTAGAGAAGTGGGTTTGCTTCTTTACAGGTGGTGTGTTGTAACATATTAGATCTCGGACCCTACCCTGGAAATTGACATTTTGGACTTAGCCAAACAGGGTTGAAGGTTAGACCAAACAGATGTTTAATATAATCGCAATGAGCTAATGCATGTATAGATCACCTTAATGTAACCTAATGTTCTAACATTAATCTTAGGTTTATAATGGATACATAAAATATGCCACATAACTCATTTTGGTGGTAATATGAAGATAAGAAACTTAATTGGATGAATAATTTAGATAATGGGCCGTTAATGGGTCATATAACATATATCATAAAAAAGTCTCAAAAGTAGAAACAAACTTCAAATTCAAAATCTACATACAAAATTAGCCTACCTGTCAAATTTCATCTAATTTGGACAACCTTGAAATATTAGGATAAGTTTAGGAGAGAGAAAATGAGTAAAAGGCATAAGTAATGAATAATGTGATTATATAACTTCAAAATATGTAAATAATGGCAAATTCATATTCAATACATCAAAGATAACTTGTGGATAAAGTTTGGTCCAATTTTGATGTTGTTTGTGCAACTTATGCAATTTTAGGTACATTATGGACTTTTATGTAATTTACCCAATTCAGAGGTTTTCTTAGTAAATTTTCACATGAATTATAATATTTAGATATTACCTTACCATTATCGAGTTTTTGAAACATGGGGCACCTAGTTGCACCTCAGTTTGAAGGTGTTTCTTTCCAAGGGCATTTTAGGGATTACTCTCTTTATAAATGAGCTTATCTTTAGAAGCTATAAACCAATGGGGTTATTTCTTTGATTGGAGGTCGGTTGGGATGGCCTATAAGTGTCCATAAATCGACATTGATATTCAAGAATCCTCTATGAGCTGTCCTCTTGTATGGCTATGAAATCTGTTACATCTCGATCTCACAATTACCATTAATCATGAGATTAGGGCATAAATTGAGGATTTAACGTAATACAAAGATCACCCTTAACTTTTTCTTCTTTTTCAAACTCTTTGTTTTCTCACATTGAACCACATAAACTAACTTTATAAGGGAATCTAAACATTGATTTCTTTAATATGATCTCAACATAAACGATACACATCCATACATTCATTCTCAGGTACATACGACATGATAATCAGATACATTCTCTCTTATTAAGGAAACGAAGATACAAAAAATTACTTACAACACTCTCACATCTATACTAGGTCCTAGAGTGACAGGGACCGGCTGAACTTAACTATACTCAGACTTAACTCTTGTGGAAGATCTACTATGATGCAATGATATCTTCAAGTCCACGTGGTTTCCCTAAAATTTTTGAGTAGAGGGGTGAACCTACTCGCTCAGTGAATGAGTACTTCAAAGAAACAGTCTAAAACACTGATATAATTACATATATACTTTTGAGCAATTGATATCAATTATAACAGCAGTAAGCTTTAAAGAGATTGATCATTGACAATCATAAATATGGCAGGATACTTTAGATATCAACAAGAGTAAATCAATATATGAGGATGCTTGATTAATTTCAATGAGAACTAATAATTCAGAAACATACAAAGAATAATTGCTGGGAAACTATACTCGAATCTGCTTAGCCTTTCTTACTTATAAGAAACTCTTTAAACCTATATGAACATATTTTAGCTTATGCCTTGATCATATGCAATGTACTCTACATATGAAGACTCGTAGCGAACTACGATCTCACCGTACAAGACTTAGCAGACACACCCGGGAATGCTAAGTCTGACTACTCTCTGGTCTGCAATAGAAAAATGACTCTCTGGCCTCGACACATCTATTATGCCGTAAAAACTGGACTCCTCCTCTAACCTGAGCACACAGGTAGAGAGTCAAGCCACCTATTAGCTTTTTTTTCTGTGCTCTAGTGCCACCAGGATCTCTGGTTGATGTTGGACACTACATTCTATAATTTAAGGAGACTTCTACTAAGGCTTCGTCCCCCATATCACCTGTTGGTACGTTCCGACCCCCGTATACTGGACGCACCGCCAGGGTTAGGTCGTTTCATCCCTAAGGCACAGACCTCTCATAGGGATTCTATGATGTTTAGGGATCTTAAGTCTATTATTTTATTATTCCTAGAAATCTCTTTCTACATTGTACCTTTCTCTTACTTATACTTGACTATGGTATCTCTATGGTGTCGCGTCTACTTATTTGAAGTTTATAACACAACATGTATATCATCCTTGGCAGAACAATATATTCAAACACTGTAATATATTGAGAAATCAACATACTATACATCCAGGCAGACTAAAATACTTACATAAACATAATGCATGTCCATTTGGCATTTATACACTAAAATCATGCAATTAAACATCTTAATATACTGATAAGAGCTAATTACTTGGCATACGAGTAATCGTCATTTGCACCCATAAATTATTTGCACTTTCTTGGAAAACATGCACATCAACCCAAATCCTGGGTTGTGCTTCTCATACTGAGAACATGGTAATCAAAATACTGAATTCATTGAACACCCTATCCTTAGGGTTTCATTTACCTCATTCACTTATCACATCGCTCTCATAAGGAATTAATATGTCATAAACATCCACTAAATACAAGTTGCTTTAAACAAGTCGTATACAATCAACATATGTACGAAATCCTCAAATTGAGCTAAATTAGGGTTTTCCATGCCATTCATTGAGATATTATGAATCACGAATAACATTTTCATAAATAGAGTCTATGATGCCAAGAAAAACACTTCAAATGGATTTCACCATATTTATTCACAAATTTCCAACTTTCCACTCATATAGGGCTTCACCCTCTTTACAAAGATATAAAGCAAACACTATTCACATCACATGAAATCCAAAATAGTATCATACATATATGTACTACACATTCAGATAAATAATCATTCATAACCAAGGGGATCCAGATAAACAAACTTCTCTATTTAATTATACAACAATTTCAGTCACAAACAAATTCCCTATATTTCAGTTTACTCTTATAACCTTTGCGAATACTTAGGAAATTCTCATTAGGATGTATTGTATACATTTCTAATATGAATTTATCATCTGAAATTAAAAAAAACATAGGAAGAATCCATTTCATATCATTTTGCAACAACTTAGATCAAACATACAATTCAGGGTTTGTAGTCGCATAAATCAATTAAAGATTATGGATGATTTAACCAATTTCATGCAATATACTATTTAAAGGAAGTTCCCACTCACCCTAAGGCATGAAAACACCTTAAAAACGCAGCTTATCCCTGAAAATCTCGATCTCATATCAAATCCCTAGCAAATCACCCGATTTTCCTTTCAACTCAGAAACCTTAGAAATGAGGAATTATGAAGAAAGAGTGAGAAAAGGGAAAGTTTTGACACCATTTTAGATCAAATCAAAGGAGGGATGAAATCTTGACATGTGAGAGAAGATTCACCATGAAAGGCTATGCAAAGAATCTAAACTTACATGATTTCATCATTCCTCAGACCGCAAAACCCTAGGTCAGCATCTCCATCACTTTCTCCTCTCAAACCCTAACTATCCCTCTCTCTCTCTCTCTAGGATTTCATTTCTCTGGATTGAATCACGAATTATGAGAGCTCCTCGTGTGTTAGGTTGACCATATAGAGCAATTGAGCTGCTTGGGTCAATTGCACATTGACCCCTCACTATACTTTCTCTTATTTCAACTGAATTTTCTGTCATAACAATATTACTGAAATTCGTCTACTGATAAGGTCTAAATGCATCCAAAAATTATGAAAATTTTACATGTTATTTATGATTAAGTTTCAAATCTCTATTTAAAATTTCAGATCATTTGGAGCTACCAATTAATAACTAAAAATAAAACACCACACTACTAAAAAGCACTATGTCAGCATTTTGGTCGAAGTATAGTTCAACTGAGAACCACATTCAAAGAACACTCAAATATTCTGAATTTTTTCTCCAATATGCATTATTGAGTTATCCATATCATATCCAAAATTCAATTAAATAAAAATTTGTAGAAAATATGAAAAATCATTTACTACACTGCTATCCTGATCAAATTCCATATTCATATACTATCAAAACCCTAATTTTTGCCGATTAGGGTTTACATTTCTCAAACCCTAATTCTTCAAACTAAAATCATAGTTAGAGTTTCTTCTTAGGTTTGAAACATCACAATTGATCTACTATCATTAATCAAGTCTAAATGATGTTCAATCTAATCAAGCATGTAATTATTCAGGTAAACCCTAGTTTACCAATTAAGCACAAATGTGGTCATTACAATTCTCACCCCCTTAAAAAGTTTCATCCGTGAAACATAAATACACAAACAAAGTATATTCAAAGTTTATTTTAAGGTTTTGAAATCTTACATGTCATTATATTCTTGTATTTCATACTTGAATGCAGTTTTCAACATTAAGTCCTTCATTTTATTTCTAATCACAACATGTTTGAAATAGTTCTCAATGACAACAAACAAATTCTCTATGCCACAATCAATCATAGCAGAGAGAGAGAGAGAGAGAGAGAGAAACAACCATTTCAATATTTTTTTTATACTCTTGAGGTGTTACCTCAACATTGATAATCTGATCCAACTATCTCAATTCATACGGCTCAATATGTACTATTGTTATGTATTACCTCTAAGTCACAAAAGAGAGTTCACCATGTTGTTTTAAATTTTACTATTGTGCTACTCAAATAGCAAAATAGTCTTGAGTTGGAAGACTAGATTCAACATCAATTGTACAATACTACTCACGACATCCCCATTGTATCATGGATGCATAAGGTGAAGCATTACCATCACATTCCATACTATTCTCAAGTATGAACCCACACATAATTCAAGGTGTAACCATCGTGTTATAGCATACTAAGGTTTCAACAAAAGTAACAAAGTACTCCATGATTGTATTAGTCATTCAAGGACTATTCATACCCAATTACCATCACTTAGTTATATTAAAGCTAGGTATAACAAGCTATACCTCATTAGGGTTACATATCAATACAATATGGTTATCATCCCTTCTATTCATATGAGTGAATAGGTAAGACTACCTTATTCAGGGCAACCCTTCATTTGTTCTATCATTATTCAACCCATATAACCATACCACAATTGTATAATACTAAGATGGGTTATTGGTATGAATGACTAAAACTATCAGACACCTTTAATTAACATATTGCTTGCACATGTACACTGAAATCATACGTAGAACCAATTTACATCCCTTAATATACCTTCAACAAATTATACTTCTAAAAACAAATTCACATATTACTAAAAGCCATTGTTTTCTCTTATCTCTCTCCTCATTCACTACTACTTACTTTTTGCTACTTATCCTTCTCATTTTAATCATGTAGATTAAACATTCCTAAAATTGAAACATTCAAGGTACAAATAGATTATTCATGATTCTTGCTATCACTGCAAGAATTTATCTCATATCACACCACTCATATTGTATTTTTCCTTTTTTTTCAAAACACATTTGTTACATTTCAAATTTATATCTTACTCTTTACTTCGAATCATTTCCATATTGTTTATATACCTTTTAGATTAGCTATCTTTAAACTCTGGATTACTATCAGTGCTAGTTTACTTCTCATAGTGCAAATCTCGTGATCTTGTTTTATAGAGATGCTAGTATTCAAGGTCAAATCATTAGTGACATCCCTTGAACTACTATAACTCTAAACATTCTAGGGTTTGGTCCTTATCAGTAGCATGACGTTATTGTGATGTGACTTTGCTCCCTTAATTTGAAATTCAAACTTTGGATCTCACAAGTTTTACTAAAGTCTTCTTTATCTTATCAATTGAATTTCCTTTCTCTTACTTGGCCATTCAGATAGATTACATTATCAATTACCCTGGTAGGGTTTCATCATCATATTGTAAGTTATTATTACATTCACTAGATGTCTCTACCACAGTGGTTATGCATCATATATGATTCATTTCCTTATCACTTCATTCCCACATTGCTCTCATTAAGGAAGATATGAAAGAGAAGATAATTTTGAGACTTAGAATTCTTATCTTCAAACATTCAATAATACATTTCTCATATGTAGGTTTAATTAATCATCAACAAGGATACTTGACTAACTAACACTTGATTGAATCTCCTAACCTCTTTCTTTTATAATCTATATTACTCCATCATGTTTTAAACCATTCCTTACTTTCCATAATCCTCTTACCATATACTACTCTTCCACCTGTCATCTTCAACTTCTAATTTTTTTTCTTATGATCATGTTACTTATTCATGTGTATGATCATGTATACCAAGTTGCACATATTTCTTTTTATCATTCTACTAATGTGAAGTTGAAATTCTAAATCAATAATCTCTCTACTAGTATCACCTCATGTTTAATACATTACATATCCTTCATTTTAAATCAAACAACTCATGCATGGGTGAAACATAGTTTCTCTTTCAATCAAGTTTTTCCTTTCTGAATATAGTCTACCTTTGTATGACTTATTCATTTATTTAGCTACACTTTCATTCTTGTTTTAGAAACTAGTTTGTTGTTCTATAAAGACTTAGAATCCAAAGGCGATAATGATGAATGTATTAAACTTATTAATAAAGGTATACATTTCATGCTCTCAATTATATCATAACCCTCATTCCTTAATCATGCTCATTATTTCCAATATTTCTCTTTGTTTCAACTAAGTTTCTTATCCTAATTTTATGATTTACATGCTCATCTAGTTCTCTTCACTTTAACTCTTTTGAAGACTCTTCACTTCTATGTACTTATTGTATACTTAACTCTTTTCTTCTATTTTCCCTTTGCTTTGGAGTACATAAAAACATTGTACTCGGTTATATAATCCATTCCTCATGATTGATTCTTACTATCTTGGCCCCTTACATACTTTTCTCATATCTTTTCCATATTTCATATTTAGAGTTAATCTAATACTAATAATTAAACTTAATCTGAACCTTATGTCATGTTCCTTTATTCCCAATTAAGGGTTTCTCATATGAGGCCCCAAAGTTGGATCTCAGATATCAGTTCCAATTGATTCTTAGATATTCTAATCTTTCCCATATGTTTCAACATCTTAGTGTATGTACATTCTCACTATGACGTGTGTCTAAATTATTCAGAGTCTACTCTTATTATATTTTTAATAAGAGTCATTAGATCCCAATAATGCACCCTGCCAGCAGGACCAGGCCAAACCTGTAGTCCTGAAGCCAAGAGCTACTCAGGATTACTCAACTCCTATTCATCTCAAATGTGTGGAAGAAAACTTATCCACTTAGGAAATCTCATTCAAAGATAATTTCTAGTCTACTTGATACAAAGAATGGAATCAATAAATGCTACAACTCCATAGTGTACAACAAATCTTAAAGACCCATATATATTTCAAAATACTGAATATCTGAATTCAAACATATAAGAGCTTTTCTATTCATCTCCAATAAAACAACAATATGAAATACAAGTTCTATATCATTTTATATTTATGCTCTTAATTCATGTTACTTATCTTGTTTCTAACCCTAATATTTCTAAGGTTCCTCTCTAGACCATCCTTCCACTATATACCTGGCCAGGGTATACATGAAAGAATATACATAGTAGCTTGATACTAGTTAATCCAAGTACTCAAATACTGGGCCATGATATCCAAATACTCAAATCCCCAGAGCTAACACCATAACATCTCCTATCTGCCACACTTTTGACTCTAACTTACTAACTTAATGGTCCCTGACAACTCAACCTAAGCTCTGATACCAAACTATTACACCTCGATCTCATAATTACCATTAATCATGATATTAGGGCATAAATTGAGGATTTAACGTAATACAAAGATCAACCTTAAAATTTTCTTCTTTTTCAAACTCTTTGTTTTCTCGCATTGAACCACATAAACTAACTTTACAAGGGAATCTAAACATTGATTTCTTTAATATGATCTCAACATAAACGATACACATCCATACATTCATTCTTAGGTACATACGACATGATAATCATATACATTCTCTCTTATTAAGGAAATGAAGATACAAAACATTACTTACAACACTCTCACATCTATACTAGGACCTTAGAGTGACAGGGACCGACTGAACTTAACTATACTCAGACTTAACTCTTATGGCAGATCTACTCTGATGCAATGATATCTTCAAGTCCACATGGTTTCCCTAAATTTTTTGAGTAGAGGGGTGAGCCTACTCGCTCAGTGAATGAGTACTTCAAAGAAATAGTCTAAAGCACTGATATAATTAGAGATATACTTTTGAGCAAATGATATCAATTATAAAAGCAGTAAGCTTTAAAGAGATTGATCATTGACAATCATAAATATGGTAGGATACTCTAGATATCAACAAGAGTAAATCAATATATGAGCATGCTTGATTAATTTCAACGGGAACTAATAATTCAGAAACATACAAAGAATAATTGCTGGGAAACTATACTCGAATCTTTCTTAGCCTTTCTTACATATAAGAAACTCTTTAAATATGAATATATTTTAGCTTATGCCCTGGTCATATATATGCAATGTACTCTACATATGAAGACTCGTAGCAAACTACGATCTCACCGTACAAGACATAGCAGACACACCTGAGAATGCTAAGTCTGACTACTCTCTGATCTATAACAGGAAAATGGCTCTCTAGCCTCGGTACGTCTATTATGCCATAAAAACTGGACTCCTCCTCTAACCTGAGCACACAGGCGGAGAGTCAAGCCACCTATTGGCTTTTTTCTGTACTCTAGTTCCACCAGGATCTTTGGTTAATATTGGACACTACATTCTGTAATTTAAAGAGACTTCCACTAGGGATTCGTTCCCCGTACCACCTTTTGGTATGTTCCGACCCCCGTATACTGGACGCACCGCTAGGGTTAGGTCGTTTCATCCCTAAGGTGCATACCTCTCATAGGGATTCTACGGTGTTCAGGGCTCTTAAGTCTATTATTTTATTATTCCTAGAAAGCTCATTCGACATTGTACCTTTCTCTTACTTATACTTGACTCTAGTATATCTATGGTGTCGTGTGTACTTATTTGAAGTTTATAACACAACATGTATATCATCCTTAACTTGGCAGAGCAGTATATTCAAACACTGTAATATACTGAGAAATCAACATACTATACATGCAGGCAGACTGAAATACTTAAATAAACATAATGCATGTCCATTTGGCATTTATACACTAAAATCATGCAATTAAACATCTTAATATACTGATAAGAACTAATTACTTGTCATACAAGTAATTGTCATTTACACCCATAAATTATTTGCACTTTCTTAGAAAACGTGCACATCGCCCCAAATCCTGGGTTGTGCATCTCATACTGAGAAAATGGTAATCAAAATGCTTAATTCATTGGAAACCCTATCCTTAGGGTTTCATTGTCCTCATTCACTTATCACATGGCTCTCATAAGGATTTAATATGTCATAAACATCCACTAAATATATGTTGCTTTAAATAAGTATACAATCAACATATCTATGAAATCCTCGAATTGAGATAAATTAGGGTTTTCCATGACATTCATTGAGATATTATGAATCAAGAATAACATTTGCATAAATAGAGTCTATGATGCCAAGAAAAACACTTCAAATGGATTTCACCATATTTATTCACAAATTTCCAACTTTCCACTCATATAGGGCTTCACCCTCTTTACAAAGATATCAAACAAACACTATTCACATCACATGAAATCCAAAATAGTATCTGACATATATGTACTACACATTCAGATAAACAATCATTCATAACCAAGGGGATCTAGATAAACAAATTTCTCTATTTAATTATACAGTAATTTCAGTCACAGACAAATTCCCTATATTTCAGTTTACTCTTATAACCTTTGTGAATACTTAGGGAATTCTCATTAGGATGTATTGTATACATTTCTAATATGATCTGAAATTCAAACAAATAGAGGAAGAATCCATTTCATATCATTTTACAACAACTTAGATCAAACAAACAATTCAGGGTTTGTAGTCGCATACTAAGCAATTAAAGATTATGGATGATTTAACCAATTTTTGTGCAATAAAATATTTAAAGGAAGTTACCACTCACCCTAAGGTGTGAAAACACCTTAAACATGCAGCTCATCCCTGAAAATCTCGATCTCATATCAAATCCCTAGCAATTCACTTGATTATTCTTCCTTTCAACTCGGAAACCCTAGAAATGAGGAATTATGAAGAAAGAGTGAGAAAAGGGAAAGTTTTGACACCATTTTAGATCAAATAAGAGGAGGGATGGAATCTTGACATGTGAGAGAATATTCACCATGAAAGTCTATGCAAAGAAGTTAAACTTACATGATTTCATTATTCCTCAGACCGCAAAACCCTAGGTCAGCATCTCCATCACTTTCTCCTCTCAAACCTTAACTCTCCCTCTCTCTCTAGGATTTCATTTATCTGGATTGAATCAAGAATTATGAGAGCTCCTTGTGTGTTAGGTTGACCATATAGAGCAATTGATCTGCTTGGGTCAATTGCACATTGACCCTTCACTATACTTTCTCTTATTTCAGCTGAATTTTCTATCATAAAAATATTACTGTAATTCGTCTACTGGTAAGGTCTAAATGCGTCTAAAAATTATGAAAAATTTACATGTTATTTATGATTGAGTTTCAGTTATCCAGTTAAAGTTTCATATCATTTGGAGTTACCAATTAATAAATAAAAATAAAACACTACACTACTAAAATGCACTATGTCAGCATTTTGGTCGAAGTATAGTTTGACCAAGAACCACATTCAAAGAACACTCAAATATTTTGAAAATGTTCTCCAACATGCATGATTGAGTTATCCATATCATATCCAAAATTCAATTAAATAAAAAATTTGTAGAAAATATGAAAAATTATTTACCACACTGCTATCCTGATCAAATTCCATATTCATGTACTATCAAAGCCCTAATTTTTGCCGATTAGGGTTTACATTTCTCAAGCCCTAATTCTTCAAAATAAAATCATAGTTAGAGTTTCTTATTAGGTTTGAAACATCACAATTGATCTACTATCATTAATCAAGTCTAAACGATGTTCAATCTAATCAAGCATGTAATCATTTAGGTAAACCCTAGTTTACCAATTAAGCACAAATGTGGTCATTACAAAATCCCTAGGCTAAGGACACATGGAAAGCTCCATAGACACCTCATTCTTGACTTCTTCCTTATCCATAAAGGTTTGCATGTCCATAGACACCCTTATACATGACACATGGAAAGTCTCATAGACACCTCATACTTGGCCTCTTTCCTTATATAGCCATATGTACCGCCATATGTACCCCTTCCCAACCCCCAATTTGAAAACTCTTGCTCTCCTTTATTTCCTCTAGCTTAGATCATCATTCCTACTCTATTTATCCGCGAAAGTGTTGTCACAAGGTAAAAGGAGGTGCCTACCTTGGTGAAGAAGACTACTAGGGTTCCAAATTTCTCTATTTAGGATTTCTTAAGCTCCTCCTTGGTGATTTTGACCAAAACTAGTAAGTATCCTCCTTTCCTTCCCTATTTTCATGTTATTAGTCTTCTTTCCACCTTCCTCCAGGTCAGAACCATGGACTTCCATGGTGAAACCGAACCTAGAACCCATAAGCACCTCATCTCCATGTTCTTTTGTTAGGGCTTTTCACCTCTAAAGTGGAGAAGGTGCTTCTTGCTCGAGATAGGAGCATTGTTGGAGAAACCAACATCTCTAAGCTTGGGAGCCTTACTTATTGGACCCGTCCACCTTCCCTAGAGGTTCTTTGGAGGCCTAGGCTTGACTTGGACTATTTAGACTTTGAAGTTGAGGTATGATTTCATCCCACATTATTTCTATATCGAGCAATTTCCTATTCTTCACTGTAAATGTATGATGTATCCCCTATTCTTCTATGTTAAGCAATTCACCTATGATTATTCATTCTCTTTGTCCTAAGGAAATAGCCTATACACAATGTCTTTTCTTTTAAAAATCATGGTTCATGTGAACTACCTTATTTGATATATATATTATGTGATCATGGATATTCTTTTGAACTCTTTTCTTATGCTTTGTTCATGATGGAACTCTAAAAGATGACATGTGATGTCTTTTACCCACTTATGATGTGGATGTATATGTTGGTCACTTATGTGGTGACTAGTTTTTTTATTTTGACTATACTTTCTACTTGCCTCTACATTTAACATGCTATGTGATTCAATAGTACTAGAGTAGTGAAATTGCATTGGTTTTTATGGTAGATGTGTCATTTCTTGCCGAGCAGAGGTGATATTTCTTACTCTTTTGGGATGGAAAGGAACCTCATAACCAGGGCAAGATGTGTGATTCTTGGCCCATGTTTTATATATTTGGGAGATTGGAGTATTCCTTTCTCTATCAGGGTTCAAGTTTATGAGACTTGGCCTTCTTTGTGTTTATATTGTTCTAGGTCTATGTTTATCTCACATGCATGCAGGTTGATGATATGGGGTATGTGCTCTAATTCTTTACATGTGCTTGTGTGGCACAATATTTTTGTTTTATTAATGGAAAGTATTCTTTTGTTATCATATGATTTCAATTCCTTTTCTCTTGATACCCATTTGGGTGGTCTGTATCCTTTCTATGAGAAGCCTTTTATATTTGATGTCCTTTATTCCATATATTGCTCAATTTCCTATTTAGTATGCACATACCATCCTTTACTGATGTCATATATTTTATCTTCTTGCTGGGGTATGCTTCCAACCCTAGGTGGAGGACAATGAGGACATGGCATGATGATGTGGATATAGCTTAAGGAGTTAAATCTTGGAGACAAAGTTGTTATGGTTTAGATTTCCCTCTACTTAGATCCTTATGTTGTATCATACATGTAAACCCTTATGGAAAATTATGATGTACTTTTGTAATCTTTTGTGAAAATTGAATATAGTCATTATTTTTATTCCCCTACTATACTTTGGTTGTATTGAATACCATTTATTGAAATTTGAAAATGTTACACCTATTCCAGCATACCTTTGAGTGTGTTTGGAATGGATGTTTTATTCTTCAAATCTTTAGTAAGAGGGTGATCCCACCTCCTTACACATACTGTCCTTTTGTCATTTTAAAATATGTGGAGGACATTTGGAGGGAATAAAATTGGCTACAAAAGTATTTCAATGTGATTTCTATTGGCCAACCCTATTAAAGATTCTTGTGAGTATTTTAAAGTTGGCTAGAAGTGTCAAAAGTGTGGATAGTTTCAAGGAGAGAAATTATTTATCTATCACTTGTTGTAGTGGTGGAGGTAATCAATTTGTAGGGCAATCACTTCATGGGTCTATTCCCTCCCTCCTATGTGTTTATGTACATCTTGTGGCCATTTATTATGTATATAAATGGGTTGAGGCCATATCTACAACAAAAAACAACCACAAGATGGTTTGTGAGTTTATGAAATTCAACATATTTAGCCATTTTGGAGTGCCAATATCCATGATAAGTAATGATGCAAGCCATTTCATATATAGAATTCTTAAGAGTTTGTTGAAAAGATATGGGTTGAACCACTGTGTAGCTACCCCTTACTATACCCAAAAAAGTGGGCATGTTGAGCTTGCCAATCATATATAAGGCTCATACCGGAGAAGATGGTGAGAACAGACTATACAGATTAGTCACTACATCTCAATAAAGGTTTATGGGCATATAGGACTGCACTTAAAGTGCCAATTGGCACCACTACTTTCAAGCTCATCAATGAGAAGAGGAGCCACTTATTGGTAGAATTGCAACATATGATTTGTTGGGAGTTGAAATCTATGGACAAGGAAGTATATGTGATGACAATTAGAAGGAAATTCTGATTGAGTGAACTTACAGAATTGAGACATGAAGCATATAAGATATCTGAGAACTACAAGAAAACAATGTTTTTTTTCATTACAATTTGATAAAGAATAAGACATTTGAGCCCAATCAATGGATTTGGATGTACAATTCTTTAATGAAATTATTTTTCAGAAAGCTAAAATCAAGATGGGAAGGACCATATATTGTGAAACATATGCACCCATATGAAGCAATTGCAATCCAAGAGAAGGAAAGTTCCAAGGAATTTGTTTGCAATGGTCAAAGAATCATGCCAATTGTTGAGATTGGTCTTGACAAGGGCAACCAAAGCTTGGATATTGTGATGTTGATTGAAGAGAAACCATGTGATGATGAGTTGTTCTTTAATGTGCATGAAAGAGGAAATCTATTATGGAGGTGATACCTCAATATTATTAGAGGATGATTTATGCAAGTAATATCAAGCCCAATTGAAAGAAATAAACTTAGTGTGTGGGAGGCAATACACATTGGCTAGGGATTTTCTTCCCTAAAACCCCAATTTTGATCATATAATTTTTTATACTTTTCAAAAAAGTAAGAAAACATACACACACTTTGATAGGTTTTTGTTGATTTCTTATGTAGGAGAACAAAGAGGTGTGTAACATCCTAGGATTTGAGGCCTTAGATAAAAAGATCCTAAAAGGAATGACTAAACTACTCGTATCACCAACTGCACCTCCTTTTCAAGGATCCCATAACTAAGAACTCTATGGTTAAGCATGCTCAGCCCAATGTGGTATCAGGATGGATGACTAGTCCGAAAGTGGATCCTAGCTTGTGCTTGAGTGAGGACAAAGTGACCAATCAAGACCAATGGTTCTTTTTGGGGCCAATCGTCATTCCTATAACTCTACTAAAGACTTGGATAGTGGTCCCAAGTGTTACAAAATGGTATTAGAGCTAGCCACCCTCCAGTGGGTGGGGCCCACATGGGAATGTGGCATGCCCAGTCCAAGCATGTTGAAAATAGCTCTCCATGGTGATGTAGCCACCCCTGCGTTGATAGTTGTAATTGGGACCTGGGAGCACATGAGTCATTTTGGGTCTAAACTGAAATGGGGAAATATTATAAGGCCATATAGTTGAGCCTGGATGAGGATGTTCGAAGTCTAAATGAGGAGGTTGTAACATCCTAGGATTTGAGGCCTCATATAAAATGATCTTAAAAGGAATGATTAAACTACTCATATCACCAAGGTGCACCTCCTTTTTGAGGAGCCCATCACTAAGAACTCTGTGGTTAAGCATGCTCAACCTAGAGTAGTACTAGGATGTGTGACTAACATGGAAGTTGATCGTGGCTTGTGCGTGAGGGGGACAAAGCACACAATCAAGGCTAGTGGTCATATGTGGGGCCATTCATCATTCTTGAAACTTTATTAGAGCCTTGGGCAATGATTCTGGGCGTTACAAGGTGAGAGAGAAGGAAATACCATAAATGTTCCAAAGAATTAAAGTTTGAAGTTTGGTAATGAATGGACTAGAAATTGATCAACTGTGGCCAAAGAAATACTCTAGAATGAATGTTCTAGCAACAGAACAACAATGCTATTTGTGGAAAATTTGAGAAATTTTTGTGATGTTTTTGAATTTAAGGCAAATAATGTGGAACGATCATTCCAAGAAATTCGAGTGTGTTGCTGACTAAGCGAAATGATCATTTAGTTCTGAATGAGCATGCCAAATTATTTGGGAAAGATAGGAAAAGTGATCAGTAAAAGTGGAAAATTAGGGGAAACAGAATGGTTGTCCCACACTCATGGCGAATGTGTTGGCTCTGAGGTAGAATAGTCATTCTATTCATAGTGGCCATGCTATGTTGAAAGTGAATAAAAAGGGGAAGTATGGTAATTTACTTGGAATGATGATTCCATCTTGGACCCACAATAACTTAAAAGGGGTTTAAGTGAGGGTTTTTCCCACAAAACCCTCATCCGAACCTGACCCTCCAGATTTTTGCACGACTATTCCATTGTGTGAGATGGCCAAGAGATTCCCTCCTGCTTTGATCAAGCCTCCAAAGCTTGCAGTCAAGGTCCATCAACCGTCTCCAACATTCCAAGAATCTTCCTAAAGCTCAATCATCCTCCATCCTCCATCATCCTTCTCTACCTCTAATATCTCCTCTCCATACCAAAACCCTACATGCTATAGTAAAATTAAACCAAACTCACTAAAACCATGCATGGTTTGAAGAAGTTAGGGAAGGGAATTGCCTCTACCACAAAGAAATCATTCACTACCAATCATCAATTCAAGAGTGCTGCCATTACCACTCCACCTTCAAATTCACCCTCTCCATCACAACATCGCCCCTCCTTCACTAATACACACCCAAACATCATCACGTAGTGGTGATGATTCAATTGGTTCAAGCTATAAGGTGAGAGGAAAGCACTCTTCTTATGACACCTTGCAAGACTATGTTGACTTGATGGATGTGGAGGCATGTCAAGAGGAACATGTGGAAATCGGGAACCACAAGCCATAAAAGCTCAAAAATCAACCTCTACAACCCAACCAAGTTCCCAAGCACCAATCACCACCTCAAGACAATCTGCATCGACATCTAGGGAACATATGCTCATACAATTTTGTGGGTGATTTTGATGATGGAGATGAAAGAGAAGAGGGTTCAGATCTAAAAGAATACATTCCAACTTCATTGATTTTCAAGTGGCAAGTGGACAAGGCCATGGGCTTAGGAGCTACATTTCTGCTGGGAAATTACCATTGAGTGGGGCTTGATCTACCCTTCCCAAAAAACTTCAACATTAAAGTTCTCCCCATAAGATATGCTTGTGAGAAGAAAATAAACACCCTAGGGTTGTATTTTAATTTCAAATGGCTTGCTAAAAGTTCCTATATGGAGAAGATCATGTTCAAAATCCAACCCACTTGCATTCAAATGATGAGGGTATTTTTCAACACAATCAAGAAAATAATCATGTAGAGAGGGCATGCAATATGACTTAGTCTATTCACATGATTGTGTTATTTGGCTTCTTCCAAACTCAACACTCTCTTTGCACCCGGTGAGGACATGGAACGACACATGAATAACAAGGATACAACCAGAATAGTTGAAAACTTATACCCCGATAAAGTCTAGAAAGAACTGACTGGAGATAACTCTTCTAGGCCCAGAAAATTCAAGACAAGCTTAACCCAGTCTACCGCTGCCTAATGGATTGATCTTGTGTCACTTTTCAAATTCTATCTTTTGGCTTTTTAGGCAATTATATCCTTAAATAGAAATGTGTTTTCTTTGATTTCTAGCTTTTAGCATGTGAATCACTTATGCATCAAGTTTTCCTATTTCTATCAATATATATATATATATATATATATAATTATTTGCTTAGACTTAGTTATTGTTCCTCTATTATAGGAAAATGAGTGTTGATGCAACTTAATGCCACCACACTCCTGTTATTTGTACTGAATTCTAATGCCTATGATCCAAGCTTGCAGAGGAAAATTAGTTCTATCGGGAGCAACTGCAATGCTACCAAACAACAACTCGATGCCACTGGAATTCACACTCACTGGTACCAACACAAGGTCTAGAGAGCATCAAGTATGGAAATTAATCAACTTACTTATACTAACAACATTTTCAGTGTTACCAACATCAACATCTAGGCACTCACAAGAAACAACTCGATGCTATCAAAAAGACTATCAGTAGTATCAACATAGTGCATGACAGCGAAAAGACTTGCAAAATCGGTGCCAATGACACCCTATTAGTAGTACCGAGTCTGTGTGATTTGATACAGATTTGTAACTTTTTAGATCTAATGAGGGCAACCTAAGTGTGGGTTTGCTCTGACTTAATACCTAAGTAGGGCGGTCAGAGGAACATTATCACATACACTTTGGATGCATACATTGAGAGAGTAGAGATAGAGGAGATAGCCACCAACCGTATGATCCATGCAATTTTAGAGGACATATTTGTAGCATAAAAGACATTCATCATGGTGTTCAACATAAAGAATTGTTGAGTTCAACTTATCTAGGGTTTTCCATTAGTTTTCTAATGTCTCCTTTCTCTTTTTTTTAATTGTGATTTAATTTGATGTTGAACATGTGGGCTCATCCCCCTTTTTCCCTAGGACCTTGGATTATCATGGAGAATTACCATAACTAGATTTTATGAATTTATAATATGATTTCATTATTATGAATTTGAACTTATGATCTCAATATTGATTTGTTTATGCATCATCACCATAATCAAAGTGTTAGACTTCTAATTTCTTCAAGAGAGGGATTAAAAGTTAGTAAAGTCATAATTTCACATAGATAATAACATGCTTTAGGAGAGATGTAGAGAGAGTTACTATTCTCCTAAATTAGGTTCTTGAACTACTACATGACTAGGGTTTTTCTTAATCTAGGTAGTGTATTACACTACGGGAGTGGGTAATATTAGCCACGAATATCTAGTTCAAGATAAAAACAATTAATTATATATGAAGAAAATCTAATTGTAGTATGTGTTGTGGTGAAACTGTAAGTTCTAGGGAGTTTTTAAACATAAATTGCAACCACTCTTAATTTCGTTTTCTTTTCCAATTTGTTTTTAGTTTAATAATCTCAATTCAATTCTTTTTCAATAGATCTAGCTGATTGGCTTTTAGTTAGTAGTAGTCTCTGGTTTATGATTACCTAAGTTAGATAACTTGAGCCTCTTTTGGACTATATTACATGAGACGTGTTGTAACATCTGGGCGCACAACCCAAGGCATTAGTAGAGTTTCAGAAATGATGAATGGCCCCACAGACCACCACTGGCCTTAAGTGCATGCTTCTCGGCTGGTCATCCATCCTAGTACTACTCTGGGATATATATGGTTAACCATAGAGTTCTTAGTAATGGAATCCCTGAAAAGAAGGTGCACCTTAGTGATATGGGTAGTGCAATCATTCTTGTTAAGATCATTTTATCTAAGTCCTCAAGTCATGGGACATTACAATCTCCCATACTTAGACTCTTGATGTCCTCATCAAGGCTCAACTATATGGCCTCATAATAATTTTCCCATTTCACTATATACCCAACATGTCCATGTACACCCAGCTGCCGATCACGAATGCTAGTGCAACAGTGGCTTCGTCACTACATATATCCATTTTTAATGTGCCTGGACTGCATGACTCAAAGACTGGCATGCCACAAGCATGTGCGAGTCCCGCCTACTGGAGGGATTATGGATGTGATACCATTTTTAACACCCAGGACCACAACCCAAGGCCATAGTAGAGTTTTAGGAATGACGATTGGCCCCACAGATCACCAATGACATTAACTACACACTTTGTCCTTATTTAGGAGCAAGCCATGTTCAACTTACCAACTGTTCACCCATCCTAGCATTACTATGGATAGAGCATGCTTAACCATAGAGTTCTTAGTGATGGTCTCTCTGAAAAGGAGGCGCACCTTGGTGATGTGGACAATCCAATCATTACTTCTAAGATCATTTTATCAAAGGATTCAAATCATGGGACATTACCCATGCACTTGCATTTCACATGCATGTTTCACTAGTGTCAAGTTTTTGGCACCGTTGCTGAGGAATCAACACCACCAACACTATGAGTGCTAAGACCAACCATTCTAGGTCATTTTTTCTATTTCTTTTTTAATTTTATTTTTCAAGTAGAGTAACATTGATACATTTTTGTTTCCACCATTAATATTTTGTGTTCTTACATTGGATAATTTAATTTTTAGGTACTAATGTATGGTCCATACTCATACCATTGACTATGGAGGCTCAAATATGCCCCATGCAGATCATGAGGAAATTTGCAAAAAGCACACAAGTTGGGGCTTCATCTGAGAATCTCATTTACAATTCTTCACCCCTATCTAGACACAAGAACACATAGTAGACATGTCTCAAGAAGGGAACGATCAGGTGGGATATTTGCATGAGTAACACCTCAAATTGGACCTATCAAACACCATGATTAAAATGTAGTCATCTATAAGATTGATCCCATGTTCATGGCATTGATAAATCACAAGCGTTTCATGGTCACATCATGAAGAATCTGATGCATCATATAAATAGATTTGTGGAGAGATGTGATATTATAAGTCTTAATAGGATACCAACAAATGTCATCTACTTGAAGATACTTTCACATTTCTCAACAGGAAAAGCAAAATCACATATTTTCAATTTTACCTTCTGAGTTAGTTGATTCATGAGACAAGATGATCGATGCATTATTTGAGCAATACCTCCCACCACAGAAGACAAACAAGCTGGTGGGGAGCATCTATAGTTTTAGGCAAACGCAAATAGATCTTACTTTGAAGCATGGAAGAGGATCTAAAACATGCTGAGGAAGGTGCCTTACTATGAGATAGATCTATTTTTCCAAGCGAAGACATTTCACTATGGCTTGCATAAAGGGGAGGGAACCACTCTCAACAATGTAGGATAGGATTTTTCCTTAATAATAAAGCATTGAAATGCCACAGAATCCTAAAAAACATGGCCAAGAATCAATTGTAAGGGGGACGAATATGAACTACATGTAACAACAAGAAGTGCTATGGAGTCTTGGGAAGTCAAAACACTCAAAGCTCAGATGGAACAACTCACTGAAAATATAGAGAAGAAGTTTGTAACCTGATCTAGAGGTGAGGAAGAGGAGTGTATGTACTTGTGACTGTCAAACAATAGGGGCAACAATGAATATCATGGTACATGTATCCTACATCATCATGGAAGGACCCCAACAATTTTTAGCATGGTTCATCACAAGTACATCAGTCCCCACCTCAATAGGCAAACATTCCACTAAAAAATCAATAAGAAAGAGGTCTTAACATGTTGGATAGATTGGAAAATATGTTTAGTAAACTCATGGCCCAAAATGAGAAAACCATGACCAGGAACGAGGCATATTTGGGCCAATTAGGGAGAAGTTAGCAAAATCAAGGAGCCCAAATCTATACTCTAGAAAATAAAATATCTCAGATAGAAGTAGACGTTGCAACACTAAGAAAGCCTACTCAACAAGGATTTCCTAGAAACACAACCACATAATAATCACCAGTCCAAGGGATTCATCTTATGCAGTGGAAAGTGGTGGAGAAAGAGTAGACATTGAGTCCATAATCAAATGAATCCACACCTAAGACCACAATTGTGACATATAGATCATCTTATGGGCAACCAATGGACACAACACCATAGGAGGAAGTTCCTATATATGAAGAATAAAGGGAAGCCAAAACCCCCAAGGATCCACTTCAACACATTATTGTGATTCTTATACCATTTTAAATAGTCTGAAGGCCACAAAAATTGATAAGAAGTTCAAAAAGTTCCTTGATGTTCTTAGAGAACTTCATATAAACCTACCACTAGTGGATACCATTGAAACAATTTCTTCTTATGGCAAGTTCTTGAAACATATCATCAACAAGAATATAAGAACTGATGATTCAAATGTGGTAATACTCTATGAGGAGGTTGGCACATTGATTTCGAGGAAGCTATCACAGATATGACAAAACTCGGTGCTTCAACAATACATGTTTCATTGGGAGCATCAAGTTTAGGGAAGTATTATGATTCAAGAGCAAGCATCAACCTGATGACATTGACCATATTCAAGAAGATTGGTCTCAAGGAATCTTAGAAAAACATTATGACAATTTTGTTGGCTGGTAATTCAATTGTGAGACCATTGGATATATGTGAGAATGTTATAAAAAAGGTAGACAAAATCATTTTCCAACATATTTTGCTGTTATGGAAATGCAGGATGAATACAACAGTGAGTTACTGCTAGGCATGTCATTCTAGGACATAATTGATGTTATCTTGGAGATGGAATAAGGCAGAATGACACTTGGAAGTTAGGATGATCAATTTGAAATTAAGTTGCCTGACCAACAACAACAAGTCAGTAAGAAAGAACAACGTCATTCCATTCACCATTCACACAAGGAGGTTTCTCTTCTCTTAGGAAGACCATTTCTAGACGTAACTCATGTCATGACACAAGTAGACTACGGAATCTTGGAGGTATATATAATGGAACATGATCATAAACTCTTTTTGTTGGACATTAAAAATATCCCAAGAAACTAAAAGACAACTTTCATCCAACAATAATCACTCGTGTGGTTTCTTCTACCATCACACATGCCTATCATCAGTTGACGCTGGAAGCTTATCTCATGAATCTAGTGGATGACTGCACACACTACCATCTTTTAGATGAATGTGCCGTCTTTGTAAGGGTGATGCCTTGTTTTTATACAAAGCGCTACCACCACCACAACTGGTATCGTCCTTGCAGTGTCTCCTAAATTAGAATTGAATCCACTTCCTCCACATTTTAAGTATACATTCTCAGTGGTAGATCACAAGATTTCTGTAATTATTTCTACAACTTTGAGTCTTTGAGAAGAAGAACAATTTCTTAATAGCCAAGATATATTCGGATGGTCCATTGCACATATCAAGGTTGTCTCTCCTAGTCTATGCCAACACAAGATCCACATAAAAATGGAGCAAAGCTGGTAGTACAACCTCAAAGGTGATTAAATCCCATCACGACTAAAGTGGTAAAGAAGGAGGTAGTCAAACATCTATCGAAAGGTATAATTGGTGCTATTTCATATTTTAAATGGGTTAGTCCAACTCAAGTAGTTCCTAAAAGGGGGCGTAACTATAATTGCGTATGCTACGAATGAATTGATTTCTACTAGATTAGTGACAGGATGGGGTGTATGCATTGATTATCATTGTTTGAATGTCGCCACCCTAAAGGACCATTTTCCCTTGACCTTTATTGACTAGATTCTTGAGAGGTCTGCAACCTCTCTTGTTTTTGGTTTTTAGATAGGTATACAAGGTATAACTAGATCTCCATAGAGCAACATGATCAAGAGAAGTCAACCTTCACTTTCCCTTATAGTGCTTTTGCTTACTGTCATATGCCTTTTTGTCTTTGTAATGCCCCAACGACCTTTTAGTTGATGCACACTTGCTATTTTATTCGACATGGTTGAATGTTCTCTTGATATTTTCATGGATTATTTTTCAGTATATAGAGAATCTTTGATGACCTCCTTGCCAGTCTTGATTGGGTTTTATAGATATGTTAGGACACTAATCTAGTTTGGAACTGGGAGAAGTGTCACTTGATGGTGAATAAAAAAATAGTTTTGGCACACAAGCCGTCCAAAAAGGAGACGGAGGTGGATTAAGTGAAAATAGAGGTAGTTTCCAAACTTCCTCCATCATATTTAGTGAAGGCAGTGAGGAGTTTTCTGGGGATGCAAGTTATTATTGCTAATTTATAAAAGATTTTTTTTTCAAAACTAATAAACCTCTTTCGGAGTTGCTAGAAATGGATGTTGAATTCAAGTTTAACAATAATTATTTGTAAGTTTTTGATGTTCTAAAAGAGAAGCTGATCTCCTCACCCCTGGAGGTGGCTCGGTAGTGGAACCATCCATTTGAGCTCATGCATGACCCATTAGATTATGCAATTGAGGCTTTTTTGAGTCAATGAAAAGATTGTGCCTTATTGGTTATCAATTATGTGTTACAAACTCTTATTGATGCCCAAATTAATTACACTACCACTTAAAAAGAACTTCTACCTATCATCTTTGCCTTTGACACATTTAGACAATATTATATAGGAGCTAAGGTTATAGTATGGTCTGATCATGCAATCACTAAATATTTTTTTGTAGAAGAAGGATGTGAATTTTGAGATTAATCTAGTGGATTCTACAACTATTATTAGAATTTTACATAGAGGTCATCAATTAATCTGGAGCAAAAAATGGAGTAGCAAATCGTCTATCTCATCTGGAGAGGGTGAATGAATCTGTGTTTAATAGTACATAAACCACCTCTAACATCAGTTAAGATACACCTATAATGTCGGTTTCCTACCGACACCTAAGTGGGCGCCACTAGAAATAAGCACCTACAACATCATTTTTTTATGAATGCACAAATCGAAAAATAAGTCCCCAACCTTGATTTCTATGATTAAATACACCAACACACTAAGAAACTACGTCGTCAGTTTTTGGTGCAGAAACCGACGTTGCACTGCTAAACTAAGTTATATTTTTAATTCAAAGAGGTTTCTGAGTCATCGATTATATGTATGAACTGACGGTACAGACTAGCTGAGTCATCAATTATTTTACCAAACTGACATCAAAAGTCATTTGGTAGCACCGCCGTGCTGCCTAGTCCAACATGGTCATTTAGTATTGGTTTTTGTCCTAAAAACTGACGAAGATCCTATAATGTCAATTTTTGTCCTAGAACTAACGACTCAAACCTAAAATGTCATTTTTTTGAAACAACTGACGACACATTTAAGTTTTTTTCAAATAGCAGGTCTACATACATGTTGTCTGACTGTTCAATAGGATGCAAAACCTGTAGTTCAAAACTACAATTCTGAACTATAGGTTCCATCCTATGTTTAACTTAACAACATGCCAACAAACTTGCAAAACTTGCTATATCAAACACAGAATCCACCAACATACAAAATCCATTCTCCTATTTAATTCTCATGACATGCACAAATACAATTCTCATTATATTCATTCATCTTCACATTTTTTCACACACATGCATGTATACATCATTCACATATGTACCAATTCTATTCTCATGACATGTAGGAACATGAATCTCATTATATTTATTCATCTTCAATTTATTCACACATGTATATATATTCATCATCCACATATGCACCAATAATTTACTCACATAAAATTTGAAGTTGCAAGAAGTCATAAGCATCATTTGTATATAAAATAATGACATCACAATTTACAAAATTCATTCTTTATCCCAATCAAATTCAAAATTCACTTCCTTAACGAAAGCTTGTGCCCACTTTTATCATATCTCATATAGTTGTTCTGTCATATAGGGCTTTTTTGTGTCAAACAAATGCAAAGAGAATGACATAATTGAAGATATTTTCATATTATCAAATGAGAGTATTTAGTTCTGAGGATCAAGACTATATATAGATTACCTTATGTATGCAGCTGATGTGTAGTGCCCCCTGTCTGACAATCATTTTCATATATTGCATCACGTAGTATGCACATTCCCAACCATTGTTTTGTACATAGCACTATAAATTTACCACCATAAAAAATATTAATACACAAAAGTAAGAATAGTTGACATACATATGCATTGGAATCGGAAAAACTACCTCAAAATTCTGCCAACTGAATACTTTCTTTTTCTTATCAACCTTTCCTCCAACCTTTTTGAATTATTTTATAACCCTATAAGTTAATTTAACACAATGAGTTGCTTAAGTAAATGCTCATGTATGAATATATGCCAACAAATATAGAAATTTACTCACATGATATAAAAATATTCTTTTTTTGAAGACTTCTAATATTTTATTCGATAATTTTAAATGTTATCATTTATTTTATCCCTTTAACGAGTTAGAGGCATCTATAAAATTTTGAAAAATATGAAATTTGGCCTATAAACCGTACAAAATGTGAGGAATACAATTTTTCCATTAGTTAATTTTTTTCAACACATTAGTTAATATTTTTATTGTTTAAATTTTTTTCAACAAATATTTTAAAATTTACCTACAGGCTTTGGCATTTAGATTTTTAATTTGAGATTTCTTTTCTCTTTTGGAGTCATTTAATAATTTATTTTATATATTGACTCGTATTCTTATTTTCTTTGCCAATTAAAATAAAATAGTTATTATTATGCAAATAATGTGAAACTTTACTCTCAAGCAAACTAAAACATATGAAGCACAAATTGTCCATTAATTTTACATCTTGGTATTATTTAATACATTATTTAATATTTTGTACTTTTATGTACTTTCTCTCTCCTAATCTACACATGTATATTAAAGATTATACACAATACACGAAAATTCACCCAAAGGCTATTTTTAATGTGTAGGTTATGAATCTAAGATTATTTTCCACTTTTTGAGTCATTAAATGATTTATCTCATATTTTGAAGGAAAATCACCTTTTCTTTTCTAAATAAAATTGATATAAATATTATTATCCCAAATTTGTGAAACTTAACCTTCAAGCCATATCATATCCAAAGAAAATGAATATGAATTTATTCTTATCGAATTAGTCTTCCTTATCAATTTTATCCCATCATTCGTTATTACTACTATTTCTCATATTAAATCATTCAATATCACATTATCTTGTTTACCAGAGTTATTATTTATTTCTTTTTCTCATTTATTGTAAATAATAGAAAATTCTAGATCAATATTATTTTATCATTATCATCATTATTATTTTTCCAATTGTGTCCCATATCTACACATTACAATCAAAAGGATTATATATTATATTTATCATTTATCTCACGTGACATATTTTATGTATCCATTATTGGTCTTATGATTATTATGAGGGTATTATTCATATTTTGTTTTCATGCATATATGTTAGGGTGATTTATTCACCCATTACATATTATAGTTACCATTAACTACCATTAGGTATATCCTGAACCTTATTTGGCCAAGCCCAAATAACTAAGGTCTCTAACCTCTTAACCATGGAATAGGATAAGGTTCTAGACTTTGGTATGTTACAACACACCAGCCCTCAAAGAGATTTCATCCTTGAAATCTAAAGATAAAGTATTTACCACCCCTTCAAAGATTCAACCTAACTAGTCAAACTAAATATCACCAAGGTACTATGGTCACTTTGTATCTTTTAATTGTGAATATTTTAGGGGTTTAAGTTGTCCATGTATCAAACTAAAAAGTCATAACAAACTTGGTTTGAGATTTAGGTCATTGTATCTCTAACCAAACAACCCTAAGGTTCACATAACAACCAAAGGTCAAAGAGGATAGGTCAACTACACCTTTATATTATTTCTAGTCACCTCTTCATAGAAAAATCTATGGTTAAGATTCTATTTTAACTGATTCTAGGGTTTCTAGGCTTCATAAATATCTTCCTTGTGACTCAGTTCAAGAAAACATCGAAAAATCCAAAAAACATTATTTTGTATATATAGTATTATAAGGAAAATAATTTGATGTGAAAACTTTTGCGACAGAAAACTGAAATAAGAGCCCAAAATCAAAGTGAGAACCAAGTCATAATATTTCCATAATATGATCTCCTTATCCTACTTGTACCTCATCATCATCATCTAATTCCATCCTCAAGTCAAACCTTATAGCATCATATATATATATATATATATATATATATATGTCAACATTAACCTATATGGTGGGGTAAGATCACCTAAAACCTCATCACATTAGGGTTTACTAATCATGATTCTAATGTGAAACTTATATCAACCTTTCATCATCTTTAGAATAACATAGATCAATTCTAGGGTGAACATCTCACCTAGAGGGCAACTATGCAAGGCAAGGGTTATAATTAGGGAGACAAATTTGAAATAGTCAGCTTCCGATTACCATGGGATCTGAAACATGCTGTAAGGAGTGGGACCCCAGAGGGGATCCACTCCCTACTAAAATTTGAAGAATAAAACATCCATTCCATACACACTTAAAAGGTATGCTGGATTAGGTGTAAAATTTTCAAATCTTAATTAATGGTATACGAAAGACCAAATTAAAGTAGTGAAATAAAAGAAATGACTATATTCAATTTTACAAAAGTACATCATCATCTCCCATATATGGTTTACGTGGGTATTACAACATATAGATCTAGTAGAGGGAATCTAAACCATATCAAGTTTGTCTCAAAGTGTCAACTTCTTAAGCTAGGTCCATCTCAACATGCCTTTCATGTCCTGCACCTGGGGTTGGAAGCATACCCCATCAAGAGGAGAAAAATAGATGACATCAGCCTAAAGCCTTGTATGTGCATACTAAAATGAAATTGAGCAATCAATGGATTAAAGGACATCAAATAAATAATGCTTCCTATAGGAAAGTAAAGGACTACCCAACAGGGCATAACAAAATATGGATTTCAAAAACTGATAACCAAGAGAATACTTGCCATTGATCAACAAATAAAAATTGTTCCACACAAGTACATATCAAGAATAAGGATACACAACCCATCAATAATATTGTCAACATGCATGCATGTGAGATAAGCATAGCACTAGAACAATATAAAGACAATGGCAGCCAAGCCTCACAAACTTGAAACCTAATAGAGAATGACGTACTACCATACTCCCAATATATATAAAGGTGGGCCAAGCCTCACAAACTTGAAACCCGGGTATGGGGCACACAACCTCCATCCTAAAACATAATAAGGGCACATAACCCAAAAACCAATACAATTACACTACTTTAGGGCTACTGAGTCACATAACATGCTTAATGTAGAGGCAATTATAAAGTATAGTCAAATTAAATACGATTTGTCACCACATAAATAACAATATAAGCAACCACCACAAAAGTGGGAAAAAATAGCATGTATTACCAAGTAAAGTTCCATCATGATAGAGTCCAAAAGAATGTCCATCATAATAAATTGACCATAAGATAAGAAACAAATAAGGTATTTCACAAGAAATATGTTCTCAAAAGAGAAAGGAATTTGTGTAGGTCGAATGTCCATAGGACCAAGAGAATGAAGAAAATAGGTGAATTTCTCAAAAGAATAATATGAGATGCAAACATACCTTAAACTAGAGTCCTAGAAACACTCTTCACCAATCTAGTTGTTTCCAAGATCACTTTTGCCTAAATACAAATTGTTTACAAGTATTAGGGTTTTATAATGTGTAAAGAAACCATAAATCTAGACCATTTTGGAAAACCTTAGACTTTGAAATCTCACCAATCGATTTATTAGGTTCTCTTGATCAAGAAAACATAATTTTATGTTAATTTTGGATTTTATATGACATAGTTACAATTTTTATGAATTTTGTGCATATATTTCATTTCCCAAAAACCATCCTTTAGAAAACATGGAAATCAGACACTGAAACCATTTTTATTAGATATAGCTCATTTTTTCAATTACAAAATATATTTATTTTAATTTTTAGAGATTCAAAAAAAAAGATATGGTTTTTATAAAATTCACTTTATTTACTAATTTATTTGTGAAATTAAATTGTAATAAATTAATTTGCCCTTGAATCAAAAATCAAAACTTTACATTATGAAAGGGTATAAATGTACAATTTGTGCTGGTGTGACAAGCAATAGAAATTGAATAAAAATGTGGCGATTTATAAGAATACCCATAATGAGAAAAAGAAAATAAAGGAGAATTGAGGGGTGAAAAGGAGAAAATACAAGGGATCATCCCCTTGCCGATTACACACGTCATGGCCGGATGGGTAAGGAGAAGCTTGTCCAAGAGTTTTTAAAAAACTTCGTTCGTTGCTCGTTCATGAAATTAACTAGTAGATCACGATGAATAAGTGCCAAAGTTGTTTACATGATGTCCAATTACGCTCCAAAGAAGCAAGATATCGGGGAGAGGTTCCTCAAATTCAAACCAAGAACCACGTTTAGTAGTGGATGAAATGATGATGCAAGGCGAAATTCAAACCAAAAGAGTCTTTGGGTGTGTGTTTGATATGAGGGTCGAGTTTCAAGGGGTGTGCGAGAAGTTGCTTCAGAAGACTTGAGGAACAAGTTTAAGCATTTCTAGAATTCTCCATTATAGGTATCGAGTAGGGGATGGATGCAAAATTAAATTTTTAATCCAATGCAATTTGTTTGGTGAAGTTTCATTGAGAAACAAGATATTTATGTCCAAAATACCAGACCTTGACACGCGGTTATTGTTTATGCCGGTTGCGAAGAATGCCATTTAATACAACTTTCCAACTTTGTTCTTTCATTCCATTTAATGTACATAAATTCTATAATTATTTGAGGGTACAAATGAAATCCAAATAAATAATTTTTTTTCGATTATCTAATTTTGGGATGAGCAATTCAATTTTGGCCTTATTCTATTTTTTGAAGACTTCTAATATTTTATTCAATATTTTTAAATATTATCATATATTTTATCCCTTTAATGAGTTAGAGGCATCTAGAAACTTTATAAAAATATGAAACTTGGTCTATAAGCAATAATAAATGTGAGTAATAAGATTTTCTATTAATTAATATTTTTCAACATATTATTTAATATTTTTGTTCTTTAAATTATATTCTCTCTCCTAAATTAACTAAAATATTTAAGACTATACAAATTGGATTAAAAATTACCTATAAGCTAATTTTGGCATGTGGATTTTAATATGAGATTTATTTTCTCTTTTGTAGTCATTTAATAATTTATTTAATATATTTGACTCTTATTCTTATTTTCTATCTCAATTATAATAAAAATATTTATTCTTATGCAAATAATGTGAAACTTTACACTCAAGAAAACTATAACATATGAAACACAAATTGGCCATTAATTTAATCTCTTGGTATTATTTAATATATTATTTAATAATTTGGACTTTCACATAATTTCTCTTTCCTAATCTACACATGTATATTTAAGATTATCCAATACATGAAAATTAAACCAAACACTATTTTTAATGTGTAGATTACAAATCTAAGATTGTTTTCCACTTTTGGGTCATTAAATGATTTATCTCATATTTTGAAGGAAAACCACCTTTTCTTTTCTAAATAAAATTGATATAATTATTATTATCCCAAATTTGTGAAACTTGGCCTCCAAGCCATATCACATCCAAATAAAATGAATATGAAGTTATTCTTATCCAATTCATCTTCCTATTATCAATTATATCCCATTATCGATTATTACCACTATTTCTCATATTAAATAATTCAATATCACGTTATCTTGTTTAGGGAGTTATTATTTATTTCCTTTTCTCATTTCTTGTTCCAAAAAAATAGAAAAGTATAAATAATAATAATAATAATAATAATTCCAATTGTGTCCCATATCTACACATTACAACCAAAAATATTATACATTAAATTTACCACGTATCTCATGTGACATATTTTTGTTGGATCCTAGATGGGTGATTAGATGCTCTAGGGGGGGGGGTGAATAGAGCTGAAAGCACTTAAACAAAATTCATCAAACCTTCAAAATATATGACAAGATAAGGTTGCTAAATAGGTAATTTGAGTGCAACTAAATCATGCATAGCAAGGGAGAGAGAGATTGAATATGCACCAATTAGACAAGCTATTTAGAGTGGTTCCACACTTCAAACTAGAAGTGTGTCAGTCCACTTGCCTAGAGAGGTCAACCTCTAGGACTTCCAAACTATTGCATTCTTATATTCATTCATAAGACTTACAATACATGACCAAACAAAGGACTTACCTATCCAATACAAAGAGTGTTCAACCTTACCAAGGACTTACCCACTTTGCAAGAGTCTTCGGCCTTCTCCAAGGACTTACCCACTCTTGCACAAGTCTTCGGCCTTGCAGGAATTACCCACTCTTCTTGGATCTTCCGCCTTTGACTTCACCTTCACTCGGAGAAGCTTT
Source organism: Alisma plantago-aquatica (assembly GCA_963693085.1). Classification (NCBI taxonomy): domain Eukaryota; kingdom Viridiplantae; phylum Streptophyta; class Magnoliopsida; order Alismatales; family Alismataceae; genus Alisma; species Alisma plantago-aquatica. The sequence goes on along the minus strand of OY856411.1, from coordinate 507,406,900 downwards.
CCACCAAGGTCTTACCTACTTGAGCTTGAGTCTTTTGCCTTCTCCAAGGGCTTACCCACTCTAGCTCCAAGTCTTCTGCCTTGATCTTCACTAAGGGACTCCTTCCCTTGTTCTTCTTCACCTCTCTTGGACAAGAGAGAGAACCTTCATCTTCAAGATAGCAAATGAGAGATGGGGAGGTGGTGGAAGTGAGAGCCTCACAAGATATACATATAAGACTAGCTCTCTTACAGATTTCCTACTCACTCTAATGGATGTAGCAAGTGATTAAGCTTAGAGAGAGAGGAGGCTGTAGGAAGCACTCAACTATAGAATAGGAGCCTCACATAGAGTTTGCAATGAATGCTCAACCTTGGAATGAAGCCCAAGGGGTCCTATTTATATCTGGGGATGCCTCTTAGCCTTTGGGAACACTTATGAATGAAAACTAGCCGTTTTGTGGTTTGCAACGGATCTATTTTCACTTGTTGCAACTCCACAACGGCTAGAAACACTTTTCTGCACTTTTCCGTACAGTGCATTTGGTCGAGTTTCAATGGGTGTAACTCGACCGATCAAGTAGCATGCAAACTAATGTTCAAATGATCGATCGAGTTTGTCCTGAGGAAACTCGACCGACCATTTCAACTGAAAATAGCCTACTACCCAATCGGTCGAGTTCTGTGAGTGCACAACTCGACCGATGCAATCTTCAGAAAATCGACCAAGGTTGATCGGTCGAGTTTCAGGGTGGGAAACTCGACTGAACAAGTGCCTGTAATTGATTTTTAAAGTTGCATTAAAAGTGCTCTAAAATTCGATCTAAGTGTTCCTGATATTTTTCTAAGCTTAATTACAAGTCATACAATCATTACAAGTGATTTACAACATGATTCTAATGGATATACATCATATTACAAAAATGTGCACTTGTATGACTTTGACTTGTCTTTTCTCCAATTTGAGATGCGCAAGTTAGGGCATTTGGAGTGTGTCTATACATAATCTGAAATTACTCAAGTAGAGACATTAGACACCAAAATGTGGAATGGTTAGTCATCATCAAAACAAGGGTTTGGTCAATTTAGACGTGAGTCAACATTGACCTAATTGACCTTGAGTCAACAATTTTATGTATCCATTATTGGTCTAATGATTATTACAAGGGTATTATGTCATATTTGTTTCCATACATATATGTAAGGGTGATTTATTCACCCATTACATATTATAGTTACCATTAACTACCATTAGGTATATCCTCAACCTTGTTTGGCTAAGCCTAAAGAACTAAGGTCTCTAACCTCTTAACCTTAGAGTAGGATAAGGATCTAGACTCTGGTATGTTATATTAATTATGAATGTTGGCATGTGCATGTAAATAGTGACTAGACAATATTTAGGATATAAGATGTCAATTTAAGTATACATATTTCCCACCAAAGAGAGATATAGATAATATGAAGATAGATGTAAGAGGAATTCCAATGATTTTCATGATAATATATCATTATTAGGCCAAATAGAGAGCAAATATAATTTATTATACAATATGACTCAAAAAGAGATGCAATGTGCCTCAACCCTTGTATCATGAGTAAAAGAAAATCATATATCCACACATGGTATGCTTCACCTAACATATACATGTTAAACCGATTCATTTGCTTGAGGGTGCCTATGGGGTGACACGTTTAAATTTGGATGTGGGTGAAGCATTGGCCGCTTGTTTGAATTTGGGTCAAACCCCTCCCAACCAATTTATTAATTGGGTCTCTCAGGTCAACCCGCATGTACCCACTGTGAACTATCTAATTATCCTTATTGAACTTTCTTATATCGACACTTAAGCAATTGTTTATGGTGATTAAAACTAATTTACAAAAAGTGACATTTTCTATTATATTTTATGTTCAATGTCAACATGTAAGTTTTTATCTAGTGTTATTTAATTACAAAATAACAATGAGTCAATAAGAAATGTGGAATTTTATTTTATTTTGGTTTTATTAACAATATTGTCGCTTAATACTGCAGAGAAGAATAATCTTTATTTGATGTGTCTAAAATAATTACAAGACACTCTCTTGTTTAAGACAAGAGAGTAAATGGAAAACAAAAATAGTATATATGGGATAAAAGAAATTCTAAAGACAAAGGACAAGTCTGAAGCATATATATATATACACACACATATATATATATATATTTATATATATGTATATATATATATACATATACATATATATGTATATCTATACATATATATACATATATATGTATATGTATACATATATGTAAATGTATATATATGTATATATATGTATCTATATATATATATATATATATAGATTATTTTTAATACCCGCACACCCTTCCTGATTTTTTTACTTTTTTTCACAATTGTAGAGGAGCATTTTATCTAGCTCCCCAAAAAATTTGATCCAAAAATAATATCATTTGCCCCCCCCCCAAAATAAAAAAACCCATCCATATATTTACTGACTGTATATTTTCTGCGCAATTACTCTTTTTCTCTCAGAGTTACTCCAACGTACCATATAGTTACTCTTTTGATTTAGAAGAGTTACTTTAGTGTACCATATAGTTACTCTTTTGACCCCGAGTTACTCTAGCGGGTAGCGAAAATCTGGCTACCCGCATGGGTAATGAACGAACAACCATATATATATATATATATATATATATATATATATATATATATATATATATATATATATATATATATATATATATATATATAAAGCACGCACACACACATATAACAGTAAATCCCCCTCAAGTTGGAGCATAGATGACATTCCCAGCTTGTCCAATAGTGTAGTAAATCAAGATTTTAGAAACAACTTTATTAAGACATCACTGAGTTGATCCTATGTCAGGATATAAGGAGTGGAAATGCGACCAAAAATAACATATTCCTAGGCAAAGTGACAATCCATCTTTGTGTGTTTGGTGCGCTTGTGAAAAGTAGAATTGCTAGCAATGAAAATGGAGGCTTCATTGCTGCAAAACATAGGAACATGATGTAGATCACATATATCAAATTCTTTGAAGAGTTTGTGGATTCACATCAGCTCACAAGCAGTATGAGCCATAGCTCTATATTTTACTTCAGTGCTAGATCGAGCTACTACAATATGCTTCTTAATGCACCATGTCACCAGATCTCCTCTAATAGAAGTATAGTAGCCAGAGGTGGACTTCCTGTCACTTCTACTATCAACATAGTTAGAGATAGAATAACATTGAGTTTGTGATGTCCCTACCGCTGGTACAAAAATCCTTTCACTGGAGAAATTTTTAAATATTCAAGAATGTGACAAACAACATCGCAATGACATTGTCAATGTTTCTCCGGATACCTAATGACAAGTAAAAAAAAAGTAATGTCAGCTCTAGTGACAATGAGCTACATTATCTTGCCAACCAATCTTCTATATTGGTGATTATCAGGATAAGGTAGAAAAGACTCATCATCCCAATTTGTGTTGAAATCCATAGGGGCGCTGGTGGGCTTAGTTCCAAGTATGTTGGGTTCTTTGAGAAGTTCTATAATACATTTTTGTTGTAAAAAATAGATGCTCGAAGTTTGGGAAACTTCAAACCCCAAGTATATGAATTTACATAGATCTTTTGTAAAAGAATGTTGTTCAAGGCATCATCTAATAGCTTGAATACCTTCCTTATGTTACTAGAAAGAATCATGTCATCCAAATACACAATAAGAAAAACAAGCCCAAATTTGACTTTTGTTATGAATACAGAGTGATCATAATATGGGTTTCAAAAATCAAGTTTTAGGATAATATAGATTGATTTGTCAAACCATGCTTGTGGACTTTGTTTCAGGCCATAGTTCTCTTCTTGGAGTCTGTATACTTTGGAACACTGCCCCTGAGCATCCAAATTGTTTGCTAAATATATACTTCCTCATGTAAGTCTCCATATAAAAGATTATTTTTAACATCAAGCTGAAGAAATGGCCAATCATGATCCATAACAACTGAGATAAGCACTCACATAGAATTAAGGGTAGAAATAAAAGAAAAAGTTTCAAAATAGTCACTTCATAGGTCTAAGTATAACCTTTTGCAACTAGGCATGGTTTCAGCCATTCAACCATACCATCAAGTTGGCATTTGACAATCAATCTCTAGTGTCACCCAACTATAGATCAATCTTAAGGACAATCAACAAGATCCCAAGTTTGTCTATCACAAAGAGCAGCCATCTCAATGCCAAAGCTTGACTCTAAGATGTTGTAATGCTTGAGTCACATTATTTGGTATTGAGACAACAAATAAAGCAGAAGTATAGGTAGCGCTAGCACCAAGATTAGCAAGAGAGCAGTAATTACTAATAGGATATTGAGTACAACACCTTTCCTTTGACTTGTGGGAAGTTAGAAGTTAACTAGGAGGTGTTGTGATCTATCGAAAAAGGATGATGTGGTTGTTGAAAGGCTATGGAGGGAACTGTAACCTTAGATATTCACCTGTATACATCAAGGGGTGGATCAAAAACCTTAGTTTCTTTATTAAGAACATATTTGACAACCTGGGGGAGTGGAGTAAGATCCATTAGATCACTAGATAAAGCAAACCCCTTTTCAGAGTAGTATGGCATGTGTTAAATAAAATATCACATTAGCACTGATAAACCACTATCGACAGGAAGAATCATAATATCAAAATCCTTTTCAAACTGTAGAGTACCTTAAAAAATGCACTTCGTGAATATGGGGTCAAGTTCAATCAACCCTAGGTGAAGATTTTTAACAAAATAGGTGTTGCCAAAGATGCGAGAAGGTAAAGAAAAAAGGGAACTAGTGATTCCATATAGAGAAGAATAATATTTATTTGATGTGTCTAAAACAATTGCAAGGCACTCCTTTTTATAAGATAAGGGAATACATGGAAAATAGAAATAGTAAATATGAGATAAAAGAAAGGCTAAAGACAAAATACAAGTCTAAAGCATAAAAGCATTAAGCATAGATATAAAGCACATATATATATATCAATAAATACAAGTTATATGGGTACCCAAGGTCAAATTGTGATCCATCAAGTTGGGCTTGAACATGCTATTGTATTAACAATGTATAAGTAGGTTTATTTTGACACACGTCTGAGTAACCCACACCCACAATGAGTCTAACTAAACCCAATCTGTTTCACAGGTCTAACCTCACATTGTGTTAAATATGGAGAATGTCAATTATGTGTATAAGTTGAACCTTAACATATATCTTCATTATACTTAATTAAGGTTACACAATACCAATAGATAGATCTTGTTTTCTGATCCCAAATGTATTCATAATGTTTTTCTAACTTCTAGATTAAGTATTACAAATTACTTAGCTTAACTCTATTTATTATATCATCAAAAATAAAACCATGGTTGAAAGATCAAACTAGCCTTGCATTATACATAAAGACATAGACGTGTGACATGGTAAAGTCATGGATTGGCCCTTTCAGTAAGGTAGGAGTGAAGTCATTGAAGACATAATTTCAAAGTCTTGTGGTCCTATAGGTTAAATTTCTTTCTTTGTCCATGGGGTCCTAGAGTGACTTCCTCTACTTATAGTGCAGATAAACCAAGTGCAACAAGAGGTGAAATGAAAAATAAAAATGAAAAAAATTTGCATAGCAATCATGACAAGTAAAGCAACACAAGGGTATTATCGGGAAATTGTTGGAACATTATTCTTTGTTTTGTTTTTTGACTCATGAACACAGAGATATGAACTAGAGATGATGGTGAGAAATAAAACCACAAAACACTAGAAAATGACATTGAAACTCTACCCTAGCCGGTCTCGATGATCCCAGAGAAGGGATGACAACTGACCAAAATAACAAGAGCATCTCAACTATGGCTAAATAGAGGGGAGGGGTGGTAATGAAGTGAGAAAATGAGAATAAGAGTAGGCTCCAAACATATATGTGGTGATCTTACAAAGCTAAAAAAATGAAAACTAGTAACAAACCATAACCAAGGAGCAGAAATTGTTTCTCGTGATCCTGATGACAAAAAAGGATAATAAAAGGGAAATGAAAAATTATGGGTTCTAACTCCAAATTATGTATGGGAAAGTATCCTGTGACCCTAGGAGACTAGCCCAAACATTTCCAAAGGTCGTGACGATCTACGTCATTGGGTAGATCCTTCGAGGGTAGATAGTGAGACATAGAGTTGGGAAAGATAGCCACACTAAGACAGATAACAACCATGAATTAGTTATTGACTTTGGGCATTGTAGTGGTGATGGTGGCTTCATTATTCATATATTCATAGGTTGTTAGAAGTGGGGATTTGAAGAGGGGAAGGATACTGAGGGAAGAAGAAAACCGTGAATCATTATGGTCTTCGGGAACACCATTTTTTCTGGTATTTGAGAACCCCTTGATAAAAAAAATAAAAGAAAAGTGAAAATGAAAGAAAAGTGGAGGTGATGGAGTTTTAGCTTGAAAAAGAAGGGAGAGGGAGATTACAAATGAGGAAAAGAAGACCCTAGACTATGAGGACTAGGGTCATTTGGGTAAGGGTGTACTCTTTTAATCATTTATCATTCTTTTTAGGGTGAGAATAAGAATAAGGTTTTGTATTACCCATTATCTATTTATTCTATATACTCTTTACCCATTATATCAAATGAGAAGAAGGATACAATGCATTATCTATACCAGTCTACACTCTTCCTCACTAATAGTTAAAGTATACACAACATGGTTGACCTCTAACCCTCTTGCATAATCTTTTTCTTTCAATTTACGCACAGTCGCATCAGTATCTGCCATCCACCGCCTCTTCTAATTTCAACATTCACAGTAGATGTTTTTTTAAAAAACCAAGCGGCTGATCATTTTCTAGAAAAGGAGGGATTCTACATTTAAAATTCCTTGCACTATCCATTGTATAGTTTTTCGGGCTATATAAACTTTATTTTTTAGTTTGATGAGATGATTTTAATAACTACATAGAAAGTTAGAAAGAGTTAACTTCTGAACGGGTTATTAGTATTGTGACTTTGTGGATAACAATGATATGCACTAAGAAGTTTTGCTGATGATAAAAATTGGTGGTTTGCCAACACTTCTATTTGAAATAAATAAATAAATTCACTATAAAATCAGATATTCATTCTTTGATGTTGGGCGGTTAGTTTAAGTTTCAGAATCTAGACATACAAAAGGATAAAAATGTCTTCCATACTTCTCTCGAGATTAACAACCACACTTACCTTCAAATCATGGCATAAAACAAATATATAATGTGTTTAAAACTTGAACGCATAAGGATTATCCATTTACTCTCACCTTCCTTGTTTATCTGATCGGGGAGAGGGTGAGGGTAAAGGTAGGATAAAGGAATTGTTAGATGGATAATACTGTAACATACCGGATCTTGGACCCTATCCTAGAAGTTTAACCTTTTGGATTTAGCCAAACAAGGTTGAGGTTAGTGTGACCATAATAATATAATGCATGAATAATGTAATATAATATGTCATATAATTCGTTTGGTAATAATAAAATGATAAATAACTTAATTTCATGTGTAATTGCTCTAATGGGCCTAATGGAATAATCCATGTAAGAAAGTCTCAAAAGTGAAAATAGACTTCAAATTCGTAATCTACACATCAAAATAAGCCTACATGTCAATTTTCATTTAATTTGGACAATCTTGAAATAATATGGTTAAATAGGAGAGAGAAATTTCCTAAAAGGTGTAATTAATAAATAAAAATAATAAATAACTCCAAAAGAGGAAAATAATCTTAGATTCATGATCTACATAATAAATATAGCCTTTGGGTGAATTTTCATCCAATTTGGAGAAAGTTTGCTTAAAAGGTAAAATCAGGAGAGAGAAGTGTGTAGAACCTTCAAATAATTAATTAAATACTCAAACAACTCCAATATGTAAAATTGATGGCAAATTCGTATTCAACACACTTAAGTTAACTTGTGGATGAAGTTTCACCTAATTTGGATAATCCATGTGCCATTAATGTACTAGGAAAGAGAAACAAAGAATATGTTAAATAATACATCTAAAGTTTCCAAAAGTGAAATCTATGTGGATATTCAGAATCTATATGTTTAATTTAACTTGTGTGTCAAGTTTGGTCTAATTTGGATAAGAATAGAACCCTTAAAATAGGAAAGAGAAAATTTGTACATTAAATTAATCTCACTTTAGTTTTAATCGTATTTGATATGTCACACTTGCTTTCCTGTTTTAGTTTTCTCGGGTTCAATCCTGACCCTTGGATTTAGATCCAGCGGCAACTGGATTCTCTTCTTCCTTTCCCCTTTCTGTTTTCACACGCAGCGATGGGGGGCTTCCCTCCTCGGTTTCCTTCTCCGATTCTCCCTCCTTTCTCGCGATCTTCTCTCCCGATTTCATCTCCTCCGCATTCCTTGCCTTTCCTCACATCTGGTGACCCTATATAAGTAGGGTTTTGGTCGCCCTTTCTCCACCATTGGGCGCCTTGCTGCTTCTCTATTTTCTCCTCTATTCCTATGTTTTTCTTTCCTTTCTCCTCTCCTCGCCTCTCAGCTTCATCGGACCATCACCCAGAGGTCCCAAAACCTCCGTCGAGGTATTAGCTACGATTCACATGGGTTGGTTTGGCTGCTTTGGGCTCCGACTATAGCTCCCCTACTCCGCCGGTTGCTGGTGACCACCGTGGGGTCGCCTATGGGCTCTAGAGCTCTGTGAGACCCTCTGAGAACTCCGACCGACTCCTGGGAGTCTCGCGAGGTCGCTTGCCTTCCTGTATCGGTTGGATTCAAGGTATTTCTCATTTTTCCCTTTTGATCATATGAACCTATCATTTTGGTTATTTTCTCAGTTTGGTATCTATAGATTCTTGATCGCAGTGCTGTTTTCCCGCATCCGGCCACCACCCAGCTCGAGTCTGGGGTGTTTGAGTTCGGTTTAACCTCAGGAGAGCGACTGAGGGTTTGATTTCATGAGATCCGTGATGGTGGGTGAGAAACAATCTTTGAATCAGCCCTGCTGAGTCCCAATTCATTTTTGTTCTTGTGAAGAAGATGACACATAGCCATTTTACATCTTTACCCTCCTGCTTTACTGCTTTCTCTATGTTTTTCAACCTGGGGCATAACGGTCTTTTGACCATGTTTTGTTTTGCTGTGGGACGAGTCATATTGGCCACTGGCGAGGCATTGACCAGTGACTTGGCCGCCTTCTATTGGGCCAAGTCACAAGACGAGCCACTCTCGCTCTCTCTCTATTTTAAATGATTTTTGGATTTTTCCTATTGCTCAATTTTCAAAAATTGATAACTAATTAGTTACTAATCAGAAAAATATAAATAAATACTCGCTGGATTCAGAAAAATGTAAGATTTCTTTTGGTATTGGTTTTGTCACCTGAATCTAATGTTTTAAATAGATGTTTTCAATGGATCTAATTAATAATGAATTAACTTATATAAATCATAAATACTAATCTGTAAGTCAGAAAAATATAATAAAATATGTTTTGGAATCCTAATGATATAACCTAAAATATGGTATAGTTTTTATAACCTAATTCACACATCTATTTTTAGGGTTTGTATAATTAATGGAAACCTAACTCTAATTTCACATATATGCATAATATGTTCTTTGGATGCCTAGGCTTGGACCTAGAAGTGACTTTGGATCATTTGACTCTAAAGTTGAGGTATGTTGAACCCCCTATTATTCTATGTTGAGCAATTCACCTATATTTTGTCTTTCTCTTGGTCCTATGGATAATAGCGTATACACATTGCTCTAATCTCTTGTTATATTGTTTTATGTGAACTACTTTGCTTTTTTATTGATCTTGTGATCATGGATATTCTCTTGGAATCTTATCTTGTTGCCTTGGTGTAATTTGGACTTTTGATATTATATGCCCACTGTGATGTGGATTTTTACTTATTGATATGTTCCCACTTTGAAGTGGATGTTATATGTTGTGTTGACCATTGTGTGATGACAACATTGTATAAATCTGACTATACCTTTTACTTGCCTCTACATTATACATGCTATGTGATTTAGTAGCACTAGAGTAGTGTAAATTGCATTGGTTTTGTTTATAGCAGATGTGATATTTCCTGCTCTTTTTGGGACGGCAAGGAACCTCGTACCCAGGGCAAGATGTGTGATTCTCGACCCATGTTTTTACATATATTTGGGAGTTTGGCGGTGAGCCATTCTCTATTAGGTTTGCAAGGATGTGAAGCCTTGGCCGCCAATTGTGTTTATATTTTTCTAGGGATATGTTTATCTCACATGCATGCAGGTTATTGATGATGATTGTGGGGTGTGTGCCCTACTCTCCTTATGTGCCAATATTGCACATTCTTTATGGTTTTGTTTTATGGCAAGTATCTCTTTTGTTATGATCTTTTCTCTTGATACCCGATTGGGTAGTCCTTATCTCTTGCATGGGAAGCCTTTTATTTTGATGTTCCTTATTCTTTATAAATTGCTCAATTTGCTTTTTAGTATGCACATACCAACCTTTGCTGATGTCTCCTATTGTTTCTCGTTTGCTGGGGTATGCTTCCAACACTAGGTGGAAGACTTGGATGCATGACATGTTGACCTGGACTTAGTTGTGACTTTATGAAGGTTGGAGACAATCTTGAGGTGGTTTATATTTCCTCTACATGGATCCTTGTGAAGTAAGTTTAAGATGTTCCCTTTATTTTATAATTGAATAGTCAAATATTTTCTTCCGCTGCTATACTTTGGTCTTTTGTTACCATTATAAAAAGATTTGAAAAATTTACACCCACTCCAACATACCTTCTGAGTGTGTTTGGACTGGAGGTTTTATTGTTCAAATTTTTAGTAAGGAAGTGATTTTGCTTCTTTACAACATGGTATCAGAGCCCATGGTAGTCGGAATCTGACTAATTCAATTTTGTCTCCCTATAGAACCCTTGACTTTTCTAGATAGCTCTAAGTGAGATGTTGACCCTAGATTTGATCTATGATGATCTTTTGTGCAATAAGGTTTGGTTTGAGGTCAAGATTAGGTTATGAGGAAACACTCATATGGAAATATTGTGACTTAGTTCTCGCATTGATTTTTAGCGCGCATGTTGGTTTTACATCGCCAAAGTTTTTCATTGACAAAAAATATTTTCATTATATCACTATATGTATAAAATTTTATGGATTTTATCGAAGTTTTCTTGAACAATGTCACAATGAAGAGAACTCTAGTTTGAGTAGAAGCTAACCCTAGTTTGTGACTAGGATTGATATAATGGTGTAGTTGACCTACCCTATGACTTTTTGGATGATCATGTAGGGTTGATATGTTAGAGACACGAGGACCTAAAGCTCAACCCTAGATGGTGACTATTAGTTGGATACATGAGAAATATTAATCTCCAAAAACTTTCATAACTAAGAGATGTGGGTAGCTCTAAAAAGTTGTTTACTTTGACTTGTTAGGTTGAACCCTTTAAGGGGTGGAGAGTAGTTAGTTGTTGATGTTTGGATCAATAGATTTCGAGGACGAAATCCTTTTTAAGGGGTGGAGTGCTGTAACATACCGGATCTTGGACCCTATCCTAGAAGTTTAACCTTTTGGATTTAGCCAAACAAGGTTGAGGTTAGTGTGACCATAATAATATAAGGCATGAATAATGTAATATAATATGTCATATAATTCGTTTGGTAATAATAAAATGATAAATAACTTAATTTCATGCGTAATTGCTCTAATGGGCCTAATGACATAATACATGTAAGAAAGTCTCAAAAGTGAAAATAGACTTCAAATTCGTAATCTACACATCAAAATAAGCCTACATGTCAATTTTCATTTAATTTGGACAATCTTGAAATAATATGGTTAAATAGGAGAGAGAAATTGCCTAAAAGGTGTAATTAATAAATAAAAATAATAAATAACGCCAAAAGAGGAAAATAATCTTAGATTCATGATCTACATAATAAATATAGCCTTTGGGTGAATTTTCATCCAATTTGGAGAAAGTTTGCTTAAAAGGTAAAATCAGGAGAGAGAAAATGTGTAGAACCTTCAAATTATTAATTAAATACTCAAACAACTACAATATGTAAAATTGATGGCAAATTCATATTCAACACACTTAAGTTAACTTGTGGATGAAGTTTCACCTAATTTGGATAATCCATGTGCCATTAACGCATTAGGAAAGAGAAACAAAGAATATGTTAAATAATACATCTAAAGTTTCCAAAAGTGAAATCTATGTGGATATTCAGAATCTACATGTTTAATTTAACTTGTGTGTCAAGTTTGGTCTAATTTGGATAAGAATAGAACCCTTAAAAGAGGAAAGAGAAAATATGTACATTAAATTAATCTCACTTTAGTTTTAATCGTATTTGATTTGTCACGCTTGCTTTCCTGTTTTAGTTTTCTCGAGTTCAATCCTGACCCTTGGATTTAGATCCAGCGGCAACTGGATTCTGTTCTTCCTTTCCCCTTTTTGTTTTCACACGCAGCGATGGGGGGCTTCCCTCCTCAGTTTCCTTCTCTGATTCTCCCTACTTTCTCGCGATCTTCTCTCCCGATTTCATCTCCTCCGCATTCCTTGCCTTTCCTCGCACCTGGTGACCCTACATAAGCAGGGTTTTGGTCGCCCTTTCTCCACCATTAGGCGGCTCGCTGCTTCTCTATTTTCTCCTCTATTCCTCTATTTTTCTTTCCTTTCTCCTCTCCTCACCTCTCAGCTTCATCAGACCATCACCTAGAGGTCCTAAAACCTCCGTCGAGGTCTCAGCTACGATTCACACGGGTTGGTTTGGCTGCTTTGGGCTCCAACTATAGCTCCCCTACTCCACCGGTTGTTGTTGACCTCCGCGGGGTCGCCTCTGGGCTCTAGAGCTCCGTGAGACCCTCTAAGAGCTCCGACCGACTCCTGGGAGTCTCGCGAGGTCGCTTGCCTCCCTGTATCGGTTGGATTCAAGGTATTTCTCATTTTCCCCTTTCGATCATATGAACCTGTCATTTTGGTTATTTTCTCAGTTTGGTATCTGTAGATTCTTGATCGCAGTGTTGTTTTCCCGCATCCGGCCACCACCCAGCTCGAGTCTGGGGTGTTTGAGTTCGGTTTAACCTCAGGAGAGTGACTGAGGGTTTGATTTTGTGAGATCCGCGATGGTGGGTGAGAAACGATCTTCAAATCGGCCCTGTTAAGTCCCATTTCGTTTTTGTTCTTGTGAAGAAGATGACACATAGCCATTTTACATCTTTACCCTCCTGCTTTACTGCTTTCTCTGTGTTTTTCAACCAGGGGCATAATGGTCTTTTGAACATGTTTTGTTTTGCTGTGGGATGAGTCATCTTAGCCACTGGCGAGGCATTGACCAGTGACTTGGCCGCTTTCTATTGGGCCAAGTCACAGGACGGCCCACTCTCGCTCTCTCTGTTTTAAAAGATTTTTGGATTTTTCCTATTGGTCAATTTTCAAAAATTGATAACTAATTAGTTACTAATCAGAAAAATATAAATAAATACTCGTTGGATTTAGAAAAATGTAAGCTTTCTTTTGGTATTAGTTTTTTCACCTGAATCTAATGTTTTAAATAGATGTTTTCAATGGATCTAATTAATAATGAATCAACTTATATAAATCATAAATACTAATCTATAAGTCATAAAAATATAATAAAATATGTTTTGGAATCCTAATGATATAACCTAAAATATGGCATAGTTTTTGTAACATAATTCACACATTAATAAAAAGGCTATTTTTAGGGTTTGTATAATTAATGGAAACCTAACTCTAATTCCACATATATGCATAATAGGTTCTTTGGATGCCTAGGCTTGGACCTAGAAGTGACTTTGGATCATTTGACTCTGAAGTTGAGGTATGTTGCACCCCCTATTATTCTATGTTGAGAAATTCACCTATATTTTGTCTTTCTCTTGGTCCTATGGACAATAGCCTATACACATTACTCTAATCTCTTGTTATATTGGTTTATGTGAACTACTTTGCTTTGTTATTAATCTTGTGATCATGGATATTCTCTTGGAATCTTATCTTGTTGCCTTGGTGCAATTTGGACTTTTGATATTATATGCCCACTGTGATGTGGATTTTTACTTGTTGATATGTGCCCACTTTGAAGTGAATGTTATATGTTGTGTTGACCATTGTGTGATGGCAACATTGTATAAATCTGACTATACCTTTTACTTGCCTCTACATTATACATGCTATGTGATTCAATAGCACTAGAGTAGTGTAAATTGCATTGGTTTAGTTTATAGCAGATGTGATATTTCCTGCTCTTTTTGGGACAGCAAGGAACCTCGTACCCAGGGCAAGATGTGTGATTCTCGGCCCATGTTTTTACATATATTTGGGTTTGGCAGTGAGCCATTCTCTATCAGGTTTGCAAGGATGTGAAGCCTTGGCTGCCAATTGTGTTTATATTGTTCTAGGTCTATGTTTATCTCACATGCATGTAGGTTATTGATGATGATTGTGGGGTGTGTGCCCTACTCTCCTTATGTGCTAGTATTTCACATTCTTTATGGTTTTGTTTTATGGCAAGTATCCCTTTTGTTATGATCTTTTCTCTTGATACCTGATTGGGTAGTCCTTATCTCTTGCATGGGAAGCCTTTTATTTTGATGTTCCTTATTCTTTATAAATTGCTCAATTTGCTTTTTAGTATGAATATACCGACCTTTGCTGATGTCTCCTATTGTTTCTCTTTTTTTGGGGTACGCTTCCAACCCTAGGTGGAAGACTTGGATGCATGACATGTTGACCTGGACTTAGTTGTGACTTTATGAAGGTTGGAGACAATCTTGAGGTGGTTTATATTTCCTCTACATGGATCCTTGTGAAGTAAGTTTAAGATGTTCCCTTTGTTTTATAATTGAATAGTAAAATATTTTCTTCTGCTGCTATACTTTGGTCTTTTGTTACCATTATAAAAGGATTTGAAAAATTTACATCCACTCCAACATACCTTCTGAGTGTGTTTGGACTGGAGGTTTTATTGTTCAAATTTTTAGTAAGGAAGTGATTTCTCTTCTTTACAAATACCCTTATGGTTAACTATTATTTATAGTAGGTATGTGTAAGGGTAGAGCTTTACCTTCAATGTACCCTCCCCAATTACAATCCTAATGAGGAGACGAGCGAGGAGGATAAGTCACTACCTCTCAGATGAATTAAACTCATTTTTTTTACGGAACGAGGATGATTTGGAGAGAGAGAGAGGGAGGGAGAGAGAATGTGTGTAAAGTCTGGGACCATTGTTTAAGGATCTAGTAGAGTTTTGAGAATGACAACTGACCACACAGACCATCACTAGCTTTGACTGCATATTTTGTCCTCAATCACACACAACCTAAGACCAACTTCCTAAAAATCCACTCATCCTAGTACTACTCTACGACAAATGCACTTAACCACGAAGTACCTATTGATGGGATACCATGAAATGAGGTGCATCTTGGTGAATCTAATCATTTATTTGAGATCATTTTATCCAATACCTCAAATTCTGGAATGTTACAAACTCCCCTACTTAGACTCTTGACAATCTCGTTAATGATCAACTATATGACATCATAATCTTTTCCCATTTAACTGCAGACCCAGATTGACCCTGTGTACCCAGATCTTAATCATGGTTACCAATTTAAGGATGGCTCCATCACCACATATAGCCCTTTACAACATGCATAGATCATAAGGCTCAAGACTGACATGTCACATACCCATGTAGGCCTCACTTATGTGAGGGAAATTAGGCCATGATATCATTTGTAAAGTCTGAGCTCATTGCTCAAGGCTCTATTAGAATTTTAAAATGATGATTGCCCTCACATACCACCATTGGCCTCAACTATGTGCTTTCTCTCCACTCACGCATAACATGCTATCAACTTCTTGATATATCACCTATCCTAGTACTACTCTAGACCGAGCATGCTTAACAACATAGTACCTACTGATAGATACCTAAAAAGGAGGTGCATCATCAATAATATAACTATTTCAAACATTCCTTTTAAAATCATTTATCCAAATCCTAAAATCCTAATATATTATAAAGGAAGGTTTCCTAAACCTGTGACAATGTAAATTTGGGATAAAACTGAGAAAATTATATTAAAAACTAAAATCAGATTGAATATTGGAATCAATATTGAGATAATATTTCTTTTCTTCAATTAGTCTAGAAACATTATCCAATTAGGTTATAACTAGGTATGTTAGATAATTCAACCATGTAGGTTATGATTTTGAAGTTAGGTTTACCCTTTTGGATCTCCTTCTATTATTTATAATCAAAATTCAGTTTGAGCCTATTATATTAATATTCATTTATTATATAACATCAATTTCCTCCACGGTTAGTATTGAAAGTCACATTACCATTATATTATTACCATGGATTTATATTTTTTAGCTTGTATAAATTCCCATATTTTACTTATTTGTGTCATTAAGTTGGTTATTTCATATATTAATTTAGATAATGTCATATTAATTGTCCCAACTTATATAAAAACATTCAATTGTTATACCTCTCTCTCTCTCTCTCTATATATATATATATATAGGTCATTTATTTAATACCCGCATGAGTAACCTGGATTTCGCTACCCAGTAGCCAAAAAAGTAACTGTTCTGACCAGAAAAGTAATTCTGCTATAAAAAAGTAACTATGTTGATCAAAAAGTAACTATACGACTAAAAAAGTAATCCCGTACAAAATATACATCAGATATATATGTAAGCATATTTTGAAATCTCTTATTACAAACGTAACTATCTATGCATGAAACTCAATAGTTTGCAAGGTAAAGTAACCCTCTACATGTCAAAAGTAACCAAGTTGAAAAAAGTAACCAAAATGGGGGGCATGTAGCTACCCGAACGGGTATTAGAGATGGGCTCATATATATACACACACACACACACACACACACACACACATGGTAGTGATCCAGTGAGAAACATCGTATGGTGAGAGCATGAGAGACATTTGAATAACTACAAATTCAGAACTATTTTTTAAAATCCAACCATATAGATGGAAAAAGCATCATTTCATTTACCTTGTCATAAAAAATGATTGCAATCAGACATTGTTTGCATGTCCATATGTAAAATATACACTTTTAACATCCAACAGTTAACCTAAAATTCAATATAGAGCGTCAAAAAGTATTCTTTTGTTGTGAATGATCTACAAATTGGATGGTGATAAATTTTGTAGGAAGGTAAATATTTAGGTATACTTGTAATCTATATGGTTGGATTATGAAAAATTGATCTATGTGGAGAGTTATTCAAATGCATCTCATGCTCTCACCAAGAATTTTTCTCACTAGATCGTTGTCCTATATATATATATATATATATATATATATATATATATATATATATATATATATATGCATGTCTTAACCCACAATAAAGATTTATGTATGGCTATTCACATTCAATGTTTATCAATCTCATTTGAGTTAATATGTATGTACTAATGAATAGTTTGACATGTACTACATGTATAATGAACTTAACCTACATTTTGAGTCACCTAAAGTTCTTAGTTCCATTTTAGGTGTATTATTTATGTTATGAAGTTCGAACACCTAAGGTCATTACTACATCCATAATGGAACCACACATGCATATCTTTGATTTTTTTTTTTAACTACAACTAAGGGTTATGTTCAAACCATCATTATTCGTTACTTATACCTTATCATCATTTCCAAAGTCTAGGGTCAGGTTTAATATATCCATATTATTGTCAATTGAATATTCATTCATCCAAAACATGTCCAGGTCATGTAACCAAGATATCTAGCACTTGCTATACTTCTTATTAAGGTACATAGAGGTGTATTACGATATATCTTTTTAGGGTAAAAGAAGGTGTAATAGGGTCTATGTTTAATCACATTTTGTCATTTCTATTGAACTAAGCATACCAACATTTAATTCATGGAATAAGGGTTCCTAGAGTTAGGATAGTAGATCTTGATATGTTACAATAGGTATTCTAATTCATGTATCTGTTTAGTTACATCTTGTTGTCATGATTTCCAAAAATGGTAGGTATTAGAATTTTTCTGAATTCAATATTAAAGTTGTGTGATTAATAATGTTAGCATTTCCAAAAAATATGATCATATTAGTATTCATAATGTGCTATTTTTCACCAACATGTTTTGATTTTAACTTTATTTATTAAATGCAATGTTACTTTACCTTTGTATACTTTTTTGTAATACTGTCAATGATATTATTAATGAAGTTTATATCATAATGACATGTCATGTTATAGTTTGTAATTGGTGTACAAAATAACACAGATATACCAATTGATGGTTCATGCATGTATTGTAATTTCGGCAAATTTTAATATATCTAATCATCATCATTTCAATAAATGTTCTATATTATTGGTTTTTACTATTTTGTCTAATTAAAACAAAACTAGAATTTGTGGTATAGTATATGTTGTCATTGCATTCCATAATAGTGTTATATGTTGTGGTAGCAAAAGATACTATTCAGGTTTAATATATTTAGTATCTTTGATTCTTGTTAATGCATGTTATCCATCTTGAATGTGATATATCCACTCACAAGAAATTCTAGGTCTCACATGGCTTGTATAAAGTTTTTACTTCCATGTCATAAAACATAGGGAACACTTATGAGAAGATAAAAATATTGAAGTATAGAAATAGAACAATGTTTTACCCTCACTTTCTCATGGTGGGCTTGTATTGAGATACATTACCTTCATACTTGTAAGATGAAAAATTATTGAAGATGATATTTGACTCAATGTTTTAGGATTTGAATTTGACTTTGGATAACTTACTTAATGTGGAATTTGTGATAATGTTATAACTTAGTATATGTCCACTTTATGATAGTTGGTTTTGTTTATATCAAAAAAGGGAAAATATCAATAATTTATTCGGTCATATAAACTTTTTGTTCAAAACAATATCTAATTGCTTAGTCTGGGATTGAGTTCAGGTCATAACCTAATGGTTGACATCAGTGTAGATTGAGAAGTGTGGTCTTTATAATGTATTTGAACACAAAGAAATGTGCTACATAGTGGTTTACTTTCATGTCTTAGGGGAGGCTCTGAACATAGCAGTGTTGAAGATAATCAAGAGAATGTTGAATACCAAAACTGGTGTAGATAAGTTCATTTTCAAAGATCAATAGAAGCATATCATTGATAATTATGGTGTTCAAGTTAATTGTCTTAGTCTAGTACCAAGAGAATTTTTAATAAATAATGAGGGTCTAGTCTAGGACCCAAATGGACATTGACATTTAATGGCACAATGATCTAGTTTTAGGTCATGACCTAGCAACCAAGTCGGTCCATGACATTAAATGATAGAATGGTCCTGCCCAAAATCATATGATTATATGGATTTAGGTCATGATAGAGAGCCCAAGTGAATGATGGATTCATTAGAAACAATGGTATGGTTTAAGATCACAATCTATATGCAAAAAGAGATATGTAATGTGATAATGGGCCATTAGTTATTGGACCAGGGCCCATAAGATACATGTCATTGATTGAAGGAACACATATTAGGTTATAGCATAGGACAAAAAGAGATTTGCAACATTGCAAGACTGATAAGTACATATGCACAATAAGGTTCTTTAAAGGAGGCTCCTACTAAGGGATACAACTTTAATAAGAATGGATTATTAGGAAGAAGCTTTCCAGCTAGAGGAAAGGTTCAAATCAAGATGATTCTTGTTCAGACAAAATCAAAAGTTCTCATATATATGATGGGGGCGTCTAAGTTATTGTTAACTTTTCAATCATTTGAATTGTAGATCTAGGTTGATATATTTTATAATGAATTGGATGAATTTCTAGTTTCATTGAATTATAGCTAAAATTGACAATGATTGGATAAGTAGAGTTTGATTTCGATGAAGCTTCAAAGTTCTAAGATTGATTGACTAAACTTCTTCAAATCAATTATTTTTTTTAGAAATGCGAGTTGATTATCATTAAGTAAATTTATAATAGAGATTTGAGGGGCATTGTTTTCAGACCATGAAATGACCAACTTGGTTTAACCAGTTTGATTTTTAAGTTTTATTTAGGGTTTATTTGAACTTTATAATTTGCTTACTAACCTTAACTCGTATTGTTGAATGAATGCTAGATTTGAGTTTGAAGTAAGGTTCGTATCAATTAAGTACTATATTAATTTTCATTAAAGAGTGAAATTGATCAAAGAGGTCTTGAAATTATCAATCCTTTGTTCAAGTTTTGCATCATCTAACCAAAGAGACATCATTATGAAATGAATTTGTGAATGTTTAACCTCAATATATGGAGGACTTTTCTAGATCCAAGGTATGAGATGGATATTATATATTTTATGTTTTTATAGTTTCATTCATGAGTTGTTGTATATATATTACCATATTATGTATTGTCATGGAAATCTAGGGACCTAGATGAACTTTTCAATTAATTCGATCATAGAAGGGGAAATAGGATGAGGACAAGACCATCATCTCCTACCTCACTTTGCTCCTACAATGTCGCCCCCTCCATTTTATGTAGGTGAATTGAGGTCAAAAGATACCGTTCCTATATTACACATGAATTTTCATCATTAATGAGACATCAACCATGGATCATGACAACTCATGCCGAACTTGAGTGCACTATGTTTACGACAGTAGGAGAACCAGAAAATTGATTTTTTTTGGTAAACCTACATTTTCAACCCATTATTGAGTTCACAGAGGTGTTCATCTTTCTATTTTTTATGAATTCATATTCATATATTTTTATTGCATCTTTTATATCATTTATCAGGGGCATTGTGTTGTTGTTTCTCAATTTTATGATCTATTTGCTCTTATTTCACTTTTATCTCCTAAAATAGAGTTTTAATTCGATTTTCTTGTTTGTTGATGAAAAACAACCCATTTGTACCTGTTTACTCTGAGGATCATGGTTCCCTAAAAGTTCCAAGAGTTAGCAGAACAAGGAAGCCTCAAAGTTCATAATTCCTAGAATGTCCAATCAGTCGATTTGCATGTTCAACTGATCGACTCAAAAGTCAAAATATGGTCATATCAAGAAGTAAAATGAATGGGTCAATTGTGTTATTGAGTTGGCCAACTGAAAATTCCAAAAGGGGTAGTAAGACCCTAAGAATTGAGAATATTTTATCTATAAATAATGTAATTGACTCATAACTAACCTATTGACCTATATACCGGTTGAGTGTTCACTTACCCAATCGATCAATTGATGTCTGCTACAAACTGCAACCCAGGTGGCCAAGCTTAGGTTTGGTGGGTCTGGTGGTGTCCGTATAAAAGGGAAAAGTTGACCTATCAGCTAGGGATAGGTCTCGATCATTCTGAGCCTCATTTTTGGTGCACTAAGTGGTAAAAAGAGGGAAGGATTCATCATCTCCCTCATGAAGTTTGTGGAGTGCTTCTGGACCATATAATGGAGTTGGAACCACCGAATCCTTAATATACACCTTTAGTGACATGACTTCTTCTCTTTCTCTTTTTAGTTATGTGCTTACTTTGAGGATGAATGAGTATATCTCATTATTGGGGTATGGGGTGTATCCCCATATCCCGTACCTTGTTCTAGTTGTTAGTAACTATGATAATTCTTCTTTGTTGGGTGTGTTTTGTTTGTCATTTACATTTTCTATGACCTAATCAATCACGCTACTTGTTTCTAATAATCCCTTGCACAGAGACCATGAAACCTACAACTAGAACACCAAATGAATGTGTAGAACTCTAGATGAGATCCCAAAAGGAGTTCTACTAGACGATTCGGTAATTATTTGTGGGCATCAAGATCCCATTTCCACAGGGAATTCGATCCTTGTGAGATTTGCATTTTGAAAGGATGCAAAATCCACATGGTCCTAATATAAACATGCTTAATTTGAAGAGTCGTACCAATTAGAATAATATGTAGGCTATGGTGGTGAAATCCTGACATACCAATATTCCTTATTCATTGAATTAAACCCTTAGTTTAATCATCATTTATATTACAATCGTTATTTCTAGATTTAGGCATATTTTTCTCAAACAAACAAATTTAATTATTATTATTAACAATTGATTTGAAGTAATTCTTAATCACATTGTCTCTTGGGTTCGACCCTTTTCCATACTACAATTGACACGTTCTCTTGCGGGCACGTTAATTGTTGTTTGTTAAGGTTTAAACTCTAGGGTCTCCATTTCCTGGTAAATTTATGTATGCAAACTTCTCGCATTAAATTTTGGTGTCATTGTTAGGGACAACAAATAGTTTTCTAACCCAATTATTTTGAAAATTTAGGATTTTATTTTCAATTAATAAGCACCCATATCTACTTGAACCACTACTTCCTCAAATCTTAATTTTTTCTAGTCTCTTTTTAGGTACTAATGGTGTATGTGATGCTCACAAAGCATCAACTACACCATTTATTTGATCCAGAGATCGATAGAACTTTCTTTCATCTAAACTGAGCCTACCATAATAGAATGAAAAAAATAAGAAATCAATCATTGAGTGAATTAGGCCCTTGCCGCACAAAGAGAGGCTCTTGTCCAAGAGACGAGGGAAACTATGGCTATCGAGCAGAGAGAATGAGATGTTGCAGTACATGATGAAGAGTGCTAAAAGAAGTTTAAGGACTTCTCTCTCCCTAAGCCATCCTATACACTATGTCTTGTTGTGCCTCCTATAAATGTCTCACAGTTCGAGATCTACATGAACTCTATCACCATGCTTTAGAGAAGCACGTTCACGAGCAATATGAGCGATAATTGTCAAGGTCATCTCTAGCGATTCTTCAAACTTTGTGCCCTGTATAAAATACCAGAAATTTATGAAGAAGCCATCTAACTTTGACTATTTAAAATATTCATTTATGGATCAAGCCAATAGTTGATATAATGCCATGGAAGGAAACCACATCACCACATGGAAATGTCTCCAGTCCAAGTTTCTTGAGAAGTACTATCCTCTGTTCTTCACCTATCAAATCAGGGAACAAATCAGATAGTTCCCCATGGTTCCCAGAGAATCCTTGGATAAAGCTTGGGAGCAGTTCAAGGAGCTCCTCTGTTATTTCCTATATCAAAAAATTTCTCAAGTTCAACTAACTGAGATGTTCTACTGAGGTGTTGATGACAACACCAAGACCTTCCTTGACACCTCATATGAAGAAACTTCATGGTTTAGAGCTTCAATAGTGACTGGGAAGTTATCAAGAGAAGTTTTGGAACACAAGCTCGATCTAATTGAGGACAAGGTTGAGTCCTCGACCAAAACTAAAGATAGTTTTGAGCTTAAATCCATTGTTGAATCCCTCAAGAACATTATCTTGAATCAAGACCACTTGGGTTTCTCCTTAAATGCCTATGAGAGAAGAGGATAACTGCAACTATCAAAACAACTTCAACAACAAGTAAAATCTACATATCTCTATAGTGAGACATGTCAAGGCCATGACCATTCTACCCTACAATGCCAACTACTAGAGTATGTCACGGTGAACAATAATCTAGTGCAATATGAAGATGGGAATAGGTGGAGGACCTCAACTCCACCCAATGCATACTTGACAAATCCTACTACCTTCAAACCAGACTAGAAACCACCATGGCTCCCAATATACCAATCTAGGCAATGTAGATAATGCATCAAAGCAGCGGCCTTATCAAGTGAACAACCAAGGTCGTGGCCCTGTACTTTTCCAATACAATAACCAACATAACTTTAGGAACCAAGGCAACTATAGGAGTAATTTCTAGAACGGTGGCTACAATCGACGACAACAATTTTAAAGTCCAAATCAGTTTTCAGCCATTGAGAAGATTCTCCAGTCATAACAGTGCATGATCGCTAGCCAGTAGACTTCACTCTCTAACCAACAAGATTGCCAGAAATCTATTGACTCTCAGTTAGCCTAGCTATCTACATATCTAATCTCTCCCATGTGTTCTTTTGTTGGATATATAACCTGAGAACAATTAAAAGAACCTCGAGCAGCTGAAGATCATCTCCACATATTCAGAGAACATATATGCCCTTCCTACTCTAGTGAAGCTAGACGTCATGTGTATTAACTTAGATGACGCATATACAGTGATGGTTGAGAAAGAGTGGGTTCTATATATAGTTGCCCATATGAGTATAGGAAGGGGCTCTAATGTTGAAAGACCACGAGAGGAAATTATTGAGCCTAATGTGCCCATTTACAAACCAAGGCCTTCTTATCAGGCGTGTCTATGACAACAAGTTTGGACACCTGATTTCTGAGATTCAAAGAAGTTATGAATAATATTCATGGGGATATCCCCTTCTTGGGTTCCCTATGTGATATCCCACCCTGGTCTAAATATTTGAAGGCTTTGCTGGCCAAGAATATACTACTGAGGAGTATGAGACCATGAAACTTACAAGAATTAATTCTGACATTATTGTGAATAAAATGCCTAAGAAGTAGAAGGATCCCAGTTCTTTTGGGATTGGATGTTAGCTTGGGGAATAACACTTGCACATCTTGCAAATTTAGGTGCAAGCATATCCATCATACTGTATAGTTTGTGCCATCAATTGGGTTTCAACAAGCTTCTTCCCACTGCCATGACCATCCAACTAGCTGATTCCTCCATGAAAAAACCTATGGGTATCATTGAGGATATTCCTGTGAAGTTTGGGAAAGACTCGTATGCCCCTTATGACTTCATGGTTATGGACATCAAGGAGGATCTCATATATCCTCAAATTTTTGGTTGTCTGTTTGTTGCTATTGTTTAAACCTTGATTTATGTAGAGGCGATCACCATTCTTCTGAGACTAGGAAGAGAATTGCTCGGTTCTGGGTGTTTGACATAATGAAGGCCCCTAGTATCCATGAGGAAGTATTCCTACTCAACTACATCGAGAAGCTGTCTTAGATTAGGTAGGAAGATGGTGCTTTCAAGGATCCATTGCAAGCCTCTCTCACCATTCCTGACACATCTATTTTTATGACAATCAAGTCAAACAATGTAAGTTCCAATTGAGAAACCTTTGAAAAGGATCCTGGGGAAAAATTTAAAGAATTATAAATGATATCTATTTTAGACAAAAATCCTGAACCTCCAAAGGCTCCTGACATGAAGTTCCCACCTGAAGGGCTTAAATATGTCTTTCTTTATGAGTAAGACACTTGCCTGATGATCATAAATTTAGAAGCCACACACAAGCAAGAAGAAAAACTAATGACCGAGTTGAGAAAAATAAAGGATACCATAGGATACAAAATGACTGATTTGATAGGGATCAAACAAGATATTTGCATGCACATGATTCCTATAATTGAAGACTACAAGCAAACTGGAGACTCTTAGCAAAAATTAATCCAAACATGAAGGGGGTAGTCTATCTAGAAGATCATCCACCCAATTTTAGACTCTCCTTGGTTCAACCCCATTTTGATTCTCAAGAAAGATTGTAATACTATACTAAAGATTGAGTTCATCCCCATCCGCACTATCACAAAGTGGAGCATGTGTATTGATTAGTTGAACAAGGCTACATGTAAGGACCACTTCCCTCTTCCCTTCCTTGATCAAGTTCTAGAATGCCTTGCACACAAAAATTATTCACTATCTTGATGGATATTTGGGTTTCTATCCGCATCTAATTCTCCTAAACAACCAAGAGAAGCATACCTTTATTTTCCCTTCTGGAACCTATGCCTTTACAAGGATGTCATTTAGTCTATGCAACACCCAGACCACATTCCAACGTTGTATGAATGCCATTTTTGCAAGTTTAAAAAATAGTGATGGAAGTATTCATAAACGATTTCTCCATCTGTGATGATTCCTTTGAATCATTCTTACACTTATCCCTTATTCCAACAAAATGCAAAGAAGTATATCTAGTCCTGAACTAGGAGAAATGCCACTTCGTGGTTAAGGAATGCATTGTCCTAGGCCATACATTCAACAATCATGGCATAGAGATAGACAAGGTGAATATCAAAGTTATTGAAAAGCTTGCATCACCATACTCAGTCAGGGAAGTCTGTGCATTTCTTAGGCACACCAAATCCTATAGGATATTCATATGGGACTTCTCCAAAACTGCCAAGCATTTCACTAATCTTCTATTGAAGGTGACCATTTTTTTTGATATAGCATGGATAACTAGCTTCAATAGCTTGAAGTCATCCCTCACCACTACTCTATTTATTCATGAACTAGATTGGTCTCAACCATTTGACATCACCTATTTTGCAAGAAATAACACAGTGGGAGAAAAATATCCTTGGGTGATGCATTGATAATAAGCACCATGTTGCTTATTATTCTATAAAGACTTTGGATGATGCACAATGTAACTACACCATGACAGAGGATATCTTAGTGATCATCTACACCTTCAACAAGATCTGATCTTATTCGGTGGGTTCCAAGGTGATTGTGTATACAGATCATGCAACCATCTATTATCTTATGACAAATAAAGATTCCAAGCCCATGATTATTCACTGGATTATATTTCTATAGGGGTTAAACTTAGAGATCAATGATAGGAAGGGTTTTGATAATGTGGTATCTAACCACCTTAGCTGGCTCAGTTTGTAGGACAGTGGCATATCACTAATTGATGATTCCTTTTTTAATGATTAGCTACTAAAGGTTGAACCTCACGTTCCGTGGTTTGTCAATTATGTTAACTATATTGTAGTTGGTGTTTTACATCCTGAGTATAAAGGATAGTCAAAGAAGAGATTCTTGCATGACATGAGGAAATTCTATTGGTATGACCCATATTTGTTCAAGCTTTAACTGGATGGACTTTATCTTATATGTGTTACCAAGGAGTTTCACTCTGATCCGAGCAGAGGACGCATGAGCACACAAATGACAACCACAATAGTGCTTCAATATGGAGTTTTTTGGCCAGAATCTTCAAGGAATCTTATGATTTTGTTCTTTATTGCGATCAATGCTAGAGGTCTAGAAATATCCACAAAGGATCAGATGCCTATGACCTCGTGGTAAAAATTGGAAGTTTTTTATGTATGGGGAGTCGACTACAAGTACCTCCCCCTCCTAAGGTTTTTCTTACATTCTCGTAGTTGTAGACTATGTGTCTGAGTGGGTGAAAGCTATCCCCACAACCTTAAGTGACTCCAAACCTATGATGAAGCTCGTTAAAGACATTATCTTCCCGACTTCACAAGACCTCTTTTGGATCTACTCATGGCAAAGCTCTATTGGCCTTGGGGTCCCCACACAATGTTCTTAGATGGAGGATCACATTTTCAAGAGAGGAAGTAAAAGACACTACTACAAACTTATGACACTCACTACAAGGTTGCTTCCACTTATTATTCTCAGACAAGAAGCTAGGTGGAAGTCACAATCATCATAACAAATCTGTTTTAGAGAAGATTGTGAACTGTACTTGGAAGGTTGGGCTTTGAAGCTCAATAATGAATTGTAGGTTTATATAATTGCTTTCAAGATTCCTTTGGGAGCCACACCATTTAGATTGATCAATGGGAAATCCCCATTGAGATGGATAATAAGACTAGCTGAGCCAAAAAGACCCTCAATTATGATCTCTTTAGCTGGTGAAGAGTGCTTCCTCCAAGTGTAGGAACTTGAATAACTAAGAATGTCTGCCTATGAAAGTGTAAGGATCTATAAGGAGAAGATGAATATGTGGCATCATGTCCATATAAGATGGAAAGATATCAACGTGGGAGATCAAGTCTTCATTCACAACCCTAGACTGAGATTATTCCCCGGGAAACTCAAGTCCAGGTGGTACGACCCTTACCTAGACAAACATGCTTATCCACATGGCACCTCCAGCCTTTGGGGTAAGTTTGAGGCTGAATTTGTAGTGAATGGACATCGATTCAAGTGCTATTTTATGAATTATAATTTATGTAACAAGGAGTAAAGTGCTTTCCTATCACTAAATATTCAAAGGAAGGGGCTTGCTCCTCTTAGAGAGAAGAATGTCTTGATTGCAGGCATTGGGCCTGAAACCAAGCCACTTATTTGGAGGTGACCAAATGTTCTACTTCCCTTTGCATGATTGTCTTTGTTCTCTTTTCTTTTCAATGCATTATACATGTCTAGCTCAAAATCCTCATTTTTATCATCTTCTTTTAGTCTACTCTTCCTTTAATTGATTAGTTTTTTCTTATATTGTAGGGCACGACAATAATCTCTCTCTGTCTAAAATCTGGCACACTAATTGGTCGGTTGGCCTAGTCATTCGGTCGGTTGGGAAGGCTCATTTTAACTGATAAGTTGATATGTACCATTTTCCCCCAAAGTTAATGGATAGATTTCAGCTTTTGAGTCGATCAACTCGCAAAACCAATCGACTGACCAGTCTAAAGAATTTTCCTTGGAGTTTATTGGGTAAATATTGGATTTTGAGTCATTTGAATTGCAAGCCAATTGGTTGACTGATCTATAACACTTTTCCTAGGTATCTATTTGGTAAATACTGATATATGAACTCGATGACCTACATTTCCAACTGGACAATTGGAGGAGCGCAATATTTTGAACTTACTGGAGTTTTTGGGTGTTTCAATCAACTATTTTGGCTATCCAACCGACCGATTGGATTGTTACCAGAATGATTTATAAAAGTGGACATGCAAGGGGACAAAGAGTCACACCATTCCCTTGTAACCCTAGAAATTAAGAGCAAGTCCAGTTGCCACCTTCTTCCCAATTTTGTCATCATTGCAGTCAGAGCAGAGACTCGACCAACCCACAGCCAAACAACCTTACTCCACCTCCTCCACCTCTCATTTTGTGTTGCCAACCAAGCAACCAATCAACCATTTGATATCGCGCCAGCCTGATCCACCATTGTCTATTGTCGAGCTCTGACCCACTGGTTGGAAGCTTCCTTACAGTAGATCATCGGTGCCAACATGCCCCCTCTAGTGTTTTCCTTACAACTTCTCCACCAACTAACAACCCGAATGCTGCCTCCACAACCAATTTTTAAGAGGGAGGCTCTACTCAACCTTTCCACCACCTAAACTATCATCTTCTTTGATTAGGTTGTTTTCTCTAGGCAAATTGATTGACTTGTACTAGATCATTCGGTTGGAGGGAGCCAACAGTCATGTCTTAAGCCCTCCAATTTGCATAAAATTTTTAATTTGAGTCGATCGGTTGGATCAGAGTAGAGAACAACCCCAACACCTACATGCTAATCAATTGAACCTCCACCCAATGGTCTCTTGGTTTCTCTGAACCAAGCCATATGTAACATGATGAATCATATAGGCATCTCTTCAACTTCCTAAAGAAGGGTAAGAATAATTTGTAGAAGCTCATCGTTCATAACACCAACTGCACTCGATCTCGAGGCACCACAGGTGGCATCCACATCAAGGAGCCAAGGGACGCTATTGATTCCCCTTCTCCCGACAAGGCAACAACTCACATGGAAATCCTCGATAAGCTAATTTTCAAGGATGAATCTCATCATTCCACCATCTAGGATCCTACTACATCACCATGGTGGTCTACTGCCCCCGTCCAACACATTGCCCCCCTTCTACAAAAATACAAGAAATTCTATAACACTAACAAGCACAAGCACCATGGGGTTGTGGTGATATTGGGTGTAGTTTTTCCATGGTGGGCTTGTGTTGATACCCTCACCACCTTGAGGATCTGTGACTCCGTTGACACATTCCTATGCAAGAATAATCTTCCTGAGTTTCCTACCATATTTGATTTGTCCACCAAGATGTGACGCTTGAGGTCATGGATTTGTTCCAAAAGCTGTACAACCTTCAGAAATGGTTCAACTACTCCTTCCATATTTTCAAGTAGTACCACATCTTCTCCGCCAACCAGCTCACTCAACTCATCCTTGAAGGCCAGAACTTGTTTCACTAGGACTACATGGAGTGCATTCACCCAGACAAGCACCACAATTTCATTGTTAGAAAGTTCTAGGAAGAGATCACTAGGCTTTCTCCTCCTTCTCCCAAGGGGAAAAGCTCTCTTAACTGCACAACCTAGTGGTATGATACCTTCAAGGGATCTTGTCATGCATGATCTTCAACATGGAATCCACATAGGGGACGATCACCACTATGCTCTATGGCTTCTATTGAATGAGAAGCCCTTCAACTAGGGAAGTGCCAACATTGATCACCTTAACCTCCATGACACCCACAACATCATCTCTCCCTTTAGATAGGGAGGGATCATCAACGCCATCACTCTTTCTCTAGGGTACACCCACATCCCTTACAAAGACATCCAACCTAAAGGGAACTAACACCTCATCGACATGCCCTACCTCCAGGTTGGACACATTCTATGCCCTGGTGTACGGGAAAACACTTACTTTTTGCTCTTCCATAGTACCATCATGCATATCACACTCCCTACTCATGCCAGGTTAGTTGTAGTGAACCTCTTCTATGACCTCGACAATCTACCATCTCAGATTTACAACTTCAAGAAGGAGCACACACTGGTAGGGGGCTACATCCATGATCCTATCACCCATCAATGCAATGTCTCCATAGAGGCAAATGATGAGGAGACAAGACCTCCAATGCTGCCTTCACATCACACCAAGCAGAAAATTAATGAGACTGCAGCCACTGAGGGGTCTTATAGATTCTATGAGATTACAACAAGAGTTGGATCACATTAAGGACTTCCATGTTCACATGGAGCATGAGAAGCAGAGGTAGGGTCACCATCTCAAGCATGTTTATCTGATGCAGAGATCATATGAGTTGTGTCACATCAACTGTGGAGACTGTGAGTCCACTAGGATTATGGGGCTCACCAGGCCTATCATATCCCCATTTCTCATTACTGGAGGTGAGAGTATGTTAATTTTTCTACCCATGACTAGTCATCCAGGGCATCCACAGATGCCCCTTCACTTGTTCCTCAACCACCACATCCAGGAGACCATAGTTGGTGGTGGCAATTTTAGTATTTTTTTCTTCCCTCCATTTTGTATTTAGGATTTACTCAAGACAAGAAAAATTCTATGTTTGGGTGGATGTGGGTAATATTTATCCATTCCACCCACACTATCTTCTTCTCTTTTAGCATTTTTATCACGTTATTTCAATTTGCATGTAGTTCTAAAAAATTTAGCTTGCATGTCTTATGGCCTTTATGTAGTCAACTAATTGTTCTTGTATGCATGTTTAATCAACAAATCCCTTGAATGAAGTAAATTATCTTGTAACTAATCCATGAACTATCATCTCTAGAACTCACCCTTATCACCTAATACCTTAGGTATCATGCTCCTTGCAAGAGATGGAAAGCTATAAAGGATTAAAAGGAATCAAATGCGATGTGTACTTGATTTGTGTAATAGCTTGTAGTACTTCTTGATTATTTCACATTGTATAAAGAATTGAACCACTATTATGATGCTCTCAATGCGTTGAATTCATGATATGAGATGCAAAAGTTCAACCTTTTCTACACTTCTTCCAGGATCTTCTTACCCTCCATTTTCCATAAATAATTGAAAAACCAAAAATATGCCATACCCCAAGTTTGGGGTGGCACATTACTCTCACCTATCACTTCTTCCATACACCTCCTATATAATAGATGGATATCACAAATAATAAAAGATTCCAATATTCACACCCAAAATGAAAGAGAAAAATGCAATCAATGTTATTGCAACTATAAAATGATCTTGAATTGAATAGAGGAAGATCACCTTCTTCCATACCTGCATTTATTCATTTTTTTACCTAGGGAAGTTACATACCCCAATCCACTCAACCATTGAACCTTATTCTTATCTAGAACTTGTAAGAATATGTGGGAGTACCAAAAGCATTACAAATATGGTATATATTTCTTTACATGTATTGATATTGAAATAAGTTGTGAATCAACTTCAAATAGAGAATACAAATAATTGCAATCTGTGACTCTAGGAAATCAAGGTCTCTTGGCCATGAATGGTGGTAAGGATGCAAGTGATGCCATGAAAGAGAGGAGAATAAGTTGTTATTATAGTTTGGTGATTGTTCATGATTCTATGTTACTCAAGGACGAGCAACATTCAAGTTTAATATAATTTGAGAAATGCATATTTGTTTGGGTTACATATTTTAGATAGCAGGGGCATTGTGTTGTTATTGTCCAATTTTAGGATCTATTTTAGTTTGTCTCTTAAAATAGATTTTAAATTTTATTTGCTCGTTTATTACAAGAGAATATCCCAAATTTACCCATTCACACCAAGTATCATGAATCCCTAAAAGTTTCAAGAATTAGAAGAATATGGAAGCCTCAAAGTTCATATTTTAGCCTCTCAAAATGTCTAAATGCTCAATTGGGTTATCCAACTGGCAAGATCAAAGCTAGAATATGGACATATCAAATATAGTCAAATGAACCGGTCAACTGACTTGTCTAATTGAGCGACTGAAAATGCCAAAGAGGGGCAGTAAGACCCTAAGAATCGAGAAGGTTTTATTTGTAGAAGAATTGGTCAACTCGCAATGAACTAGTCAGTTAACTTGTAGACCGGACTGAGTATTCACTTACCCGACCTACCAATTGGTTTCTCAACTAATCGGTTGGCGTGTCTGATAGAGTTTACGTGGACCGCCACTGAGCCATAAAATTTAGGCTTGGTGGGTCGAGGGCGGTGATATAAAGGGAAAAGTTAACCTAATGGATAAGGACCAGACTCTATTGTTTAGAGCCTCATTTTTGGTGTAAAGAGAATAGAAAAGACAGAAGGAGTCATTGTCTTTCTCACAGAGATTGTCAGAATACTGATGGACCATAAAATAGAGCTGAAGACCATCAGATCCCTCTTCTACACCCTTAGTGACATGACTTCTTCTCTTTCTCTTTTTATATGTGTGCTTACTCCAAGCATGAGTGAGTAGATCTTGTTTCTTGGGCATGGGGCTCATGGACAATATCTTGTTCTAGTTATTAGTAACTCTAAGAGTTCTACTTTGTTGAATGTGTTTCATTCATTTTTTGCACTTGCTTTATGACTTGGTCAATCAAACTATTTGTTTGTTATAATACTTGGCATAGAGACCACAAAACCTAGGATTGGAAATTGAATGAACATGTAGAACTCCTGATCAGATCCTGGAAGGAATTCTATTGGACAACTAGGTAATGATTTTGGGCACCGAGAGTTGTGTTTTAAAAAGAACGCAAGTCCACATGGTTCTATTCTAAACATGCTTAATTCAAAGATAACATGCTTACTTTGAAGATTTGTATTGATCAGAATAATTACATAGGCTATGGTGGTGAGACCCCAACGTCCTAGTATTCCTTATTAATTGAATTAAACCATTCATTTAATTGTATTTTGGATTGCAATATTTATTTCTAGCTTTGGTTATAATCTATCTCAAACAAAAAATTTAAATATTATTCTTAATAATATGGTTTGAAGTAATTCTTAACCATATTGTCTCTTGGGTTTGACTGTTTTTGTACTATGATTGAACAATTTTCTTGAGGGTGAGTTGATGATGTTTGTTAAGGTTAAAATCTAGGGTCTCCATTCCCTAATGGATATTGTGTGCAAACTTCTCACATCAATTTTCCCTTTGATTCAAGGTTTTAGATCTAGCCAACCATCTTTGAAAGAAAAAATGTTTGATAATTGATAACCTCCCATTTTGCGATGTTATCTTACTAGTTTTCCTCAGTTTTCCATACTCTTTCTTAGTTAAATTAGATAGAATATTTAACTTTCTACCTTTTTGTAAATATACCATTAGATTAACTTCTCCTTTTCACTTCTTACAGAAATGCACAAAAAAGTTACAAAACCCCCAAACAGTCCCAAGACTGAATGGAAGCCAAACGGTCCCAAGACCGAATGGAGACCAAACGGTCCCAAGACCGAATGGAGACCAAACGGTCCTAAGACCGAATGAAAGCCAAACGGTCCCAAGACCGAATGGAGATCACACGGTCCCAAGACCGAATAAAGGTCAAATGGTCCCGAGACCGTATGAAGCCAAATGGTCCCAAGACCGAATGGAGATCATCCGGTCCCAAGACCGTATGAAGCTACTTGACCCCAAGATCGAATGAAAGAAAATAGTTTCAGACCGAGAGGACTCAAACGGTCTCCAAACCGAGAGAGTCCAAATGGTCTCCAAACCGTGTGAAAACCCAAACGGTCTCCAAACCATGTGAGAATCCAAATAGTCTCCAAGACCGTTTGGACTCACATATCCCAAACCGTTTAAGGCTCACTCAAAATCCTATAAATATAACCCAAAGGGGTCCTCACAAGGGATGAAGTTTCAGACGTCCAAAGGCTGCCTCTATTGTTCCAGAGCCATTCCATCCTTCACCCACTACCTCGAGGCTGCCGGTCTGAGATCCATACTCCATCTCCAAGCTACTTTCTCTCTCTTCGACAAAGAAGGTGGGAAGAGGAGTATTCATCATCAAGCAAGCTACAAAGTGTGAAGATCGCTGTTCTCTCTCTCCAAGGGGTCGACCCTCCTCCCTCCTTTGTGGAGATGACACTCTCTCTCTTCTCAACCCCTTCTTTGTTCTTGCCATGAGCGAGTAGTCTCATATACTAGGGTGCGGGGAGTATCCCTACTACACATGTTTTCATTTCATGCATTGTAATTATTGAGTTTGCAATAGAAAAACACTATCTTTCTAGTTCAACATCAATAGTTTAATGAATGCTAGTTTCTTGATCACCAACTTTTGTTATCTATTATCCGTTAGTGCAAATTGTCTGTGTTTGTACTTCTAGATTCGAATATTGACTGCTTGTTGGTTCCAGATTGTATGTAGTCACCATACGTTTGGTTCGGTATCTAGGAGCATTTCTCAAGAAGTGGAGTAAACTCACCTCCATCGTTGTACTTTCATACTATGAAATGGAATCAGTTGACGTATGAAAGTACAACCTTAATGGGTCGAGGAACACACTTTGTGAGAGGAGTGATGCAAAGTAAGTGACCATTCATCTGGGGATGGCTGGCATTGCAACACTTTCACGTTTCTCGTAGTTATTTATCAGAAAGGAGGATAAGACTACAAAGATACTAACTATTTAGACTCTTTTCTTTGCAAGCCAAGTTATTGTGATGTATGTTTTGATCCATGAGTAGTGGTGGCGAAAGCCGATCACATCCTAGTGGTTTCTTAACATTGTTTACAACCTTAAATTTACTTTCTTGCTTTTACTTTACTTGCACTTAGTTTAAACAACCAAACCAAATCTTTGATTTAAATACCAACTGTTAAGGAGTTAAATGAAATTCTAATGTTTTCTATCTTGTTGATCTTAACAAGACTGTTGTCCTGTGGATTCGACCCTTAACTATACTACGATAAGACTTGAACATATCCTAGCATACATGGGTGGAGTTTTTCATCTAGTATAAGCAAGGCTAAACCTAAAAGACTTACTATCTTTAGGATTTTTAGTGGTACACACAACTCCACGCAAGTGGAAGCTTCATCAAAAATTGGCGCCATTTTCGGGGACAACAGAACATTTTAATTTCATTTATCATCTTACTAGTTGGTTAGGGTTTTACACTTTTTCTT
The DNA here is from genome assembly GCA_963693085.1 of Alisma plantago-aquatica. Taxonomy (NCBI): domain Eukaryota; kingdom Viridiplantae; phylum Streptophyta; class Magnoliopsida; order Alismatales; family Alismataceae; genus Alisma; species Alisma plantago-aquatica. Next base: position 507,371,208 of record OY856411.1, on the reverse strand, counting down.
TAAACATTGCTCCATATTCTCTTGATTTCATCATATCTCTTGCATCATCTAAGTGCGTTTCTTCCTCTACTCAGGTAGAAGATGTGTATGCAACCATCACATAATCTCGAATTCTCCCCTGATCCAGAATATGACTCTGAGGTAGAGAGAAGTTTCCACCGCCGCATTAGACTCAATCGTCAAAGAGCCAGACAAATGGCCAAAGATCAACGCCAAGCTGCACTAGTGATGGAAAGGGTCAACACTGCCATAGCAGCCCAGCGAGCGCAACTCATCGCTGACACGCGTGCCAAAGTTTAGGATGAAGTATGGGATGAAGAGCAAGCTCACATCCGTGCCGAGAATGAAGTAGCCAAGGCTGCTTCTCAACTATTGATAAGAAGCAAGCAACTACGGGACTACACTATTCCCAAGAACTACGAAGACAACCATCTAATCCAACCACCACTCATCAACACTCCTAATTTTGAAATTAGGACACAATGGATCCAAATAATACAGGGCATCTCATTCTTCGGAAGCGCCAAAGATGACTGCATGGACCATTTGAAGAGGTTCAAAGCTCTTTGCAGGTTGGTACCACAAGCTGGAACAACCATGGATGTAGTCATGCTCAGACTCTTCAATTTCACCTTGTCTAGAAGAGCACTAAGCTGGTACAATTCTTTGGACGGGGAGCCAATCACCACCTGGGCTCCCTTAGAAGAGAAGTTCTTGGAGAAATTCTTCCCTCCTTCACTAACCTACCAAATTAGAGGACAAATCAACCAACTCCTTCAACTACTAGGAGAGTCACTGGCTGACTCATGGGAAAGGTTCAAGGAACTCTTGAGGAAATGCCTCACCATGAAATATCGTAAAATCAACTCATAGAAACTTTTTATAGAGGAGTAAGCGATGAAATTAAAAAGTTCTTAGATTCCTCATCTGAAGGAAACTTTATGAGACAGAACTACGAAGAAGCCTAGAGAATCATCACTCTCAGAGTGGAAAATCAATCCAATTGGGGGAGGGCGACCATAGGAGGAGTTCTAAAGGTTTGTAAAGCTGAAGAATCTACGGAAATGAAAGCCATAGCCGAAGCTTTAAAAACCATAGCCAACAAACAACAAGCCCTCGAAGCATCATTTGGGGAGTATGACAGAAAGAAGAAACCCCAACAAGCTAAAGCAGCCACAGGAGCTTGCGGGACCTGTCATGCATCAGATCATCCCACATTGTCATGTGGTCTCCTATACAATGTAATGATGAATTTGCAACCACCTCAACCACAATATGAGCCGATCATTGAACACCCTGAGGATCAGATGTCATAACAAGTAAATTCCATTCATTCCATACCAGGACAAGCTTACTACAATCCAAATCAACTGAGAAATCATCCTAGTTTTCAATATGGAAATCCTACGGGGACTGCTAACCCACAACATCAAACACAAGGTGGACCCTCCAACAAACTACCACCTGGATTTCAAAGAAACTACAACCAAAATCAAGGGAATCTTAGAAACAATTTCCAGAGATCCAACTACCCAAGAAATCCCTCTACATACTGCCAATATACTCACCCTCCTCTGCACCCACAATTACAACTAACTCAGCTACAACAGCCGCAACAACCGCAGTTGCCAGCACCTCAACAACAACCACCTCAAGGGCAACAACGACTCACTCAATTTCAATAGAAGAATGCCTGACCACAACAGACTGATGAACTGCCCTTGATAAGGCAAATGTTGCAATCACAACAAACTATGCTGGCTAACCAACAAACCCAACAAAAAGCTGTGGAAACTCAATTAGCACAGATAGCAGCTTAGCTAAAACCTCCAGTAGGCACTTTACTTGGTAAGCCAGAAGCAAATCTAAGACACGATCAACATAGACCAGAACAATTAAATGCTGTTACAATAAGGTCTGGTTGTGCTCTTAATGAAGCCATCTCGGTTAATTAAGAAGACATGGATGTAACTAAAATCATCCCAACAGAAGAATCAGGTCAAGAAGCTGAAGAAAGGAAAGAAAAGGAATAAGGTCCCAAAGAACCAGAGGTTCCGCAATATAAGCCAAGGATACCCTATCCTGGTAGGCTAAAGGAAATCAGACTAGACTCTAGATTCTAGAAATTCAAAGAGGCAATGAAGAAACTTTATGTTGATATTCCCTTTCTCGACGCCTTATCTGAAATCCCAGCCTGGTCCAAATATCTGAAGACCCTACTGTCAAACAAATATATGAAAGAGGAGCATGAACTGTAAAGCTAGCCCAAACCACTTCTGATATCATTTTGAATAAAATGTCAAAAAAACAGAAGGACCCTGGCTCCTTTGGCATACAATGCTCTATTGGGAACACTTCTTATAAAAAGGGATTGGCTGACTTGGGAGCAAACATATCAATTATGCCATTTTCCATGTGCAAAAGATTGGGGTTTACTAACTTGTTGCCTACAACAATGACCATCTAGCTCACTGATTCCACCATTACTTCACCCCTGGGAATCATTGAAGATATTCCAATAAGAGTGGGGAGGGACTCTTATGTCCCTTGTGATTTCATCATTATGGATATAAAAGAAGACCTAAGGTACCCGATAATATTCGATAGACCCTTCCTCGCCATAGTTAGAGCATTAATTGATGTCGAGGCTGGCACAATTACCTTGAGGTTGGGTAAAAAAACTGTTCAATTCAGGGTTTTCAACAGCCTAAAGAGCCCTAGTATTCATGAAGATGTTTTTCTGCTTGAAGCAATTGATAAAATGTCTCAACTCAAGCAAGCAAATCCAGAACCAGTAGATGCCCTAGAAGATGCTCTAATAAATCAGAAAGCTGAATTTTCAACCAACGAGTTAGTTCAGCAATGCTTGCAATACTTGGAGCAGGCTGAAAAAGCCCCTGAAGCTACTTTTGAAGAACTCAAATTTGTCACAATATTAGAGACAACAGAAGTACCCAAAGCCCCGAAAATGAAAACTCTACCAACTGGGCTCAAACATGTCTTCCTAGATGAAGAAAAATTATGTCCAGTTGTCATTAGCTCCTCTCTGGTTGACGATCAGAAAGAAAGGCTTCTCACTGAATTAAGGAAGCACAAAAAAGCAATTGGGTACAAGATGATCGACCTAACAGGCATTAACCCAGCTCTGTGCATGCATAAACTACGAATGATATAAGAATTCAAACCCTCAAGGGAGCACCAGAGAAAATTGAACCCAAATATGAAAGAGGTAGTTTGCCTCGAAGTTCTTAAACTCTTGAAAGTAGGTATTATCTATCTAATTTCTAACTCTCAGTGGATTAGTCCTGTCCAAGTGGTCCCTAAAAATGGGGGAACCACCGTTGTCCTAAATGATAAGAATGAACTAGTGCCTACAAGGACTGTTACTGGTTGGAGAATGTACATTGATTATAGAAAATTGAACAAATCAACAAGGAATGACCATTTTCCCTTACCCTTCCTTGACGAAGTCCTTGAGCGGCTAGCCCACCAAAAAATTTTTTGCTACCTCGACGGATATTCTGGGTTTTACCAAATCCCAATTCACCCCAAAGACCAAGAAAAAAAGACATTTACTTGTCCTTTTAGAACATATGCCTTCAGAAGGATGCCCTTCGGGCTATGCAACGCACCCGCGCCCTTCCAAAGGTGCATGACTACTATCTTCATAGGATTAACCGAAACCATTATGGAGGTGTTCATGGATGATTTTTCAGTATACAGAGACTCTTTTGATAACTATCTGCTCAACCTAAGTAAAGTCCTACAGAGATGCGAGGAAACAAACCTTATCCTAAATTGGGAAAAATGTCACTTTATGGTGACCGAAGGTGTTGTCCTCGGACATCGAGTGAGCGAAAGTGGAATCGAAGTAGACAAGGAAAAAATCGATGTCATCTCAAAGCTGTCACCACCCAAAGACATAAGGAGAGTGCGAGCTTTCTTGGGTCATGCCGGGTTCTATCAGAGATTTATCAAAGACTTCTCAAAAATAGCAAAACCTATGACACACCTATTGACCAAGGATGTTGATTTCAACTTTGACCATGAATGCCTGCATAGCTTTACAACCTCGAAGAATGCTCTAATCTCTGCACCCATTTTAAGAGCACCTGACTGGTCACAACCTTTTGAAATAACGTGTGACGCTAGCGACTATGCCATAGGGGCTGTGCTGGGGCAGAGAATAGACAAAAAGCCATATGTAATATACTACGCATGCAAGATGTTAGATGAGGCACAAAAGAATTATACTACTACTGAAAAGGAATTCTTAGCCGTCATCTATGCTTTCGAAAAATTTCATTCTTATCTAATTGGATCAAAGGTCATAGTATATACATACCACTCCGCCATCAAATATCTTATTCAGAAACAAGATGCAAAACCCAGACTCATCTGTTGGGTATTAATGCTCTAAGAATTTGATCTTGAAATAAAAGACAAGAGCGGAGTGGAAAATGTCTTCGCTGACCACCTAAGTCGCATCGACTGTCAAGAGGACGACAATGTACCTATCCAAGACTCCCTCCCTGACGACCAACTTATGAAAATTACCACAAGATTTCCCTGATACGCTGACATAGTGAACTATCTGGCTATAGGAATCATCCACCTTTCCGCCTCTCACCAAAATAAAAAGAAATTTCTCCATGATGTTAAGCAATACTTCTAGGATGAACCCTATCTTTTTCGTCTATGTACAGACAGACTTTTCTGTCGATGCCTAACAAAAGAGGAAATTACCCCTATTTTAGAGCACTGTCATTCTGGCCCCACTGGGGGCACATGAGTTCGAAGAAGAACGCTCTAAAAGTTCTACAATCGGGTTTCTTTTGGCCAACAATAGCAAGAGATTCCTATGATTTTGTAAGATCCTACAATAAATGTCAGCTTTCTGGTGGTATAACTAAACGAAATGAAATGCCTCTCACTTTGTGGCAAGAAATTGAACTTTTTGATATTTGGGGAATAGATTACATGGGTCCCTTCCCCTCATCTTATGGATTATCTTACATATTGGTCACTGTGGATTACATTTCGAAATGGGTAGAAGCTATACCCACCGTATCATGCGATTCCAAACCGGTCATCAAGATGTTCAAAGATATCATCTTCCCCAGATTCAGAGTCCCCCACACTATCATATCATACGGAGGAACCCATTTTCTGGAAATAAGATTCGAAGCCCTCCTGAGAAAATATGGGGTCAACCATAAGGTCACCACACCTTACCATCCACAAACAAGTGGCCAAGTTGAAGTTTCAAATAGATAATAAAAAGCTATCTTATAAAAAACAGTCAATAGACATCGTACTGATTGGTCTACCAAGCTCCCCGATGCCCTTTGAGCATACCACACGGCTTACAAAACACTGATAGGAACAACCCTATTCCGTCTAGTGTATGGAAAGTCGTGTCATCTACCGGTTGAACTAGAACATAAAGCTTGGTGGGCCATCAGACAGCTGAACTTTGATCTCAAAAGTGTTGGTGAATATAGACAACTTCAACTACAAGAACTTGAAGAGCTTAGAATGACAGCTTACCAAAGTGCTAAAATCTATAAAGAACAAACAAAGATGTGGCACGATGACCACCTCAAAAAGAAAAGACATTGCTGTCAGAAATAAGGTCCTCCTCTTCAATTCCAGACTTAAGATGTTTCCTGGAAAGCTTCACATGAAATGGTCTGGACCCTTCACAATTAAACACATCTACCCTACCGGAGCAGTCATCATCTTTGATAATAATGGAGGAGAACGGACAATTAATGGCCACAGATTGAAGAGATATTATACACCAGTAGACAAATTACCAAGACAAACTATCAAGATCTACAATCCCTCAGCATTGACATAACCAAATCGGATTTTCATCGGGTCAGCGACGTAAAACCCATGCGCTATTTGGGAGGCAACCCAAGATCTGAGTACCACCATGTTATTTTTCTTAGTTTTGTTAATTTTCCTAATCTCTTCGTTTGATTTAGGCTTATTATCTTTAATATGAAAATATAAAAAAATTCACATAAATAACCAAAACAAACATAAAAATATAAAATCCATTTAAATCTTAACCTAACGGTTTCGAAACCGATTGGACTCAAATGGTCTCGAAACCGTTTGGTCCTTTCAATCTCGAAACTGTTTGGTCCTTTCGGTCCTAAAACCGTTTGGAACCCAAACGGTCTCAAAACCGTTTGGAACCCAAATGGTCCCGAAACTGTTTGGACCCAAAACGGTCTCAAGACCGTTTGCCCTTGGGAATTTATAATGACACCCAACATTTTCTATAAATATAACCCTCCCCCCATCATTTTCTTTCCCTTGATTGTCATTTTCTCTAAACCCTCACACGAACCTTGTTCCATTCCGTTCCTCTTCTCCTGAGTCATGTTCGCTCTACGACCATCGCCGACATCGTTGCCAATGCCACTATATCTATGTGCCCCTTCAAGACTTCATCTCCGTCATTATCACCGTTCATCGCTTTGTCGCCATCGTCGTCACCTTCACCCACAGCACCGTCGCCTTCTTCATCCGCAACATCAAGGTAGAACCATCCAAAGCTGTCCTTTCTAACGCTAACGATGAGTTCTTCCTTCATCGGTGCCATCTTTGCCGCCGGCGCGCATGCCGCCACTATCATCCGCCACTTCCGCCCGTTTTTCAACCGACCACTGACGACCCCGACGTTTTACCTTCCCCGCGGTTTCGACCGTTTGGAGCCAAACGGTCTTGATACTGTTTAGAGCCAAACGGTCGTGAAACTGTTTGGAGCCAAACAGTCATGAAACCGTTTGGAGCCAAACAATCTTCCAACCGTTTGAGCCAAACGGTCTTGAAAATGGTCGTGAAACCATTTGGAGCCAAACGGTCATGAAACTGTTTGGAGCCAAACGGTCTTGAAACCATTTGGAGCCAAACGGTCGTGAAACCGTTTGTGTCAAATGATCTTGAAAATGTTTGGAGTAAAAACCATTCAAACCCAAATAGTTTTAGAAAATATGATTTTACCCTGAAAATGATTTCATTTTTCAATGATTTGTTTTCTTCTCTTTTAACATATATACTCTTTCGATTATAGAATGGCCTCCCCTGCAAAAGAAGCCACCGGAACCACTGACGCTCCCTTCTGGACAAGGGAGCAACTGATGGAAGACCGCGCCAAGCTCCTGAAGATCGTAGACATATATGACAAGACTGGAAAGATCCCACCGAAAGTTAACCTGCTCATGGTCATGAATGAAATTGACCGCATCAACATGTGTTTAACCGAGGAGCTTGTCCAAGATATGGAAGAAACTTCTTCCAGTGATGAATGCTCGGAATACGAGCCAAATTCTGAGGACGAATCCCCAACCAAAAAGTCCAAGGGGAAGAGGAAGGCCCAGGAAGCTGCCAAAGAACAACCAACAAAGAAACAGGAAAAAAAGAAAGTCCACCCCACCACTGCAAGAGAACAAATTTTAGCGGGATCCGTAACACCACCGGCTGCCACCACTACTGCTGCTGCTTTCCCCGCCATCACCACCACAACACCAACACCAACAGAACTATACATTCACAACCTCCCGTCACTTGAAAAGACTCTGAAACCAACCAAGTATGTGTGCTCCAGCGTACTGAAAAAAATGGGGATATACGACCGAATCCTCACTTTGCTCGACAACGCCAACCTCTCAAAGCTTTACTTTGTCGCAGAGATTTCTTATGTTGAACCCACAACCGAATTCTTCACGTACATCAACAAAGAAGCTATAGACATAATGGATAGATTGACGGACGAAGGTGACCGCAGGCTGGTCACCAAACTCTTTGGAAACAAGGTTATCATAACTGAAAACATGTTAAATGAAATTTTCATTGAAAACCAAGAGCAGCTGAAGAAAGACAAAGCTGTAGGCACAGAAAGCTCCGAGTTCAACAAGCATATCTTCTGGAAATCCCTAACAGGGATCTCGACCTACGAGGCAAAATCCTGTAAGGACTCCAATATTCACTCTGGCATAGTGCGCACATTGCATAAAATTCTTACAAGTGCACTCTTCCCCAGGACAGAGGGCGGAAATGTTAGCATTTCCGATCTTTTCGTCCCCTGGTCCATTCTAAAAGGGCAGCCGGTCAACATTGGATGGCACATGATACAAAAGCTTTCACCTTACGCTCTGGGGAAAGAAATATGCATGGGTGTTCACATAATCTCTATTCTAAAATATCTTAAGATGAATAGAATACTACCCAGGTGCACAGTAATTAAGGGCGACATCCTTACCAATGAACAGAGCTTAGAGAACTCTTACATCATAAAAGAAAAGGATGCTAAACTCCACTACATCTTCTGCCCTACTGTAAAATCCTCAAGGACCCTACTACCGCTTTTGGGGCTTGCTGATTATGACAAGGAAAAGCTTCTCTTCACTGAAGAGGAGCTTGCAAACATCCTAGATTCGGTCCAAACACAAGAAAAGAAATCAAAAGTGGGGCAGACAAAGCACAACATCACCGCCCCGACAGCTAGAATAACAAAAATACCAGTAAAACGACCATCCAAAGGGCACTTGAAGATACAACAACTGTCGGGAATGCTGACATCAAAACCAAATCCAGAGGCAGAACCTCCCCTCCCCAAAGAAAATATCATCACCTCATCACTAGACTCCTTCATCATGAGTCTCAATGTTGAACCTGCCCCCACCACCACCCCCACCACGCTACCATCTTCCATTATTCCACAATCCACAACTCTCCCATCCTTCTCCACAATGACGTCCACCACATTTCCCTTACCCACATCCACACCTCTACCGACATCCTCCGCCCCTTTCTTTCTCTCATCGGGCATCCCATTCCCCACCTCCACGCCCGACCTCGCTTTCACCTCCACCACTTTTCCCTCGACATTTTCAGTTCCACCGTCCTCAATGGAAACATCGCCACCCTTCTCACACACACATCATCCACCACCACCCCAACACTACTGGTGACACCATCTACATTCACCATGCAATTCATGCATCCATCCATAGTGTCTCTTCCACAAGGCACTTCCACCCTTCCACCTCGGCCCCAACCCCCTCACCCTTCCACCACTGGGGTCCCCTTTACAAATGTTGGTAAGGAATTCGGCCGTCAATTTGACGCTATCTGAAACCTCCTCACCGACCCCTCCAACATAATACAATCTATTTTCTCTTGTGTGAAGGGTCTTACTAAATAGGTCTCCAAGATCAACGAGCAAAACTGTGCCTTACCAAGCATCCTCTCTAGTATCCACCAACGACAGGAAGCAGCGGCCACGCAAGTCGAACACATCGATGACCATATACAACAACTGCCACAGTTGGTGCTTGAGGTGAAAAGCCAGCAAGCAACGTTGGCTCAATAAGTCGATATGATCTCTACGCAGACCCAACCTATGTCTGAGACCCTATGTGAGTTTAAGAAGCAACAAATTGCTTTTAGCACATGCTTGGATGACATCAATAAAACCCTCACACACATCGTCCACTGCCAAGAAGAATCGTCAAACGAAGAAATAATTCAGCTACATTATTCGACTTTTCTCTGCCGAAACATGTTATTCGGATCTTAAAGAAACCCATGACGCACTGCTCGAAACACATAAGCATTTGCAAGTGGCATTTGATGAGCTACAAGCTATCCACCGACAGTGCAAGAAAACAACGATAAAGAAAATAATAGATACGACGGCAGACGACGATTAAGATGAAGACGACGAGGATTCTGATTCCTCGGCTGACTCCAATAATGAAACTTCCTCTTCAGATGACAAACCTGATGACCCAGGACATGCTGGGGAGGGAACCAGCTGAGGAGCAGAACCTTCAAAGAAAGCAGATGACAAAGACCACCACGAAGGTGGAAACGATCCCAAATTCCATGATCACAATGACAACGTTAACATGTCATATGGGGATCAATTACTCGACTACTCAGCCATGGGATCTCTGGGGGAAACCATCAAAGAAGCAGCCTTTGCTGAGTTCCAGCAATGTATATTGGGAACCAGAACAATTTTAACCAACAGCAAACCTTCCACAACACTCTGCCCCGGAGCAATCTTCACCTTTTCCCCCAGACCACGATGAGGAAGACAGAGAGAGTCTAGACACAGAAATTGGACTCAACTATGCTTCTGAATCAGAACAAGATGATGATCTATAACATTACATGGACGACTTAGTGCAGACTTCCCCTCCACCTCCGCAAGAGCTTCCCCCGCCGCCACCTCTACCTAAGATGATGCACGAACTAGACATGGCAACCATCTCTACCCTAGATGTCCAGGATATCTTCATCCTAAACACTATCGTAGACGATGCCAAAGAAGTGGGGGGACATCATCTACACGAACATAAAAAGTAACCGTATTTTAACACACGAAGATTTCCGCACCATCCTTCGACCACAATCAACAGTGAAGATGGCAATCTTCTGTGTCCTTCTCGCTAACTCTATCAAAATATACAGAAGCTCAAAGTGACCGCAACCAGTTTTCAACGCTTCACCAGCTCTGGCTATGAGCCTATAATATAAAGATTTACGCAATAAATCTATAGAGTGGTTGCGCGTTGGGATCACTTGAAAGGTGCGATATCTCACGGTCCCCTTTCAAGTTTCTGGCCACTGGCTACTTATGATTGTTGACACCGTGGCCCGAGATGCCAAGGTGTACAACTTTTATGCCAACAAACTAAAGACCAGAACAATCAATTTTGCTGGAGAAGAAGCCGGAGAAGCAAGATGCATCCTCTTCTGACTTCTCAAACTAATTTGGGCTTCCTGCCCTTCTCTCAAGAATGATTGGAACCAACCTTGGTTCCAAATCATCGCTCTACCAGTCCAAACCACTGACATATCCGGGGATTGCGCCTTCTACACTATACACCACATACAAATGCTTAATCAACAAACCTCCTTCACCAAGCTGGCCACAGAAGATTTTCACTAACTACGAGGGTGTTACGTCATGGAACTCATATGTGACAGAAGGTTATTCAAGGACCCGACTATGGTGCCAGACGACGTCCCTCGCTACCTTTTCTCGGCCATCCAACATCCACAAAGGTGACCTTTCTGACAAACGTTAACGGAGTTGGAGACAGAACAACAACCCGCCACGGTCCCTGAAAAAAGACAATGGGACCCTTACACTTTTGATTTGGCGGACGATACAGGAGACATCGAATTGATATCAGGGGCCACCATCAACAGACCTCCCACACAAATGGTGCCCCTACCTACCATACAACCAACATTTCCTAACTTCAACCTTGCAGCTTGCAAGAATCTTTCCGAAAATGAACTCCGACTCATCATGTCTAGGCTATATGCCGAGAAAGATGAGCTCATTTTTCTAGCCGGAGATGTTCTAGTCATAGAAGATACCCTCCGTGAAACCGTACAATTACAAGGATCTCTATTCGTGAGCCTGATGACTGCTTATCAATATCTCCTCGGACAGAACCATCCTACGGTTTACATGGCGTCAACTTACATGAAGGACGACCTACTAAAGATAAAGAACTTCAGAACCATGGAGGTTCTTATCTCTTGCCTCCAACATACAACTCCGAAGTTCATTATGCTTCCTTTCCTTCACTCAGAGCACTGGATGTTGCTGGCGACAAACCTTCCTAAAGGAACAACAACCATCTATAACAGTTCCGATAGCCAATTTGATCCTAACCAACACTAGTATAGTGTGACAGCTAACACACCCACAGAGGAGGTGGCAAAGGAATGTGCTGATAAAATACACAATCTTTTAAGAAAGCACACAAGGGCATACAATAAAGAACACTTTCATCACCCCACCTTCATCTACAGATGCCCCCAGTAGATCCAAGAATCAAACGACTACGGTTTCCACATCCTCTACTGGATGTACACCCTCGCTGTTCTTGGAAGACCAGTAAAGGACATTACAGATGTGGATTACCACGCTCTACGAGAAATGTTCACAGCTAATCTTCTCCGAACGTATGGAGCTAACAAAGGACTAACATAAGCCTAATGCCCTTGTCCATGCACTTCTCAACCTATCACTTTGACACTCTGAGGATAGAGTGAGTGATAAGTTAGGGGGGGAGGTACACTGGACAAGGGCGAGGTATCATTTTTCAACCTTTCTCCCTCTGCTCTTTTTTATTAACTCCTGTTTCATCTTTCTTTTCACTTTTAGACGTTTTCAGTAATTCTTTTTTACATAAGTATAACATCACTCTTGGAAAAGGTCACCCCCAACTAAATTTAGAATCAAAGTGGTCCTCAAAAAGCAATAACAGAAAAAGCACTTAGGCATGTAATGGAGAATTAATAAATTACTTTCACACCTAATTTCCATGCTTTTGCTTCAACTCTGCTCTAGACTCTCCACAAGTTAACATCATAGCCGAAGCCAGCCAAAACTCTCCCAAGGATGGGAGGGAACCAGGTGAAATCCAAATCAAGGAACCTCACAAGTGGACCACCAAGTATGAAACTAAAATAAGTGCATGTCAGGAGACTCCAAGAATAGTTTTCTTCTTTTCAAAAGAGGCATGGCAGCCCAAACAAAATCCCTAAATATCCAACTCCTAAGCCTGTGAGTATAAGAATAAAAGCCAGAGTGTTGAATAAAAACATGAGATTTGTGCCACGTCTAAGGACCTATATGAAGGACCAATAAAGGTCTCACCCAGCTGGCACATTCAGCTGTCCTCACAAAGGCAGATGTGTCGCATACGGTAATGAGATCCTAAGGTCTCTGAATATATGAAAAAATTGATAAAGGACTCGCTCGACTGGTACATTTAGCTGCCCTCACATAGACATATGTGTCACACCCGGTAGTGAGATCCTAAAAGTTTAGATAAACCCTCCCCCACTAAAAGGGGGAGTTACACATCAGCCTTTAGCCAACCCTCATGCCTACCTTAGTTTCCAGTAGGTTTTTCAAAGAAGTATAAAATTGATTGGAGTTGAAAACATACACAGAATGCAATCGAGGAAAAGGTGGTCCCAATGCGAGCTACGGGATATGGAAGAAATCTGAGATCCACACAACTCCTAATACTTGAAAGAGTTATTGCAAGCAGAAGCCCGATAAAACTCTAAGAGATCTCTGGTTCAGAATTGAAGTAAGAGTATGGAAATCTTCACTGAATAAAATCACCTCGCCACTACATGCCTTAGCTCTATCTAGCTTGAGGACAAGCTAGACTCTAAGTTGGGGGGGTGATAACCTCCCATTTTGCGATGTTATCTTACTAGTTTTCCTTAGTTTTATATACTCTTTCTTAGTTAAATTAGATATAATCTTTAACTTTATACCTTTTTGTAAATATACCATTAGATTAACTTCTCCTTTTCACTTCTTACAGAAAAGCACAAAAAAATTACAAAACCCCCAAACAGTCCCAAGACCGAATGGAAGCCAAATGGTCCCAAGATCGAATGGAAACCAAATGGTCCCAAGACCGAATGGAAGCCAAACGGTCCCAAGACCGAATGGAGACCAAAAAGTCCCAAGACCGAATGGAGACCAAACGGTACCAAGACCGAATGGAAGCCAAATAGTCCCAAGACCGAATGGAGGTCACACGATCCCAAGACCGAATAAAGGTCAAACGGTCCCGAGACCGTATGAAGCCAAACGGTCCCAAGACCGAATGGAGATCATCCGGTCCCGAGGCCGTAAGAAGCTACTTGACCCCAAGATCAAATGAAAGCAAACAGTTTCAGACCGAGAGGACTCAAACGGTCTCCAAACTGAGAGAGTCCAAACGGTCTCCAAACCGTGTGAAAACCCAAACAGTCTCCAAACCATGTGAGAATCCAAATGGTCTCGAAGACCGTTTGGACTCACATACCCCAAACTATTTAAGGCTCACTCAAAATCCTATAAATAGAACCCAAAGGGGTCCTCACAAGGGACGAAGTTTCAGACGTCCAAAGGCTGCCTCTATTATTCCAGAGCCATTCCATCCTTCACCCACTGCCTCGAGGCTGCCGGTCTGAGATCCATACTCCATCTCCAAGCTACTTTCGCTCTCATCGACAAAGAAGGTGGGAAGAGGAGGATTCATCATCAAGCAAGCTATGAAGTGTGAAGATCGTTGCTCTCTCTCTCCAAGGGGTTGACCCTCCTCCCTCCTTCGTGGATATGACGCTCTCTCTCTCTCTCTCTTCTCACCCCTTCTTTGTTCTTGCCATGAGCGAGTAGTCTCATACACTAGGGTGCGGGGAGTAGCCACGCTACCGATGTTTTCATTTCATGCATTGTAATTCTTGAGTTTGCAATAGAAAAACACTATCTTTCCAGTTCAACATCAATCGTTTAATGAATGCTAGTTGCTTGATCACTAACTTGTGTTATCTATTATCTGTTAGTGCAAATTGTCTATGTTTGTATTTTTAGATTCAAATATCGACTGCTTGTTGGTTCCAGATTGTATGTAGTCATCATATGTTTGGTTCGGTATCTAGGAGCATTTCTCAAGAAGTGGAGTAAACTCACCTCCATCGTTGTACTTTCATACTATGAAATGGAATCAGTTGACGTATGAAAGTACAACCTTGACGGGTCGAGGAACACACTTTGCGAGGGGAGTGATGCAAAGTAAGTGACCATTCGTCTGGGGATGGCTGGCATTGCAACACTTCCACGTTTCTCGTAGTTAGTTATCTGAAAGGAGGCTAAGCCTACAAAGCTACTAACTGTTTAGACTCTTTTCTTTGCAAGCTAAGTTATTGTGATGTATGTTTTGATCCATGAGTAGTGGTGGCGAAAGCCGATCACATCCTAGTGGTTTATTAACATTGTTTACAACCTTAAATTTACTTTCTTGCTTTTACTTTACTTGCACTTAGTTTAAACAAACAACCCAACTCTTTGATCTAAATACCAACTGTTAAGGAGTTAAATGAAATTCTAACATTTTCTATCTTGTTGATATTAACAAGACCGTTGTCCTATAGATTCGACCCTTAACTATACTATGATAAGACTTCCACGTATCCTAGCATACGTGGGTAGAGTTTTTAATCTAGTATAAGCAAGGCTAAACCTAAAAGTCTTACTATCTTTAGGATTTTTAGTGGTGCACGCAACTTTACGCAAGTGGAAGCTCCATCAATAATCTTAGCATTCTTGAGGAGGGGAACACTACCCATTTTTATCCATTATTTTATTTGATTTGTTGTTTGCGGTTTCTGGGTGCATTTGATGCATGCTCCTAGTAATTTAGGATTATTGTTTAGATTTTAGTGAGAGAAGTCCATAGTAACATGTATATGGTTGGTGAGGGGTCATATCATCAAGGTGGTTTGTTTAGTTGGGTTTGTTTACCCCATTCCCTTCAATAAGAACCTGGTAGGGAAATACCAACTTCTAAGGATAAGGAAGACACCATTGCTATATTTCCTTGGAGTGATGTTAATCTTTTGTTAGTGATTGTTCTAAATTAATTATCTTTTTTAGTGACTGGGAAGCCACCCCCCAGGTATACCTAGATAGGGATGGTAAACCTGGGAGAACCCGTGTACCCGCACATCAGTTTTTCAAACAATCACATTAGAAGCTGTTTGATGCTATATGAGTCTAATTTTTGAATAGCACCACCCAGAGGATTGTAAACTGGGACCCTTTGTGAGGGGCACTCGTGCTTGACCACCAGAGCTACTACTCATCGGGTAAATTGATTGTTTTCATTATAAAACTTTGTGGACTTTCATTATTTGTATTTGTATGGGGGTGAAGCAGATTTAGGAAAAACTACCAAGTAAGGGCTTTATGAAAGCTAGGATTTAAATGGATGAAACATCACCTTTGTGCTTGTGAAAGATTATAAGAAGTCAAAAGATTGACAAGTTTCCTTTCATATTGGAATTTTGATATTTCCACACATGGTTTGTTCATGATTTTTTATATTGCCTTGATCAGCTTTATTGCCTTCAACATTTGGTTTTCTTAGAAAATTTAATTGTTTAAAATGAATATTTTTTCTTGAATGTTTTTATTGTCTCAACTAATTTGCATTCATTTTTCATTTCTTGATTGTTGACCTAGTTTCTTGGGTTTTGACTTGTACAAATAGAATTTCCACCCTATGCTTTAATGAGTGAATTGGAATGATATTGAGAAGATCACTTCACCCTACTCACAAGTGATCTTGCCTTTTAATCTCATATGTGTTTAGATATTTGTTGTGTATAGAATAAGGCCAAATGGGGATATATATTTTTCCATTGATTAATTGTTTCACGACTATGAAAATCACCTTCCTCTTCCCCTTTGAATACCACCTAATGATTTTCTTAGGATCACTGGTCTAGCATTTAAGGGAACCATTGGTAGGTTTCTTCTGTATAGGGGATACAAGAGATTTAAATCGGTCCTAGATGCAGAACCTTTTTACGATGACATTTTTTCATGTTATGAGTTATATTACATCTTGTTGTGGGAGAACTTTTGCAACTAGATATATATTATAGGTGCCAACATTCATAGTTCTGTAGGTGAAAGGTGATGGTTTGTTTATTTTTCTTGAACTTTGTATGTTCATTCATAAACAATGCATGTAACTGAAGTTGGATTGGTTGTACTTTGTGAGAATTTGGGATGCCAACTCTTTTAATACTAGGGAGAGGTATACTATGTAAATTGGATGACATCCATGAGAATATTCCTAGTATATGGGCTACTTCCAATGAATTGTGTGCGTGAGATGAAGAGGCGTAACATGTTTTTGAGTGTCTTAGAGATTTTGATTTTGATTTTAGTACTTTGATCAATCATCATTTAAATACATACTTATGGGCTATGAAGAAGATTTGTGACTTGGGTGTCCTACGATGTTAAGTGGTTTTATAGAGTATTTTCATTCTACCATGTCCATCTTTTACTACTAGTTGGGATACTTCACTATAACCTCCTAGAGGGGTTGATGTCATGAAAAATATCATTCTAGATAATCTATGAGTTAGTTTATTTGTAGTTAAACTCTTATTTGAAGTTTCTAATAATATAGATTTCTTATTTCACACATGCTTCATATATGTGATTCCAGTGTGGGTTTATGAGTATACCCTTGATGGATGCTTCTTTGCACTGGATTAACATGAATTATATGCATGAGTGAGTGGAACACATGCAATGGTAGTTGGCATATACCTAAAGATTCACGTATGGGTTTATATCTAAATGACTTGTTAATATTTTAGAATGATCATTGATGGGGGACATGTCTATCATGTGTACATGAAGTGGTATCATCACCCTCATCATCCATTCCTCTTCTCTAAAGTTTTCCACCTTCATGGGATTTATTCTCTTCCAGTAAGTCATGTGTTATATATATATATATATATATATATATATATATATATATATATATATATATATATATATATATGCTTACATAAAAACCTGAGATGGTAATATTCCTTGTCATGTTGGTTTTCGAGTCACACTCATATGGGGATAAGGACAATGGATTAGAGCTTCTTTATCCCTTACCTCCCATGTCATGTTCAAGGTCAAGCAAAATTGTATGAGGAGGAGATTGGAGGTTAACTTCTTTGTCTTTTACCTCTCATTATAGGTGCACATTTAAAATAGGTGGCTCCACCACCTTTAGAGACTCCATAGAAACACTCATGCAAGGTCCTTAAGACTTCTATATTGAGTCTTTTTGAAGGATTATTCCACATCAGGAAAACATATTGGGGGCCTTGAGAAGATTCATTATTATATGCTTTCAATGTGGATCATATAGCAATGGTTCTCTTATTTCTATGATTTCTAAGATTCATATAGTTGTTATAATTCATCTGTCAATAACAGGGAATACTATAGTCAATAGGCTTCATCAACATATGAAATTACAGATCTCAGGTTGAGACCTCACTCTTTGGTTCCAACAGTCCATCGGGACATGGTGGTCGTAGTTAGTAGCACTTATACACCCAATGATATAACAGATATAACACAAGTGTTGTTGATATTAACTTATTTGATCATATGATGATAACATATTTCTAGTGTTGTTTACGATCAAGAAATGTAAATGTTTTGATTTTTCTTACTTTGAAAATGTTTTAGGAACCACTTCCAATAAGAATCATGAATGGAACTTCCTAAGATTCCTTGAAACTCCCTTGAATACCAACAGAGCTATGGTAATGTTTTTGGATTGTCAAAATGAAATCTGAAGAGTTATGATTGGGGAACAAAACTTCACAAAGAAATGGTTTCACTCAAGTAAAACACAAATCACCATGGACATTTTTCACCATAAATGGCCATATCCACAAATCTTTAAAAGATAGGTTTACTAGAGGATTCAAGGCCCTTAACCTTAACCTCGACCATGATCATGGTCAAAATTAGACACCATAGTGCTTTCCCTAAGAACAATCATGTCCTTGAAAGCCTTATTTGAGAAGAACATCATAGAAAAGTAAGTCATCACCATGGTCATGGTATCTTATCCATGGTATAAGTGACTTTGATATACCATCACAATGTATTTGGTATGCTACATTAGCAATTGAATACCCAACCCCACCCAGCCTAAGGATGTTTATATTAGAGATTGAGCCACAATTGTTTTGACTGTAGTCATTTTCCAACCTAAGTGTCATGGCCAATATCACCCAAAAACAACTATCATTCCACTAACACTTATCATTTTTCTCATAATTACTCTTTACCTCACCTTACTATGCCAACCAATATGTATATAAATCATGGTGAGTGGGGGTGTTCATATTTGAGCCATACTTATGCAACTTTTACATTGATTCTACAAACTTGATTATGAGAATCCATACAAGAATATTGACTCATTTCTTGAATTCTTCTCAACTTTTCGTACTTTGCATGCCACTATTAATGCCACTAGATTTATTAAATGTAATTTCCATAAAAAGAAAAGGACAATAAATAGTATGCCTCCAAGACTGGTATAGGGACTGAAAATGAACAAAGTTCTAAAGAAGTTCATCCAATTACCATTTTTTGTGCAAATTTGTTACATCCTTTCTCAACTTAGTAGTCAATATATACATGACTCATGAGAAAGATTATGAAAGGCTTCTTTGAGATATTCTACATCATGAAGTTCATGTGTATCAACTTTTCTAATATTTCTATTTGTCACATTCATGAAGAAGTCTAGAAGAAGAATGTGCTTGAATATCTTGAAGATAATTATATGCACCATCAATTATCATATATAAGTAATTACAACCTCTACATAGATAATTGGTGTGTTTTTCCCAACCGCAAGGTATACACACCTAAATTAATTGAACTTGACTAGTTGTTTACACCTTAAGTAATAGGACACACTTTGGATCTTTCAAATTTATAAGGGGTCCCTATACTAATAAATTTACATAGATCTCAATATAACACCCGCAAGCACACGAGATCATATTGTAGTATAGGTGAGTGGCAAGTGAGGGGTCAATCCATAGGGAGAGAGGGGGCACTAGAGCTTAGTTAGGGTGATCTATGTTCCCAAAGTAGAGATTAGGGTTTAATCTTGATTAGGGTTGATTATGCTAATATGTAAGCAATTGAGTAATAAAGGAAGTAAGACGAGCAAGAACCCTAATTTAATCCTAAGAAAGAAATTCTAATAAACAAAGAAGGCAACTACTTAAGCGAGAGCATAAAACTACACTAGACTAGCAATTAAGACACTAAAGCAAGTGGAGATCTAAACTACTACTATCTAGATTAAGAAAGCACAAAGATGCACTAACTACCCTAGAAAAGATTAACTACCAATACTTTTAAAACTTAACTAACAAGAAATTAGAGCAAGCGACTAAACTAGCATGAACAAACTAAGAGAGAAAGATGGGTCTTAAGCAATTTTAAAGAGAGGTGGGCTATTTGGGGTGATGATACTAAGATAGTAATTGGGGGGGACATACTAGGCAAATCTACACATTCATTCTAGATTGCTAAACCAAAAAATTAGTCAAATGCAATCAAATCAGCCTAGATTGTTGGTTGGCTATTGATGGAATAGAATGTGTGAAGGGAAACTACACCCTTGCACACCCTATCTAGCCTTACGAGGCTCAAGTGGATCAAGGTTCATGTGGTATTTCAATTGGATTTAAACTAATCTAGGTTTCTAGGGTGAGAGTGCTTAGTGTAATTGGGAGCCAAATGTATAAATGGGAAGTAGAGGTAAGGGTATTTCACCTCACATTACTCACCATCTAGCTTTTAGCAAACTCCTAGGCAATTACACTAAACAATCCTACACTATCTACTTAGATATCACACCCAGGAGTAGGGGGAGGGATATATGTTTGGGAAGATGGGGTTCTAGCTAGGGATACACTCATTGGACCTAGGAGCAAATCCCAAGATAGCCTCACATATGCCATCTCTCCTAGACTTAGGTGGTTTCAAGCATAAAACAAGAAGTAATTCATGTTTTCAAGCAAAAACTACAAGAAGTAACATGAGAAATAAGATAGAAGTAGAAATCAACCATCATAGAATGAAAATATAGTGTTTACAAGTAACATTCCCCCAACATGGTACCAAAGTAGCATTTTTACCCAAACATTCCACCACAAGGGGCTTACCTAGGCATAAAACAAGAAAAAGAAGAGAAAGAAGAAGGCATAGAGGAGTAGGGGGCATAGAACGTGCTTGTTACGACCCCACCTCCCGATAACCCCCAATTAAGGGAGACCGAGAGGTCGAAGCCGCACCCATGACTTCCGGATCAAAGGTTCGGCAATTAACCAAGAATAATTATCAAATTTTAACATACTATACTGAAAGTTGTAAGAAAATAAATTTTTGCATACCTTTTGAAAACTTGGATCTCTAAACTTCTATCCACACCGATACTAATCTATCTAATCCTCCTTTGCACTTTAATTCTCATTTAGTATCACATGTGCCACTTTACTGTTTGTTCTTTTCATTGTACCTAAAATGTCGACAAACAAAACGTCGGTCAGCGTAGCTGGTATGTGGGGGAACAAATAAACATGCAACTATGGTAACAATGTAATCACTCAATTAATCATTTAACAATCAAGATTACGTTTTAAGCCAAACTACTCAATCCATACCTATCCACAACTCTGTGTTGTCCCTGTAAGGACTTATATGGTACCTCTATAAAGGTGACTTGATGGACCTACCCTCTAGGCAGCCAAAGTCTTTCATGACCTGATGGACCTACCCTCTAGGTAGCCATGTACTAGGTCAGCCATTACGACACATAGGGGACCATGATCTGATCTGGAAGGCATATACATTATGTGATAGTCATAGTCACTTTATAATTGCAATATGAACATCCAAACATTTTAGTTGCATTCAATGCGATTAAACATTCGAGAATCCATCGGGAAACTAAAGCGGTTATTCATAATCGTAACCACATACCTGTCTTGGAGATCTCAAGCAACAATTTATCCAAATCCAACTAGATGTCCAATCAAGCAAGCCAATCAATCAATCAAGCAAACATTGATCCTGAAAACATGTATAATGTCTAATTGTCACAAGCATATCCCAAACAACTCCTTATTGACTTGGGACACCTTTCTAAGGTTTTTAAGTCTCATTAGGATGCATTAGGGTTTCTTAGATCATTTTCTCAAACTTTATCCTTTTTAGGTCAACAAACCCTAAAACAACTTTTCCACTCATAAAAACCCTAATTACTCAAATTATCCACATTAAGGATCTTTTATGCTCAAATTGACTTAGGATCATCACATCTCTATTTTATTCGTGGATTTACACAATTAAACCAATTAAAAGACATATTCATCAAAATTAGGGTTTTCAAGCTCATTAATGCATAATCATGCACGAAACCCTAAATTAAACCAAATATATAAAAAGATCATCTTTTTAGATCCGATTTTCTCTTTTATTAACAACAGGTTAATATCAGCTTGAATTATCCATTGAATAACATTAAATCCATCTATCATCAAATCTAAGGGTTTTTCTTTACAAAAATCATTAAAGATGATAGCTTTATGTACTTTTCCAATTTCAAGCATATAAACTCTAAATTAGACAAATCATGTGCAAAGTTCTTCCTTTTTGAACATAATGTACCTTTTTATGTTAATCATCAACTCTAATGATCCATTAAACCCTATTAAACATATTAAGCATATCAAAATAGGGTTTCTTAATCTTTAATTAATCAAAGATGATAATTTACACTACTTTTTTAATAGCATGCAAAGTTAGGCTTCAATCATAATTTATTTGTGTTTCTCTCGTTCTGAGGATCAATTTTCACATATAACTTGTTTTAATCTGAGCTTCCTAGAATTAATTATGATTTTTGCAAGGATTCACTTACTCGACCAATTGGAGTGCGCCACGTCATCCGACTTCATGCAACGTTGCTAATCAGGAAACATTTCGAATTGTCGCTTTTGCCCCTGGTTAAGTCAGACTGCTCTTTAGCTTGTGGAGGGTAGAACCGTCCAACACCATTCTACCCTTCTTCTTCCTTGGGCCGACGGCCTGCTGCCGCCCTAGCGGCCATGGCTGCGCGTCGCAGGCCGCCCCCCGCCACCTCAGTGCCCAGAACAAGCCGGAACTCCCTCCTCTACCTCCGCCCTCCCTTCTCGCAGGCAAAGGAGCCTCAGGTACGCAACTGTCCTGCCAGGATCGCACCCAGCAGAGCTGCAAACGCAGCCGTGCTACAGCCGTCTTGCGGCGTCGTGCGGGAGTGCAGGAGCTCGGGGACGAGGGCCGCATCATGCTCCGAGTATGTGGGGACATCCATCATCCAACAAGATCGTCCAGAGGTTCCACGTTCATTCATAGACGTGCTACTCCTCTGCCCTAGGTTTTGCTTGCAAAGAAGAAGATGGGAGAGAGAGATGGATGCATGGGGTTCCCTGAAACTCGATCCAGATCTTACCCCTTATATAGGGAAGGGTCAAAGAAGCCATAGGTTGGCTAAACACGAGTCAAAGTGTCCCTTTCCTAAAAGGAATCTTATTCCTTCAAAGAGAAGTATTCCTTCTCTCTCTTTCTAACATTTTGGTATCCTCCATTATTTATACAATTAGGAATTCGAAAATCCTTGCCATTATCCTTTTTATTTCTTGCCTTTCAATCCTTAAGCATGAAATTATATTCCCTTTTATAGGATTTACTTTCTTTTTAACAATACTTCATAATTCATTAATAAAGCAACACAATATCCCCTTATTTTTCCTTTTTAGTATTTTCTCTTTCTTTCCTCTTTATTGGGACTCCTTGGATCCCAAGGAACTCTATTATTTCGAAATTCTTTTTATTGGATACTTATTATCCTTCTAGATGCATCTTTTCACATTATCTTGTTTATTTCTCATTAAAAAAATCTTTTTTTGAGGATTTCTCTTTATTTCTCTTTTATTTTCCTCATTGGTATTCCTTTTATCATGAGGAATCCTTGTAACACGAAATTCCACAAAGGATCTCCTAATTACACCTTTTCCCACTTATTTCCAACATTTTAACATTATTTTCAATCTCTTTCTTATTAAAGAAATACTTAATTAAACTTTTCTTTTCTTATTGCATTCTTTATGAAACTTTGGACTCCTTGGAACCCAAGTAACCCAAGAGGCACGAAATCCTCTTTGGATGTGCCTTCTAGAGGTTTCTACAGATTTCTTTTCTTCAGAATTCAATTATCCATTTACTAATTGAATTTCCTTGTTATTTGGGCCCAATAGCCAATAAGGCCCACAACACAGACATCAAGGCTATTGTAAACAAAATCCATGTATTCAAAACAAATTATACCATTCTTTGTTCAATTATCCTTAATATGAGGAATTGCATTTCTCACCAAATGAACCCAGAAATTGGGGTTGTAACATCCTTCCCCTCTTATAGGAATTTTGTCCTCAAAATTCAAACAAGCAAACAAACAAACAATTCAGGGTAAAACTTTCCATGTCCACCATTGGCTCCTATGTGGCTTTGCCGTACTCATGGAGTTTCCAAAGAACCTTTATCATCACATATTCTTTGCTCTGAGTTCTTTCATCCTGGCGTCTATAAACTACACAGGTGACTCAGGCCATTTCAGCCTCCCTTGGGGCTCACTAGGTTCATTGCTCAGCACATGGTCGGGGTACCTCACATAGTGCTCTAAATTGGACACATGGAAAACATCTCCCATTACTCTATCCTGAGGGGTAGAGTCAAACCTAACCTTCTCCACCCATCCATCTCTAATGGACCCATGTATCGGGGACTCAGCTCTCTTAGTTATAACTTAAAGGGGTCGGATTTTCATGTCACATTTTCTCCCACAGTAACTTGTATGTCAGTCTACTTTGCATCTGCTCACGACTCTCATCGTCTCTAGGCTCCTTTCAGCCCTTGCACGATCAAAGTGACTTCATCTACACGCACTGGGGTCCCTTTTTCTAACCATCATGTGGTACTTTTCTAACCATCATGTGGTCCTTTCACCAACATCACCTTACTGAAGTGGTGACCGACACAACCTCCCTTACAGAGCTTCATATAAAACCCGATACTGGCTATGGTGGTCATTGTCACATCTTTCATAGGACAAAAACTGTCTCTAGATATCACCCTGAACGAGCACACATGCCCTCATCAGACCCTCTAGTCTGGATCATACTAACCATAGTTAGGGGTGATAACTATACTAACATTGAGTTCTTCATGTACCTACTTCCACTTTAGGGAAGTGAACCTTTAGGTCAAACTCAAGAACCTTTGAACTCGCTTCATGGTGTAGTTGAACCATCTCTCTCATGGGTAGTTCAACTGGATCTGTCCCTTGACAGAACTCTTTCTTTCTTATGTCATCTAGGTAAGGCGATCTTCCATAACCCATATTGCATCTCGACCTTCCTCGGTCCAGGGAAGACCTATCACAACATCCATAGTGTTGAGCTCTCATTCCCTCTCAGGGATTCTTTTGTCCTCTATATCGATACACTGTGTTATTGGGGTTCGTCCTTTACCTCCGGGCTTGCATGGTCATAAACCACATGCAACTTCATCTTAAGCATCTAAAGTGCTATTTCCATTTTCCATGGTGTATGGTGATCTTCAATCATGATTTCCTGTATGTCATGATTCTTCCAAGATTGATTCCTCCGAAACCCTAAACCACTCTAGTCGGGGTTTCATCACCTTCTCTTCCAAAGAAGTACATCTGATGTTTTATCACCATCCTTTCATTGCATCCAGGACTAGACTGGCTAACCAAACAACCATAACTTTTCAATGTATCTGAGTGTTATCCAAAAACCTCTCCTTTTCGAACTTAAGGTTAGCCAATCAACCCTTTCTAGCTTCTGGTCAAACAAGTCAGTTGTATCTCAACCAGAGCATCCATTACCACTTCACATCCTTAGGTATTAGGTAACATTACACTTCCATGTATTTCACTTATCATGTCACCTCAAACTATATGTTTATCTTCATAAGAACACTCTCTGATTCCATCATCATGGTGATCAAACTCAACCTGGTATAACTTGTAAGTTCCACATAGCTCATGATAAAAACATCCTCATAAGGGGACTACCTCATTCCTCTTAGTGTTTACAAACCATCCATGTATCATTCACTTTACCAGGGTAGATATCTTCTCTATCCCCATTTCTCGTGGAAACGCTCCAACCTACATCATCTCTTATCCTTGGTGTATGACATGCATAATGTCCTATCTCTCACCCCCATAACAAGAGGAAATAAGCATTTGGCTGCAGTCCAAATACAGAGTTCTTCCTGTTCCAAGAGTAGAGATGGTACATCCCACATTGCCAATACACCTTTAAATCTAAGCTGCAACGTGCCACATATGTCTCTTCATCATAAACAGCATGATATCAAACTAGTCTTGAACCTATTGAGGTTTATATCCTTGGTCATCTCCTCTAGGTCTATAGGGTACCGACTCTTTTGGGGTCATCCCTCTTCCCTCATGCATCAAGAGAGTGCCCTACTCATCTGCCCTTTGGGTCCCATGAGTTCATGAAGGTGATCAATCTCCTAACCCATGGCCCTCAGACAATGATAGCTGTTACCTCCTGACCCTATGGTCATGTGCAACTGGGGAATTAGGCAACTCCTACTTTCATCGGTCTTATCCCTACCTGGCCCTAGGATAGACTTAGGATTCTCCATTACAGTACATGTTCACTTAGAATCTTACCCAGGTCTTCATCATCTCTCTTTCTACATTCATGGGTTGACTCTCATCCGTTCATAAGTATCATGGCAACCTGCCTACCTTGGTCAAGCCCCATACTGATTACCTCCATGGTAACACATTCACATGCAATAGAGATGGATATCTATGGGTCTGTAGATTCAATCTCATACTATGTACCTTTCACTTACCTTCTCAAGATCCTATGAGACCTCTTTAGGTTACCTTGAACCAACAAAAATGATATACACCCTTCCAAAGAGGGTCCCTTTCCCAGGATGGGAGGGAAAACTATCTCTAAGGTCACAAAAGCTCTTAGTTCTAGGGTTTACATCCACACGAGCCTACTTAACCCTAGCAAGCCATTAAGGCACAAGCAGATCACTTACCAAACCATGCTAGGTCATACTTGTCCTCTTTCCTCAACGTTGGATCAAGATCATACCTTTCTTTATCATCATTCTAGTTGTGAGGGGTTCATCAAACATACCTTAAACTTAAAGGGCTCCCCTTTTCCTCTATACATGAGGAGTACCATGCTCGTTTTTATAGGAACTCAATTCTCATCATGAGCATCAGGTATACCACTTCCCCTCCTAGGCCTAGGAACCCTAGGTTTAATTGTAGGTGTCCAACTGCATGCTCTATCTCTTAACTATGAACCAAGCATGCAAAAGGCATGACATGCACTTCTTGTCATCCTTCAACTCGAGCAACACTTAGGGTTGGGTCCTCCTTAAGGACAACCATCAAGGTACAAGGCCTTATAACCTGCTACAAAACCTTTCAAAGTCTAAGGAACTCTTTTCCTATATCAGAAGGTAAACACCTATATTGTAGGCACATAGGCACCATATGCTTCATCTTCATTCTCTAGGGTTTGGTCCCTCTAAAGGCAACCAAGATATCATCAACTTACGAGGCAACCCCTATCATCCATTGTTCAGGGTTTTAGGCTTCTAACCATCTTGCTGGGTTTCCTTCTCTCTCTAGGGCTAACCCTGCTTCCAACCTCCCCATTAGAGGTCATCCCTTCATGAAGGATCAACCTCAAAAGCATGCTCTACATGGGTGAAGCCTAGGTTCAAACTTATGGTTGCTCAAGATCATCCATAACCCTTTATGCTCCATCATAATTCCTTATCCAGGGTTTCATCCTATCGTCAGCACTGTGACGTGTCCTAGGTTCCAGCTATACCCTACTTGCACAAGCCCATATCCTTCACTAACATCATCATCTAATGAGCTATCCTTTACCCTAACATGCACGACCCTTCCCAGGGTTGGGTTTCCAAAAGGTGCTAGGTCACCCATGGATCGTATGGCATCCCAAAGGCATGTCCTTTCAAACACCTGGTCCAACTCATCTCTCTCTAATCTTCACTTAGGGTTAGAGTTAGCATCATCCTCAGAGGATGTGCCAGGTCTCTACTTGCAATGGAGATCTCTATCTCCAAGACTAACTTATCCTCCTGACAAGAAGGTCTAGCCTCAGGTCTCTTCTGAGGACATGACATCTTATGTCATACGTCCTAAGCATGTATCTATTTTTTATTTTGCGCTTAATCTATTAAGCTTATGTCCATGACATCTTATTTACATGCCTTTCATTAATTTAGTGGAGGATTCCTTAAACCTTATTAACCTTACCCATACCTCAAGAGGGTGAGGAGAAGAAAGAAAACCCTAATCCTTTATGTCCTTATTAGAATTTTGTGATGAGAAGGGATGAATAA
Organism: Alisma plantago-aquatica; assembly: GCA_963693085.1. Taxonomy (NCBI): domain Eukaryota; kingdom Viridiplantae; phylum Streptophyta; class Magnoliopsida; order Alismatales; family Alismataceae; genus Alisma; species Alisma plantago-aquatica. The sequence continues at coordinate 507,343,247 of OY856411.1, read as the reverse complement.
GATGAGAAGTCCTAAAGGTATCTTATTTCGATTCATACCCTAAGACTTTGGCCAGGCAGTCACATGGATCCGGGAGTCCTCGTATTCTGACTAGCGGTGTGGAGGAAAATATTGCCAGCCCTCGGTCGTGATCCTTTTCTAGACACCTTCATCTTTCGGATAATCCTCTAATAACTCCCTTGGGTTCTATGGAGTTTGTAAAATTTAATAATTATTAATGGTTAACTGAGGAACCCAAGCTCTGATACCAAACGTTACAACCCCACCTCCTTATAACCCCCAATTAAGGGAGACCGAGAGGTCGAAGCCGCACCCATGACTTCCGGATCAAAGGTTCGGCAATTAACCAAGAATAATTATCAAATTTTAACATACTATACTGAAAGTTGTAAGAAAATAAATTTTTGCATACCTTTTGAAAATTTGGATCTCTAAACTTCTTTCCACACCGATACTAATCTATCTAATCCTCCTTTGCACTTTAATTCTCATTTAGTATCACATGTGCCACTTTACTATTTGTTCTTTTCATTGTACCTGAAACGCCGACAAACAAAACGTCGGTCAGCCGTATCTGGTATGTGGGGGAAACAAATAAACATACAACTATGGTAACAATGTAATCACTCAATTAATCATTTAACAATCAAGATTACGTTTTAAGCCAAACTACTCAATCCATACCTATCCACAACTCTGTGTTGTCCCTGTAAGGACTTATATGGTACCTCTATAAAGGTGACTTGATGGACCTACCCTCTAGGCAGCCAAAGTATTTCATGACCTGATGGACCTACCCTCTAGGTAGCCATGTACTAGGTCAGCCATTACGACACAGAGGGGACCATGATCTGAGATGGAATGCATATACATTATGTGCTAGTCATAGTCACTTTATAATTGCAATATGAACATCCAAACAGTTTAGTTGCATTCAATGTGATTAAACATCCGAGAATCCATCGGGAAACTAAAGCGGTTATTCATAATCGTAACCACATACCTGTCTTGGAGATCTCAAGCAACAATTTATCCAAATCCAACTAGATGTCCAATCAAGCAAGCCAATCAATCAATCAAGCAAACATTGATCCTGAAAACATGTATAATGTCTAATTGTCACAAGCATATCCCAAACAACTCCTTATTGACTTGGGACACCTTTCTAAGGTTTTTAAGTCTCATTAGGATGCATTAGAGTTTCTTAGATCAATTTCTCAAACTTTATCCTTTTTAGGTCAACAAACCCTAAAACAACTTTTCCACTCATAAAAACCCTAATTACTCAAATTATCCACATTAAGGATCTTTTATGCTCAAATTGGCTTAGGATCATCACATCTTTATTTTATTCGTGGATTTACACAATTAAACCAATTAAAAGACATATTCATCAAAATTAGGGTTTTCAAGCTCATTAATGCATAATCATGCATGAAACCCTAAATTAAACCAAATATATAAAAAGATCATCTTTTTAGATCTGATTTTCTCTTTTATTAACAACAGGTTAATATCATCTTGAATTATCCATTGAATAACATTAAATCCATCTATCATCAAATCTAAGGGTTTTTCTTTAATTAAATCATTAAAGATGATAGCTTTATGTACTTTTCCAATTTCAAGCATATAAACTCTAAATTAGACAAATCATGTGCAAAGTTCTTCCTTTTTGAACATAATGTACCTTTTTAGGTTAATCATCAACTCTAATGATCCATTAAACCCTATTAAACACATTAAGAATATCAAAATAGGGTTTCTTAATCTTTAATTAATCAAAGATGATAATTTACACTACTTTTTTAATAGCATGCAAAATTAGGCTTCAATCATAATTTCTCTGTGTTTCTCTCGTTCTGAGGATCAATTTTCATATATAACTTGTTTTAATCCGAGCTTCCTAGAATTAATTATGATTTTTGTAAGGATTCACTTACTCGGCCAATTGGAGTGTGCCACGTCATCCGACTTCATGCAACGTTGCTAATCAGGAAACATTTTGAATTGTCGCTTTTGCCCCTGGTTAAGTCGGACAACTCTTTAGCTTGTGGAGGGTAGAACCCTCCAACGCCATTCTACCCTTCTTCTTCCTTGGGCCGACGGCCTGCTGCCGCCCTAGCGGCCATGGCTGCGCGTCGCAGGCCGCCCCCCCCGCCACCTCAGTGCCCAGAACAAGCCGGAACTCCCTCCTCTACCTCTGCCCTCCCTTCTCGCAGGCAAAGGAGCCTCAGGTACGCAACTGTCCGGCCAGGATCGCACCCAGTAGAGCTGCAAATGCAGTCGTGCTGCAGTCGTCTTGCGGCGTCGTGCGGGAGTGCAGGAGCTCAGGGATGAGGGCCGCATCATGCTCCGATTATGTGGGGACATCCATCATCCAACAAGATCGTCTAGAGGTTCCACGTTCGTTCATAAACGTGCTACACCTCTGCCCTAGGTTTTGCTTGCAAAGAAGAAGATGAGAGAGAGAGAAGGACGTGTGGGGTTCCCTGAAACTCGATCCAGATCTTACCCCTTATATAGGGAAGGGTCAAAGAAGCCATAGGTTGGCTAAACACGAGTCAAAGTGTCCCTTTCCTAAAAGGAATCTTATTCCTTCAAAGAGAAGTATTCCTTCTCTCTCTTTCTAACCTTTTGGTATCCTCCATTATTTATACAATTAGGAATTCAAAAATCCTTTCCATTATCCTTTTTATTTCTTGCCTTTCAATCCTTAAGCACGAAATTCTATTCCCTTTTATAGGATTTACTTTCTTTTTAACAATACTTCATAATTCATTAATAAAGCAACACAATATCCCCTTATTTTGCCTTTTTAGTATTTTCTCTTTCTTTCCTCTTTATTGGGACTCCTTGGATCCCAAGGAACTCTATTATTTCAAAATTCTTTTTATTGGATACTTATTATCCTTCTAGATGCATCTTTTCACATTATCTTGTTTATTTCTCATTAAAATATCTCTTTTTGAGGATTTCTCTTTATTTCTCTTTTATTTTCCTCATTGGTATTCCTTTTATCATGAGGAATCCTTGTAACACGAAATTCCACAAAGGATCTCCTAATTACACCTTTTCCCACTTATTTCCAACATTTTAACATTATTTTCAATCTCTTTCTTATTAAAGAAATACTTAATTAAACTTTTCTTTTCTTATTGCCTTCTTTATGCAACTTTGGACTCCTTGGAACCCAAGGAACCCAAGAGGCACGAAATCCTATTTGGATGTGCCTTCTAGAGGTTTCTACATATTTCTTTTCTTCAGAATTCAATTATCCATTTACTAATTGAATTTCCTTGTTATTTGGGACAAATAGCCAATAAGGCCCACAACACAGACATCAAGGCTATTGTAAACAAAATCCATGTATTCAAAACAAATTATACCATTCTTTGTTCAATTGTCCTTAATATGAGGAATTGCATTTCTCACCAAATGAACCCAGAAATTGGGGTTGTAAAAGTGCTGAAGACTCCTCCTTCACCTTTAGAAAAAATAGCACGTCCTTGTCCCTCCTTGGTAGCAAGAGATCATGGAATGGATGTGGAAGTGGAAAAACCCTAGAAAACTAGGGTTTTGGGATGAAGGAAGGTAGAAAAGAGGTGGAGGTGGATGGGAGTAGGTGAGAGCTCCTGCATGAAACTAAGGAAGGTAGGAATGAATGCTAGGGGATGTAGGTATGGATAATTTTGGTGCTGCAACTGCCACCCTAGTATATATAGGTGGTGAGGAAGAAAATATTGTTGGAAGATCTCGTATTGGTTCTATATCTTTGGTAAGCATCACAACATGATAGAGAAACTCTAAGGTAGCTCCAGGTTACCCAGGTTTTATGTTGTAGATAGTCTTTTTTTTTCTGAGGGAGATTATTTGGGACCTTGTAAGATAAACCTGGTAAGTTAGTTCAAATCAACTAACTCAGTCCCCTCCGCCTTTGTTAGGCCCTCAAGATTGCATCCTAGGGCCTTGGGTATGGTTGTCACAATCCCTCCACTATGAAAAGATTCTTGCTCTTTGAAGGGATTTTTTTTAAGTGGTGAATCATAATTGCTCCTAGATTCACATAGCCAACATTCATCATCATAGACATCAAAAATAAATCCTCCTGTGAACGACAACCTTGGTTATCATACCGGCTAAAAATAGTGTCACCTAGAACCTTATGAGTGTATCTCAAAGCGGGGTTGAATATTTTTCTTGCTTTTTACTTCCCTACTACAAAGGTGTCTTGGACAAAAAATGTTTTCCACATGTTTGAATAGTTACATTTACCACTTATATCAAACCTGTCGTCATCAAATTTCTGTGCCATTTTCAGTGTTGGTGCTAGAATTTTGTTGAGGTGGGAAGACTTTAGTACATGTGTGGAATCATTGAGCCTAAAGTAGATTGAGTCCTCACCTTGATATTGTACCTTCTCTAGAGAACCAAAGAATTCCTAGTTTATCTCAATATAGGTCTCTTCAACCTCAGTCAGAAGCCTATACAACACAAGTCAAGTAACTTAAATAGATGATAATTCCTAAAGCTTGCAAGGTATGCACACATGCATACCTTGTTGGAATTTCCCTCCTTGTCATGAACTCAGGTGGAGAGGTCTTACGAGTACTTTTCTTGTTGTCCCTCTACCATATGTAGCTCCTTTAGGCATTTCCCAGCCCACTTCACTCGCTCCTCCTCCAACTTTAATAAAAAAATCTACTGGATCATCCTCCACTTCTTCGCTCTCTGTGTCACTGTCCTCTTCTTCTTCATAGTCGTGGGACCCCAATCTTGTATCCAAGTTCAAAGGCACCATCTCAATTGGTGTATCATCATATTCTTCTTCAATCAAGAATTGACGTCGAGTGGGTTGTTGTGCAGCATGAGTTTGAGTTGGATATGTAGAGTGCCTCACTAGAGTAGGCCTTGGAGGCAAGTGTGAGGATGATACAACATTATCTTTCTTGGCCCTTCTCTCTCGGGCCAGTGCATCACCATCAAGAAAATCTACTTGATTTTCCATTTCTTCCTCCTCATCTTCATCAGGGTTGTTGTAGATTGGGTCTGATGTGTGGTGGATCAAGGAGGACAGGAGACGAGAGCCATTCATCGATGTCGAACATCGAAATGAGTTAGAAATCAAATTTTATGGTGACGGTGTAGGGTTGTGCGAGGAAGGGGGGCATCTGTGGAGGCATGTTTTGTGCTGATTTTTCCTCTTGAGAGGATTTTCATGGTGTTCTTGGCCCCCTTCTTGATTGCTTTCCATGTCTTATACATCTTTGCAACAAATTTGGTGGAAAACAAAACAGTAGCAACAATTTTTGCACTTCCGAGGGGTTTGGGCGGAAACTTGTTAGATGTAGAGAAATAGAGGTGTATGAGGGGTGGAAAGAGGTGTTGGAGGTAGAGGAAGGACTTAGGAAGCTTGAGGTAGCTTGAATCTAGAGTTTGGGAGGAAGAGGTGGTGATTTGGGGGGAATCTGGAGTCACCCTAGTCGTCAGAGCCTGTGAAATGGTCATTTTGCGCAAGTGGGGTGAGCGTCGGGTCATGTTGTGGAGAGGAAAACTGAAGAACTTAAGTGGTGGGTCTGGGCCAATGGTCGTGCTGGCATAGTGCCAGAAGGAACATATTGGTCAGAAGGGTCATGCTGATAGGCCTCAACACTTGAGTTTTTATTATAAAAATGACCCTTCCACCTGGCTCTTCCAAGTGAATTTTTTTTCTGAAATTCTCAAATTTCTCAATCATTCATATTCAATCAACAACTCTGGTCCACTTGACATTTTATCAATACTTTCCGGTGAATTTCATCCTTCTTCTCAGGCTTCAACATGTTTCTCCTGTAATAATAAAAAACTAAACAAAAACTATCAAACACAAGTGTGCATGTGTGTAATTTTTGGAATGTGTAAAACTAAAGCAAATGAAAATAAAGAGGTTTTGAGAGCAAGAGTCTCAAGCCAATGTGGGTTTCCTCCCATTAGCGTTAAGTTTTACGCATTCATCCAGGCTTGTTGTCCCTCCATCCTCAAGAGTTCACAAAGGAAGTATTATCCTCCTCCTTCTCCTCAAATGTGGTCCTTTTGAGAGATCTCACAACACATGGTCTTCATCCTAAGGAACATGAATTGATTGGTAATAGTTGTTTGCCATCTAATTGTAACATACTAGATCTCAGACCCTACCCTGGAAGTTGACATTTTGGGACTTAGCCAAACAAGGTTGAAGGTTATACCTAAATAGATGTTTAGTATAACCCCAATGAGCTAATGTATGTATAGATCACCTTAATATAACCTAATGTTCTAACATTAATCTTAGGTTTATAATGGATACATAAAATATGCCACATAACTCATTTTGGTGGTAATATGAAGATAAGGAACTTAATTGGATAAATAATTTAGATAATGGGCCATATGACATATCTCATAAAAAGAAGTCTAAAAATTGGAAACAAACTTCAAATTCAAAATCTACATATCAAAATTAGCATACATGTCAAATTTCATCTAATTTGGACAACCTTGAAATATTAGGATAAGTTTAGGAGAGAGAAAATGAGTAAAGGGCATAAGTAATGAATAATATAATTATATAACTTAAAAATGTGGAATAATGGAAAATTCATATTCAACACATCAAAGATAACTTGTAGATGAAGTTTGGTCCAATTTGGATGTTGTTTGTGCAAGTTATGCAATTTTAGGTACATTCTGGACTTTTCTGCAATTTACCCAATTGGGAGGTTTTATTTGCAAATTGTCACATACATTATAATCCTTATATATTCCCTTACCATTCTCAAGTCTTTTAACCATGGGGCACCTAGTTTCACCTTGGTTTGAAGGTGTTTCTCTCTAAGGGCATTTTAGGGATTACCCTCTTTATAAATGAGCTTATCTTTAGAAGCTATCAACCAATGGGGTTATTTCTTTGATGGGAGGTCAGTTGGGATGTCCTATAAGTGTCCATAAACCGAAATTTGATATTCAAGAAGACTCTATGAGCTGTCCTCTTGCATGGCCATGAAATCCCTAGGCTAAGGACACATGGAAAGCTCCATGGACACCTCATGCTTGACTTCTTCCTTATCCATAAAGGTTTGCATGTCCATAGGCACCCTTAGAATTGGAAATATGGAAAGTAACTTGACACCTCGTGCTTGACTTATTACTTATCCATAAAGGCTTGCATGTCCATGGACACCCTTATACATGACACATGGAAAGTCTCATATACACCTCATACTTGACCTCTTTCTTTATCTACCCCTTCCCAACTCCAAATTCGAAAACTCCTACTCTTCTTTCTTTCCTCTATCTTATAGAATAACTCCTACTCTATTTGTCTACTAGTGTTCTGTCCCAAGGTAAAATAAGGTGCCTACCTTGGTGAAGAAGGCTCCTAGGGTTCCAAATTTTCTCTATTTAGGATATCTAAAGCTCTGCCTTGGTTATTTTGATCAAAACTAGTAAGTTTTCTCATTTCCTTCCCTATTTTCATATTTTAGTCTTTCTTCCACCTTCCTCCAGGTCTTTACCCTGGTCTTCCATGGTGAAACCCCATCTAGAGCCCTTAAACACCCCATCTCCATGTTCTTTTGTTAGGATTTTTCACATCTAAAGCGGAGAAGGTGCTTCTTGCTCGAGATAGGAGCTTTGTTGCAGAAACCAACCTCTCTAAGCTTGGGAACCTTACTTATTGGACCTGTCCACCTTCCCTAGAGGTTCTTTGGAGGCCTAGGCTTATATCTAGGACTGAATTGGACTGTTTAGACTCTGAAGTTGAGGTATGATGTATCCCCTATTCTTCTATGTTGAGCAATTCACATGTGCTTATTCATTCTCTTTGTCCTATGGACATTAGCCTATGCATAATGTCTTTTGTTTTGAAAATCATGGTTCATGTGAACTACCTTATTTGATATTTATCATGGATATTCTTTTGAACTCTTATCTTATGCTTTGTTCATGATGGAACTCTAAAAGATGACATGTGATGTCTTTTGCCCACTTATGAGGTGGATGTATATGTTGGTCACTTATGTGGTGACTAGTTTATATATTCTAACTATACTTTCTAATTGCCTCTACATTTAACATGCTATGTGATTTAGTAGCACTAGAGTAGTGTAATTGCATTGGTGTTTATGACAGATGTGTTATTTCCTATGGAGCAAATGTGATATTTCCTGCTCTTTTGGGATGGAAAGGAACCTCATACCCAGGGCAAGATGTGTCATCTTGGACCATGTTTTATATATTTGGGAGATTGGCAGTATTCCTTTCTCTGTTAGGTTTCAAGTTTATGATACTTGGCCACCTTTGTGTTTATATTATTCTAGGGCTATGTTTATCTCACATGCATGCATGTTGATGATACGAGGTGTGTGCCCTAATTCTTTACATGTGTTTGTGTGGCACAATCTTTATGTTTTATTAATTGCAAGTATTCTTTTGTTATCGTATGATTTCAATTCCTTTTCTCTTGATGCCCATTTGGGTGGTCCTTATCCTTTCTATGGGAAGCCTTTTATATTTGATGTCATTTATTCTATATATTGCTCAATTTCCTATTTAGTATGCACTTACCAGCCTTTGCTGATGTCATCTATTTTCTCTTCTTGCTAGGGTATGCTTCCAACCCTAGGTGAAGGACTTGGATGATAAGGCATGAAGTTTTGGACTAGCTTAAGGATTTAAAGCTTGGAGATAAAGTTTTTATGGTTTTGATTTCCCTCTACTTAGATCCTTATGTGTATCATACATGCAAACCCTTATGGGATATTATGATGTACTTGTGTAATAACCTTGTGATAAATTGAATATAGTCAACATTTTTATTCCGCTGCTATACTTTGGTTGTTTTGAATACCATTTATTGAAATTTGAAAATGTTACACTATTCTAGCATACCTTTGAGTGTGTTTTTAATGGATATTTTATTCTTCAAATCTCTAGTAAGGGGGTGATCCCACCTCCTTACACCAATATTCTCTGAAATAAAGATAGTTCAAGTTGATACGTATATCTTCATCACTTAATTTCTGCATCTCCTCTTCACTTAACATAAAAAAGTCCATCTTCATCTTCCTATATGTGACTGACATAATGCATGTACACACTTTGATCTTCGCATCAGCTGTGGCCAAGAAAGGCCTCCCTAAGATCACATAATATTTTCCATCAAGCGTTTCTATGTCCATGAACAGAAAATCAGTTGGGAATGCAACATGTATCCTTTTTTCTAATGCTACCATATCATTTGGCAAGATGCCCATAGGCATCTTCCTAGATCCATCAGCCATTATTAGGACACAATATGTTGGTTTCATTCTTTCTATGCCAAGTCATAAAAATATGTTATAAGGCATGATGCTTAAACTTAAGTACGCTTGATGAATTGCATATGTATGTATCAAGGGATAAGAGGGATGCCTGGATCTCCCCTTTTTGCTGGAAAATGGCCGCCCATAATGAAATTGACATCTTTTTTTGTAGCTACAATTTGCTTGGGTGGCATCACCATTACTTTTCTCTTCCCGGTGCAAACATCCTTAAGTAAGGAAATGAATTTGTGATGCTTATCTTTCCTCATTTTAGGGATTTCAAAAAGGTCCAAGTACAACCATGCTTAACTTTGGTGAAAGGACCTTCTAAGACATCAAAGAAAAATCTCCCACTTTTATCAACATCTTCCACACTAGATTGTAGTCCTTGGGGCAGCATAAGGGTAGTTTTTATATCATACGATGGAGTTGGGGCTATCATCAGCTCCAAATGGAGTGGTACATCAGGTGTTATCAGTTCAACATAGGGTGGGATAACAAGTGTTATCTCTTCATAGAATGGTGAGGAAGTAGATTTTTGGGGTGCCCTTGACACTTCCACAAAATGATGGTACAACTAGTATCATTACCTCATTCAAAGGTGATACACATGGTATTGTCTTCTCAAGAAATGGTGGGACACTGAGTGGTATTTTCTCACAAGAAAAGGGGGCAGTAAGGACTTCGGTGCACTTAGCACTCTCAAGCAAAAAAATCATAGCAGAATCTTTGCTACTAGTAGCATCTCCATGAGAATTCCGACGACATCTTTCCATCATGCTCTTTGGCCACCTTCCTTTCCCTCCCCATAAATTATTCAACTACCTTCATCCCCCATACGACAAACACAATTATCACTTGCTATTGGGGAGGGGGGCTCATGAGGATGATGGTGGTGGTGGTGGTGGTCTTTGGTGAGGTGGATTAGGATTTTGGAGGATATAAGTTGGTTGTTGTGGAGGTGGTAGTTGTGGTTGTCATGGAGGGGGGTGATATTGGGGTGGGGGTTGTTGGTAAGAATGTGGTGGAGGTGGTGTGTATTGGTAGTTGTATGAGGGTTGTGGAGGTGGAGGGGCATAAGGATTTTAGGGTCATTGATATTCCTGCAAAGTGGGCACTTGCCCTTGTTGTGGGCCATAGGTGGCTTGAGGAGCACCCATGGTTCCAACATCATTGTTTGGGTTGGTCATGGTTTGGGAAGGGGGTCTCCTTCCTCACGACACACAAGTGAAATGGAAATCTGGTCTAGCTTTTGCACAAGCCGATCAATGATTTGTAAATGAGAGGACACATCCTTCTTCACATCATCAAGGCTCCTTAGCCTTCCAATAACTTCATCCTTAAATCTGGAGTTGTACTTTGATCCTTGATGATGACTTTGTTTCCCTTCTCCTTATTCACCTTGTTTCTTTCAAGAAAAGTTGGGATGGTTCCTCCATTCCAGAGTATAGAAGTTGAACATTGGCACTTGGTGATTGCGGCTGCCAAAAGCATGTAGAGCTTTAACCTCTTCATCAATAGAATCAATGGCCATAGAAGATTGGCTGGTAGAGCCCCCAACTTGATTATTCATCAAATTCATCATATCAACTATAATCTTTATCATTTGGCGGTTGGTGTCATTCCTAATTAGAGTAGGAGGAGGTGGAGTAGGATCCTAGTTCCCGTCACAATGTACGCCCATGCTAGAAGCCCGGTGAAGTCAATTCTCAACTAGGTACTCAAAGAGAGGTCATGACTCTTCCGGGGGCTTGGCCATGAAGGTTCCATCACAAGACGAGTCAACCATTTTTTTGTTGGGAAATACGACATAGATAGGCAACAAAAACAAAAAATTTACTGACATATTTCCCATAAACTAGCAGATTGCGTCAATAACTATACAATGGGAATGATGGTTTTATGAGGATATACCTAGTCCTAGAGCAAGTGCAGCGACAATCCTCATCGATGTAGATGCAAACTCTATCTTGGACAATGTTTATACAACTCCTAGTTGTATTGGGACTCGTCTGAAGTCTCCTCCTAGGACAGTAGAATTGGACAACTGCTATAATGGCTTTTCTGATCTCGCCACAGACTACAAGTTGATGTTTCTCTCCTAGCAGCAGCCAAAGGGCTCTTACCTCTAGAGTAGTCCACACAAACAAACTAGAACTTCTATCATCCTGTTAGATTGGACAGGAAGGAGTTGTCCCTCCCATTGGTGTACTAGTCACTAGGCTGCTCTCCCAAAACAATGATCCTCAGTTGTTTCTCTCCCTTAGCTATCCCTCCCTAGTTGGGTACGACTTGCTTGGTCTCTCTTGGTTACCACAAACAGAGAGGACAATATTTATTAGAGCAATTGATTCTCAATTGTCTGTGTTGTGCTCTGAGAAGCCCTCAGTACCCCTATATTTATAGGAGGGGTTTGGTCTAGGGTTCCCATTCTGTGTGGGAGGGGAAGTGATTGGAAGATCTTGAACTTTCACAACAATTCTGGAAATCTCACAGCCTATGACAGCCCATACGGTCGTATGGTATGCCAGACGATCATTTGGCATAGAGCCCAGATGGTCATTTGGTTGTTTCCTAGTTGTACACAAAATTGACATATCAATTTCCATCAATGTTGGTCATTGATTTCCTTACACAACAAGTAGTGTACAAGCGAAACAAATAGGGAAATGTCCAGAACCTTCCATGGACTGAACCCAGACAGTCATTTGGTGACCTAAGTTGAGCCAACTGGTTGGTTCAGTTTGCTTCTTAGCCAATTTCAACTCAAATCAACCTTGACTCTCTAGACGCCCCTATCAACACTTGAGACGGTCGTTTGCCACTCTTCTGACACTCGTCTCAATACTTGAGATGGCCTTTTGGAAGTGTTTTCAGGCTTCTTGTTGTGTGAATCAATTACCTAAACATTTTAGTAATTAATTCAATTGTCATTCAAGATTCAACTCCTCTTATAGATGAGTTCCTATGTGTGTGACCCTATAGGTCCCATATTACGTTGGCAATGAATTCCATTACACCTTATGACATCACAAGTAATGAGCGGTGCCTAGTCACACATCGTTGCTACCTAAGTAAATGGAAATTTGGAGAACAACTTCAACCTACAATTTGTGTATGGTGTTATCATGTTTGTATAGTTCCTTTGTCACTAATATCCAGATTGAACTAGAGGCATGGACCAATCACCCTCATTATTATCATTTAGTTTTGTTCCTTGAACCAGAGCAGACTGTTTGAGATATATGTAGGCTCACTATTACATACTGACTCACATGTGCATGCATGCTTTTCTTAGTCTTTCTAATCAAGAGGCCTAGGATATCAGACTCCCTTAGGAGGGACAAACCCCATATCTATCACTCACAGTCAATCCCCATGTGTCACAGTCACCCAATCACCACCTTTATAACAACCCACGTTTCAGGACTATGTTTGATGATGTCAAAGTGTACTGAACGAAATGTGATGAGTGTAGTGATTTCAGGTCTAATAACCACCATCATTGTGAGAGCTGACTATGACTTCCAATATGATGGTTTCCATGTGTCAACCTCATGGTGAGTCTGTCTGATACACTATTCTCTAACATGTATATGTGTACTTGGTTTGATATCACCATATCATGAATAATGAGATTTTGTCATCAACCAACTCACACTCTAATCTTATGTGTTATTGTTGTCTGTCTACCTTCCAAAACAACCACCAACCAAGGACATAATGAGAATGTATATATACTCTTAACATCGGTATAATCTCATTCTTCCAAGTCACATACTTGAAGACATACATCATTGAGTAATATCATTCTCTAGACATTTATTATGTTATTTCATTATCTCATAACTGAACAAATAGAATAAATTGGAAGCTTGCCTTTTATTAGTAATCAAATCATTTACAATTATGCCATTATATTCACTCTCTGGATATATCACCAATAGACTCCCACTTGCACTTAGAGCCAATCACCCATGTATTGTATACTAACTGACCTAACATAACCATCATGCTTCTACTTTGAACGTGTCTTTGTCAAGGGATCAACAATATTGCTTTGAGTTTGTACTCAACAAATCTTTACATCTCCTTGACGTACGCTCTCTCGTATGAGATGAAAGTGCATTTGTATATACTTGGAATACTAATGCGATCTGGGTTCCTTAGCTTGTGACATAGCTCCATTATTGTCACAATATATCTTGATTGTGCCACTAATGCTCGGAACAACCCCAAGTTCAGAGATGAACTTCTTGATCCGTATAGCTTCCTTTGCTGCATTCAATGCAACAATATACTCGACCTTTGTTGTAGAATCGACAAATGTTTCTTGCTTGGAACTGTTTCAACTCATAACTTTGTTGTTTAGGGAAAAAAACATCCTAATTGTGATTTACAATCATCTTTGTCAGTTTGGAATATTGCATAGGTGTATTTTACCACCAACTCTTCCTCTCCACTGTAGACCACGAACTGATCCTTAGTCCTTCTCAAGTACTTCAGGATGTTCTTCACGGCTATCTAGTGAGCATCTCCTGGATCTGACTAATATCTACTTGTCATGCTCAAAGTATACAAGACATCTGGACGGGTGCACAACATTGCATACATGATTGATCTAATTGTTGACGCTTATGTTATCTCACTCATGCGCTCCCTTTCTTCACAAGAATGGAGACATTGAATCTTAGAGATGGTCACTCCATGCAACACAGGTAGGTTTCCTCTCTTTGAGTTCTCCATGCTGAACTGCTTCAACACTTTGTCAATGTATGTGCTCTGACTGAGTTCAAGAAGCCTTCTTGATCATCTCTACAGATCTTTATCCCAAGGATGTAAGATGCTTCTCCCAAGTCTTTCATAGATAATGTATTTCCAAGCCATGTCTTTACCTTTTGTAAAGTAGGGATGGCATTCCCCATCAATAGTATGTCATCCACATACAATATGAGGAATACAATCATGCTCCCACTAACCTTCTTGTACACACATGGTTCATCTTCATTTTGAATAAAGACAAATACATTGACTATCTCATCAAAATGAAGATTTCATCTCTGAGATGCTTGCTGCAATCCATAGATTAACCTTTGTAGATTACAAACTTTATTTGTAAACTTTGGATCTATGAAACCCTCAAGTTGTGTCATATACACATACTCAACAAGATTCCCATTAAGGAATGCGGTTTAGACATCCATTTTCCAAATCTCATATAAGCTACAACAACAAGCATGATCCTGATCGACTTAACCATGGCCACTGGAGAAAAGGTTTCATCATAATCAACACCTTGAACATGTTTGAAACCCTTTGCAACCAATCTGCCCTTATAGGTTTGAACTTTTCCATCCTTTTTGATGTTCTTCTTGAATGTCTACTTGCACCCTATGGGTTGTACCCCTTCAGGTTGATCCACCAAAGTCCATATTTTGTTGGTATACATGGATTCCATCTCAGATCTCATGGCCTCAAGCCATTTCTCAGACTCTGGTCCCTCAATAGCATCTTGATAGGTAATTGGCTCATCATCTATGACCAATTCACTGCCTTCCTGAGTCACAAGATATCTAAATCTCTCAGGTTCAAGGCATGCCCTACTAGATTTACGAGGTTCCTATGTCACATGAGGAATTTTAGATTTTACAACATTTTGTGAGTCTCTTTGTTCCTCCTGTACCTCAATTGGTTCAATGTTTTCTTTTTATCCTCGAACCTCTTCGATTTCTAATTTTCTCCCACTGATTCCTTTGGCAATAAATTCTTTTCAAGGAATGTAGTCTCTCTAGCAACAAACACTTTGTTGTCAGTTTAATTATATAAGTGGTATCCTTTTATTTCTTTGGAATATCCAACAAAGTAACATGATCATATCTAGGGCCAAGCTTCACACCCCCAAATCCTCATAAAAAGACATCTTGGGATGCTTCCCTATCCATATCTCATATGGTGTATTTTGAACCGATTTTAATGGTAAGCGGTTAAGTGTAAACGTGGTAGTTTCAAAAGCATAACCCTAGAAGGTAGTAGGAAGATCAGAAAAACTCATCATAGATTGCACCATATCCAGTAATGTGTGATTCCTTCTTTCTGATACACCATTATGCTAGGGTGTTCCAGGTGGAGTCCATAGTGATACAATACCACGGGCTCACAGAAGGTCCTAAAACTATTGGTTAAAGTATTCTCCACCTCGATCAGAATAAGTTCCTTAATACTTTTTCCAAGTTGGTTCTGTACTTCATTCATGAACCCTCTGAACTTTTCAAGATCTTATGACTTACGTTTCATTAGGTAAACATAGCCATACCTACTGAAATTATCAATAAAGGTAATGAAGTATTGATGCCCACCTCTAGTAGTTGTTCTAAAAGGGCTACACACATCATAATGTATGAGTCCTAATAGATCATTGTCCCTCTCACTATTTCTTGTAAAGGGAGTCATGGTCATCTTGCCCAGAAAACAAGATTCACATGTCTCTATTGATTCAAATCAAAAGAGTGTAGATAACCATCTTTATGGAGTCTAAATATGCAAATCTCATTTATGTGCCCTAGTCGACAATGTCAAAGGTATGTTTGGTTTGAGTCATTGAGTTTTTGTCACTTGGTATTTACATTATATATGCTTGTCTCTAGATTTATCAAATATAGACCATAAGACATTGGGGCACTACCATAAAAGATCCCATCTTTACTAATAGAACATATTCCATTCTTATAAGAATTTTGAATCCTTTGTTGTCCAAACAAGATACATATATGATGTTCCTATTAATGGTAGGTATGTAATAGTAGTTCTCTAACTCTATTAGAAGCCCACTTGGTAGAGTTAACTCATAGGTTCCAACTGCGCTGGCCGCAACTCTTGTGCCATTTGTAACACACAGTTCAACCTCACCTCTCTAAAGGTCTACATCTTTTCAGATCCTTCACATTTGAACAAATGTGTGGTCCACATTCGGTATCTAGTACCCATGATGAAGAAGTAGTGAAGTTAATCTCAATCCCTTTCTTCATCTTCCTAGGTTCCCTTATCCTTCTCCTTATTTTGAGTGTAGAAGAATTTGACTTTGACTTAGCCACAGAACGATTCTTGTCTTTGCCTTTGTCCTTGGACTCAACTCTGCTAATCATCATTAGGGATTTTTCCATCTTCATCTGTGCTTTGACACTTATCAAAATGCCAAGCAAATCATATAGTGGTCCAACCATGTTAATCAAGTGATAATAGTCGATAAACTGACTATATGATTTAGGCAATGATTGAAAAATCATATATGTGGCCAACTCTTGACCTAAAGGAAATCCCAGTCTTTCAAGATGCTTCATATTCCCAATCATATTGAGTAGATGAGGCCATACTAGATATCCCTTTGTTAGTTTGCACTCAAATAATGCCTTAGAGACATTGTACCTTTCATGCTTATCTTTTTATTTATGCAACTCATAGTTCATACAACCCATCATAAGGTTCTTGATGTTCACAACATCGTTGGCATGCTTCAAAGAAGCATCCATGTCAGTCTTAGGTGATTTTGGAGTGGATAGTGGCTCTGGTGTTTCAGGAACATACAAAACATTTCTTAAGGTCATGAACCAGTTATGGAAATAAATTTTGTTTAATTCATCTAACTGCGATGATTGAGTGTTTTCCATTTGATTCTATAAGAGAAAATTTGCATTTTTCAAAAACCATTTTGATTTGATTTTATTTGAAAATTTGATATTAATTAGGTCTTTAATTAATTATTTCTCCCACTATTTTATTCAAATTGATATCCCTTACTACCAATTTGGAAGATTGCAGCATACAATCTTCTAGTGGGCCAACATCCATATTTCATTAAGTCATGACTCAGCTTTGGCTGATCACCCACAACTTGTCACCCACAACTTGATTATTTAGGTAGGCCAACTTTCCAATTGCATATGAATGCAACTCTTGGATAGATGATATGCACAACTCTTTTCCAGAATCATCTACATGCCTATGGCACCTGGTTCACCATGTTATCACTAGTTAAGTCTGGCCCAAAAACCAACACGATAAGCTATGTACCCTGTTTTGGCAGATCT
Source organism: Alisma plantago-aquatica (assembly GCA_963693085.1). Taxonomy (NCBI): domain Eukaryota; kingdom Viridiplantae; phylum Streptophyta; class Magnoliopsida; order Alismatales; family Alismataceae; genus Alisma; species Alisma plantago-aquatica. Next base: position 507,325,843 of record OY856411.1, on the reverse strand, counting down.
ACATACCATCACACTTCCACGAGATAGATGGCATAGCACGCTTTGGTGTAAACTATGCTTGGTTGATCAAGCTTTTCATGTGTGCTTCTTATGAAAGACATTTCAAACTTAATATAATGTTAAGGGATTTTGTATAATACATATACACTAACCAATCACCACATATATACGTATCATATACATGATATAACCCACAACGAAAATATGTAATAAACAAAAAGTGATTGTTATGGCCAACCTAATGTAATTCCTTGGAGCCACAAGGAATTACCACATCCTAGGTCCACATCACATGTAGAAACATATTATTGATGAGGATATGTGCTTGCCAATCTGGATTGATTGGTTCAACCCTTGAACCAATTGGCTTGCCTCTTGGCTGGTTGTTTGGTCATCTCATCGGTCATTTGGTTCTGTCAATCCACCAGCTGCTGGCTCCTCTAGCTAATCGGTCTGGTTCACCAGTTGATCTGTTCAGCTCATCCATCAGGTCCTCCATAGTCCTGCAATCGGGCAGCTCTTCATCGGGACGGTCGTATGGCATCATCAGGACGTCCTTCTTCTTTTTCATAACAGGAAAGTAAACTATCCAACTATTACATCATTTCCAGGAAACCTCGAGTTATATTTCAGGGGAGCAAAGGTAGAAGAGAATAATACTTTTACATTGGGAAGATAAGGTAGAGGCTCGGTTCACCAAATGAGATAAAGGGATAAACCAACCACATAACCATGTGTAGATAATAAGATTTATTGGCCATAAGCATGCTACACATCCACCATCAAAACTCACTTTTAGGATGACATGTGTAAATTGTATATATATATGTTTGGATTATTATGTGGTGAATAGTCAGACATGCACATCAACCAGTTTAAATATTCACATCGTATGCAATAAATAAACTCGATAAAACCAAAAATCTGATCATATAAAATATCCTAAAACATAACTAATTGACATGGCACTGATACCACTGTTGGAAAATACGGCATCAGATAGGCAGCATAAACAAAAATTTTATTGACATATTTCCCATAAACTAACAGATCACGTAAATAACAATGTAATTCGAAGGATGGTTTCACGAAAATATACTTGGTCCTGGACAAGTCTAGTGACAATCTCGTCGATGTAGATACACACTCTGTCTTGGATGGTGTTTGTGAAGCTCCTAGCTGCACTAAGACTCGTCTGATTACTGCTAGGACAACGGACTCAGACAACTGCTGCAATGACTTCTCTGATCTCGCCACAGACTGTGAGTTGATGTTGCCCTCTTAGCAGCAGCCAAAAGACTGTCAAGAGTAGTCCATACATACCAACTAGAACTCATGTCATCCTGCTAGACTAGATAGGAAGGATTTGTCCCTCCTGTTGGTGTACTAGTCACCAACCTTCTCTCCCACAATAATGATCCTCAGTTGTTTCTTTCCCTTGGATATCCCTCCCTAGTTGGGTAAGATTTGCATGGGCTCTCAGAGGACAATGTTTGTCAGAGAAACTAATTCTTGATTGTATGTGTTGTGCTCTGTGAAGACCCCAATACCTCTCTATTTATCGGTGGAGTTTGGGATAGGGTTCTCAGTCTGTGCGAGAGTGGAAGGGACCGGAAGATTTTAATTTTTCCCAACAATTCTAGAAATCTCACAACCTGCGACAGCAAGGACGGTCGTCTGGCAACCTATATGGTTGTTTAGCATGCCAGAAAGTCATTTGGCACAGCCCATACGACCTTTTGGTTGTTTCCCAATTGTACATGAAATTGGCAACTCAATTCCCATCAATATTGGTCATTAATTTCCTTGCACAACAAGTAATGCACAAGTGAAACAAATAGGGAAATGTCCAGGACTGAACTGAACCATCTTTCCCATGTGAGATGACCATCTTGATCACCTAGACAGTTGTCTGGTGACCCTAGTTGAGCTAGTGGGTCATGTTAGTTTGCTTCTTAGCCAATTTCAACTCAAATCAACCCTGACTCTCCAAACGTGCTCTCCAGACATCCATCTCAACACTTGAGACAGATGTTTGGCAGTGATGTCAGGCTGCTTATTGCATGAATCAATTGCCTAAACATTTTAGCAATTAATTCAGTTGTCATTCAAAATTCAACTCCTCTTCTAGATGAGTTCCTATGTGTATGACAATATACGTTCCCATATTACATTGGCAGTAAATGTCCATAACACCTTATGACATCACAAGCAATGAGTGGTGCCTTGTCGCAAACCATTGCTACCCAAGTAAATGAAAAGTTGGACAACATCTTCAACCTATAATCTGTGTATGGTATTACAGTGTTTGTATAGTTCCTTTGTTACTGATATCCAGATTGAACTAGAGGCATGGACCAGTCACCCTCATTATTATTCAATCTTGTTCCTTGAACCAGAGCAGACTGTCTAAGATCTCTATAAGATCAATGTCACATATTGACTCACATGTGCATGTATGCTTTTCTCAGTCTCTCTAATCAAGAGACCTAGGATATCATGCTCCCTTAGGTGGGACAAATCCCATATCTATCACTCACAGTCAATCCCCATGTGTCACAGTCACCCAATCACCAGCTTTGTAGTGACCCATGTTTCAGGATTGTGTTTGATGATGTCAAACTATATTGAACGACGTGTGATGAGTGTAGTGATTTCAAGTTTAAGAACCCCAATAACCACCATCATTGTGAGAGATGACTTTGACTTCGATTATGATGGCTTCCATGTGTCAATCTCACAGTGGTTCTGTCCGATACACTGTACTCTAACATGTAAATGTGTGCTTGGTTTGATATCGCCATATAATGACTAATGAGATTATGTCATCAACCAAATCACACTCTGGTCTTATGTGTTATTTTTGTCTATCCACCTTCCACAACAACAACCGACCAGAGACATATTGAGAATGTACATATACTCTTAATATTTGTATGTTCTCATTCTTCCAAGTCACGTACTTGAAGACTTACATCATTAAGTAATATAATTCTCTAGACATTTATTATGTTATTTCATTATCTCATAACTAAATAAACAAAATAAATTGGAAGCTTTCCTTTTATTAATAATAAAATCGTGCACAATTATGTCATTACAATCATCACATGATTGGTTATCTAGGCATATACACCAACATGTTTGACCTAATTTAGATAGCCTGGTATACAAAGATTGCACAAGTTGCCAGATAGGAACCTCATGGTGAGGGCAATCTCTAACAAGCTTTTGGAAACTTTCACAAGTCTCATGGAATGACTTGATCTCCTTTTGAAAAGAATGAGGTGATGTACGCTCTCATTTGAATCAACTTTGAGATGAGGTAGAATTTCTTCAAAAACTCATTCTTCAAAACCACCCAAGTAACCAATTCTAGCTTTAACATGTACCATTCCTTAAATGGGAAGAGGGTTCTTCTTATGGAATCATCAATTGTCATAGGAGTGCAGAAAGTGGATCACATCTCTAGATATGCATCACATGGTGGTATGGGTTCTCGTTATCCATCCCATAGAAGGTGAGTACAAGTCTAAGGAGGGATGGTGGAATGAAAAATTGTTGACCCGACAATTGGTCAACTAGGGTGGCAATGGGAGATGTGTATTTCCTTGGAGTGAAGTGATCATGGAGAGGGTGGTTGGGTGGTGGATGGATTTGGTAATCATCTTCTGCCATTTTAGCCTCTTGGTGTTGTATGCGTCGGTGTTGACGTCTCCTTCTCCTGTCTCGAGATCAAATGGAACCAAATCAGTAAAAGTTGAGTGTCTCCCTACCATGCATAGTTGTCACCTGCACAAGGCACAAACAAGAAACAAGAGCTAAGTTAGAAAACAAGTATGCAAAAGTAAAAAAAGAATAAAGAATATCAATGGTGGTAGTAGGAAAAGGTAAGATACACTAACTAGCTAGGCTTAGCACCTCTACTCCCTGGCAATGATGCCAGAAAGCTTGGTGAATTTTTCCCAACCCCAAGGTATACACACCTAAACCAATTGAATCATGACTAGATGCACACGCCCTAAGGGCTAAGATATTTTAGATCTTTCAAATTTATAAGGGGGCATATACTAACACATTCACATTTATAAGCGCACATGATAGTATTGTAGTATAGGTGAATGATAAGTGAGGGTTCGATCTTTAGGGAGAGCGAGGGACACTAGATCTTAATTAGTGTGAGCTATGTTACTAAAATGAAGATTAGGGTTTAATCTTGATTTGGGTTGGTTACGCTAAGATGCAAGCAATTGAATAAGAACCCTAAGCAAGCAATTCTAATTAACAAAGAAGGCAACTACTTAAACAAGAACAGAAGACTATACTAGACTAGAAATTAAGACACTTAAGCAAGTAGATATCTAAACTACCAATATCTAGATTAAGAAAGCACAAAGATGTACTAACTACCATAGCAAGGATTAACTATCAAGATTAAGCAATTAACTAACAAGTAATTAGAGCAAGCAACTGAACTAGCATGAACAAAGTAACCGAGCAAGATGGGTTTTAAGAAATGTTTAAGAGAGGTGGGAAATTTTGGGGGATTATACTAAGATATTAGTTGGGAGGAACATACTAGGGAAAACCTACACATTCATTCTATATTGCTAAACCAAACAATTCGTCAAATGCAATGAAATCATCCTAGAATGTTGGTTGGTCATGGATAGAGTAGAGTGTGTGAAGAGGAACTACATCCTTGCACACCCTATCTTGCCTTACGAGGTTCAATTGGACCAAGGTTCAGGTGGGATTTCAATTGGATTTAACTAATCTAGGTTTCTAGAGTGATAGTGCTTAGTGCAATTGGGAGAGGTAAGGGGATTTCACCTTACATTACTCACCATCTATCTTTTAATAAACTCCTAGGCAATTACAATAAATAATCCTATGCTAACTACTTAGATCTCACACCTAAGAGTAGGGGAAGGGATATATGAGTGGGGAGATGGGGTGCTATCTAGGGATACACTAGTTGGACCTAGGATCAAATCCTAAGATAGCCTCACATATGCCATCTTCTCCTAGATTTAAGTGGTTTCCAGCATAAAACAATAGGCAATTCATGTTTTCAAGAACATGGGAAATAAGATATAAGTAGATAACAATCATCATAGAAACATTCAAGATTTTCTATAAGAAGGTTCACTGAATGGCGGAGAGCTCTGAAGCGATGGGGGGGCGACTTTCGGGGAGATTCTGCACTGCCATCCAGAGAACATCATATCTCAAGCTCATGTGATGCACTAAAATATTAAAAATCCTCAGAAGCCTTTGAGTATCATTCTGGATACTGATGTGTCTTCCTTGGAACAACTAGAAGGATGGGCATGTTATTCTTCATTGGCGAGATCTTCTGTTGTTTTGCCTCTATGTCATATAAAGGTATCTGTGGTGGATGGTAAACTTCTCTACCCTAATTCTGAAGCTAAAGAGAATGCCATCAGGTGGAGTAATATGTTAGCTGGATACGTGGTTGATTTTTCTCCACATATCTTGAATCTTCTAAACTTTCTCAAGTGGATCTAGAAACTAGAGGGATCAATGGAGATTCGGAACCATGGTGATGGAGTTTTCTTAGTGAGGTTTTCTAAGTCTCAAGATTTTAACTAAGTTTTATCTAAGAACTACTTTGTCAAGAATAAACCTCTGATTCTCATGAGATGGAAACAGGGAGATGATTTTGTAAAGAAGAAGATCAAAGAGCTTCCTATCTAGATTCGTCTGTATCGCCTTCCTATTGAACTTTGGGATCCCAGAATGTTCGAGAGAATTGGCTCCATGTTTGGCATTCCCATTTGCTCTGATGAACCAACAAAAAGTTGCTCCAGAATGGAATTTTCCAGAATTCAAATCATGTTGTCACCCGACTTTCAGTTTCCAAATCATATCACACTTGTTAGTGATGTTGGAGTTGTTCATACTATTGATGTGTCATATGAATGGCTTCCTTATTAATGCCAATTTTGTGGTTTTTTTGGGCATGAAGACTCTATGTGAAATCATCCAAAGCCCTTTGTAGCCTCTTCTAAAAGTCCTAAGCAAGTTTGGAAGGAAAAATGTATAATCTCTATTAATGTTCCAAGACATACAACGAATGTTCTTGTTACTATAGAAACTATCTTGAGCAAGCCTCCTTCAAGTCAGTCTGATCGTTTAACTCATCAAGATTCATCTAACTCTAAAAGTGTTGAGAGTACAATTCAACCTACCCTATTACAGCTCTTCATCCAGAAGTTTCTATTGGATTAATATCAAAACAAGCAAGCCTTAAAAGTATAGATATAACATCTGGAGTAGTCATTTACAAGAGGTTTATCCTATTGATAATATCACGTCTGTGAATTTACTTCTGTCTAATCATAATGAGAATATTATCTGCTAGCATGCGGTTAATATCAATGAGAGTTTGAGATATGTCCCCTCTACCCCTGTCCCAGTCTTTCAAGAAATGGTTCGTCCTGCTGTGTTGAGTGAAGGAGGGTTTAAGGAAGTTGCTCGAAAAATCTGTCACTGCCTAAATGTCTTTCCAAAGAAAATGCCTCAAATCCATATAAAACTTCTCTTGTGAACGTGGGAATCTATAATCATGTTAATAATTCTACTTTTTCTCCAATGCATAATAGTTTTGGTGTTTTGGAAATTATCAATAAAGACTCTGGAGTTGAGGCTGTCAGCTCAACAATCCAAGTGTCTAAATGACTATACCTCTCTCCATCTCATCTTGTAATGTCAAGGGAATAAGTAATAAGACTAAAGGTGTTCTTGATGAAGTCAGACTTTCCAAGAGAGATATAGTGATTCTTGTGGAAACAAAGTTGAGAAGAAAGGGGATTGCAAAGTTTATGGAGAGGCACTTTCCTGAGTATAAATGGGTATCTAACCATGATTCACATGTCCTTGGTAGAGTTATTGTTCTTTATAAGAATTGTGTGATTTCATTACGACCAACATATTCATCTGGAGGTTAAGTCTAGAGATTTGAGTTTCTATGTCACTACATTCTATGGCCATAATGGTGATTCTAAAAGAACTAGATCGTGGAATAGTATTGAGGATATCAATTGAGTATGGATAGCCCTTGGGTCATTTTGGGTGATCTCAATGATGTTAGAAAGTAATGTGAAAAATTGGCAAACAACCCCTTCAAACAAATCTATGCTTGACTTTAATAGTTGCATGCTCAGTTGTGGTCTTATTAAACTTGACTTTAATGGTCTCTACTTTACATGGGATAACCATCAAGATGGTGAGTTCTTTGTCACTTATAAGATTGATAAAATCATTTACAATGATATGTTTCAATCGACGATTCTAGACTTTAATGGTGAAGTTATATCAAACAACGTCAGTGATCATAGGGGAATCCTTATTTCTATTGGTGAACCTAGGAGAGTTAAAGCCCCTTTCAGATTCATTAATGCCTGGTTGGAACATGGAGATTTTGATTCTATTCTTAGGGATGCTTGGTCCTATGATGTTGAAGGGTTTACCATCTATCTTCTTTATAGGAATCTCAATCATCTTAAAAGTAAGCTCATTTGCTAGAACAAAAATTCTATTGGAGATATCTTTGAGAAAGCACATTCTGATAGAATTAATGTTGATTTAGATCAGTCTAAGGCTGAACTGTTTCCTCTTGATGATACTCTGAGAAATATTGCAAAGCATAGTAGGCTTGTTGTTGAGCTAAGTTCCAAAAAAGAGGAGTCTTTTTTTAGATAGAAGTCTCGCGTTCAATGGCTTAAAGAGGGTGATAGTAACTCAAAATTCTTCTATTCCTCTCTCAAAACAAGAAGACACCAGTCTAAGGTTGACATGTTTCCTCTTGATGATACTCTAAGAAATATTGCAAAACATAGTAGGCTTGTTGCTGATCTAAGTTCCAAAAAAGAGGATTCTTTTTTGAGATAGAAGTCTCGTGTTCAATGGCTTAAAGATGGTGATAGTAACTCAAAATTCTTCTATTCCTCTCTCATAAGTAGCAAACACCAAACTAGAATTCTTAGCCTCAATGTCAACAATTCTATTTCCCACGACCTTGTTGCTATTAAGAATGCTATTGGTGGTATTTACTCTGATCTTTTTAAGGGTAGTAGTAACCAAGATAATGGTTGGGAGGGTGTTTGGTCTGGTAATGTTCTATCTACTGAACCAAAAATATCCCTTATCACTTCTTTTACAAGGCTTGAAGTGGATGAAGTGGCCAAAAATATTGACACTAATAAGGCTCCTGGGCCCGATGGGTTTAATAGTTATTTCTACAAGCATACTTGGGAGGTTATTGGTAATGATGTGTTTGATGATGTGAAGGAATTTTTCTGTAACGGTAATCTTTTTAAGGAAGCTAACAAAACGTTCATCTACCTTCTTCCTAAGAATGGAGATACCAACTACATCTCTAATTGGAGGCCAATCTCCTTATGTAATGTTTTCTACAAGATAATTTCGAAGATTCTTGCTGATAGGTTACAACCTTTCCTTGATTTTATTATTGATAAAAGTTATATTGATAAAAGTTAATGTGCTTTTGTAAAAGGGAGAAATGTTAGAGATGCTATCCTACTACTAATGAGATGCTTAATGATTTTTAAAAAGGCACTTCTTCTTCTGCCCAGCTTTGTGTACAGGCTGACATTTCAAATGCGTATGACTATGTTAATTGGAAATTCCTTTTCTCTTTGATGTACAAGATGGTATTTTGTCCTAATTGGATCAAATAGATCGAAAATATCTTTTATTCTACTTCTTATCAGATTTTAATTAATGGTGAACCTTCCTATTCTTTTATACCTTCCAGAGGCATTAGGCAAGGATACCCCATTGCTCCTTACCTATTTGTCATTGTTATGCAAGGGTTTTCAGAACTCATGAAGAAGGATATTGAGAACAAGAAAGTCACACCTATTAGGTTTCTAAGAATATGCATCTTTCTGATCTTGCATATGCAAACGACCTAATGGTTTTTATGATGGCTAAAAAAATGGAAGCTTAGAATCTTAAAGATGTTTTCTCTAACTTTGCTAGTAAGTTGGGTTTATCTATCAACTTTAATATGAGTTCGGTTTTCTTGAGTAAGAGAGCTGATAAGTCTGTCTTAGATGTTCTTAATATGAAAGAGAATGTTGACCCTACAAAATATCTTGGGTTACCTATCTTCACGGGTAAATTGTCTAAGAATCTTTGTGCTAGTTTGATTGATAGAGTTAAAAGGAAGCTTGAATCTTGGAAATCAAAAACCCTTTCTCTTGCTGGAAGGTGTGAATTGATCAAATCGACCTTGACTTCAATTCACTCATATTGGATTTTCTCCTTCCCTATTCATTGCTCTATTATTGATGAAATCGACAGAATCTGTAGAGATTTTCTATGGGGAAACTCTGAGAAGAAGAAAAGTTTGCATTTATTAAATGGGAATATGTCTCTCTTCTAAGAAAAGAGGGCAGTCTTGGTATCAGGAAAATGAGGGAGGTGGCTAAAGCTTGTTTAATGTTGAATGCTTGGAACATTGCTTCAAAGAAAGATATGCTTTGGGTAAAGTGGACTAATGAGAAGTATCTCAAGAGACAGTCTTTTTGGTGTATAGAAGAATATCCTAACTTCTCTTGACTCTTCAACAACATTCTTCACATGAGAAGTAACCTTCTATCTTTGATCAGTTTCAATATTGGCTTGGGTAATTTGTTAAGCCTTTGGAATGATCCTTGGGTGAAGGGCAAATTCCTTCTTGATGTGGTGGATAAATCTATTCCTATCAGATCTGGTCTGCATAGCTATGCTAATTTCAGTAGTATAATTAGTAATGGGGCTTGGAATATTCCTTCTAGCAGATGTTTAGATGTTATTCTGCATGCTATTATCTCAAATGGTGTCATGATTTCTGGGAAGGATTCAATTACTATTAATGGTAAATCTAATTTGAATCTTAAGGATATGTTGGGTGTTGTTATAAATAGAAAGGAGGAAAATGTTTTCTTTGTTTGTTTGTAGAAGGTCAAAGCTGCAAACAAGTTTATCACTCATGTGTGGAAGCATGTTCTTAATAAACTTTTGACCTCTGACTATACTAGACATAGAGGTATCCAACTTGCTTCAATGTGCTTTTTTTGGTAGTAAGGAGTATGAGGATTCCTTCCATCTCTCTTTCTCTTGTTAGTTTATTAGAGAGATATGGTCCTACTCTTTCAATGAAGGCTTTACTTGTGTGATTCCTAGTAGTTGGGATGAGCTAAGTGTAATCCAATACAAGTAGCATGTGGTTGTGTTGTTGCTATTATTTATCACTGTTGGATGGAAATAAATTAAAGAGTGCATGAAGAAACTTGTCGTTAAAGCTCTATTCTTTGAAAATTCATCAAGTCTGACGTTCAGATTTTACGCAACTTGAATCCTCCTGATGCTCAGTGAGCCGAATTCTCTTGTGAATGATCTTTTTGGTTCCTGATGTTTGGTTTTTATATTTACATAGATTATTTTACATAGATATTTGCCTTTTATTCTGATATACAATCACATATCCTTTCTTATTTTCCCTTCCCCCTCCCCTTCATGGGATGAGTTCTATTTTCCTTCTTTTCCTTCTCCCCCTTCTTTACCCTTTTACTTCTTTTACAATTCTGTTTTGTATTCTCAAAAAAAATAAAAAAAAAGCAATATGGTTTTTGGCGACAAAAAAAATCATTATAGAATGAAAATATAGTGTTTAAAAGTTACATTCCCCCAACATGGTATCAAAGTAGAACTTTTACCCTTAACATACCACCACAAGGGGCTTAGCTAGACATAAAATAAGAAAAAAGAAAGAAAGAAGAAGGAGTAGAAGAGTAGGGGCATAGAACATGATGAAGACTCCTCCTTCTTTACCTCCAAGGTAATAGTATGTCCTTCTCCCTCCTTGGTAGCAAAAGAGCATGGAATGGATGATGGAAATAGGCCAAACCCTAGAAAACTAGGGTTTTGGGCTGAAGGAAGGTGGAAATGAGGTGGAAATGGATTGAAGTAGGTGAGAGCTCTTGAATGCACTAAGGAAGGTAGGAATGAATGCTATGGGGTTGTAGTAATGGCTAATATTCATTCTATAGTCGCCATCGTAGTATATATAGGTGGTGGGGAAGCGGTAGGTTAAGTGGGGGTAGTTCGGGTAGAACAGTACAAAAAAAAAGGTTTTGGGTTGCAGCACAGTCATGTTGGGCAATAAGGCGGTGGTGGGTGAGGTGTAGAATGGCCTTGGTGGTGGGGAACAACCATGTTCGGTGGAGATAAAGTTACAGTTTGAATGTGGGAAAATGGAGGCTGGTAGAACGGTCGTGTTGGGAAGTGCGGCTGTGGTGGGGGCTAGGTAGCACGGCCGTGGGGGCTAGTTGGCACCTTGATTGTTCTGCTCAAAATGGTCGTTTTGCTCCTGGCCAGCATGACCGTTCTAGCTGTAATGTTTGTGATGGGGTCTTCTTGGCATGGATGTGTTGGCTAGCACGGTCGTGTTGTCAAGGTTGCTTTAGCCTTGATGATTCTATTTTTGTTGTGACCTTTGACATTTGTAACATTATTGTTCAGTATCACCACGGTCTTTATGGGTATTTTACTTATACTTTGAACTTCATTCTTTGATATCCATGGATTTTTTTTGCTTGAGTTGACTCCTTGACACTAGGGGTAAGTTGACAGAGCTTTGGAGCCTTTTTCGAACCCCTCCATGGGTGGAGGAACCCTAGAGCGCCTTCCTTCTCTCTTTTCCATATAAGGCTTAGTCCAAGTACTTGAAAATCATGAAAAGAATGTTCATAAGTGCATTTGACATAAATATGCATATTAGGGGAATTAACTTTCAATGTAACATGTTTAGATGTGATAAGAATGCAAAAAAACACAAGATGAGGCCCTAAAATAGGGATGCATCAATAACATGTCATGTATTTCTTCACCTCCTACCAAAAACTCTTATCTGCAACTTATCAAGATGTTTCTCATAATGTTCGATCTCATGCAAAAAAAAGAATTGTATGATCATATACCTTCTCCAAAGATTATTTAATCAACATAGGTCCGAGACATTAATTTTAGGAGAATTCCATTTTTTTCGTCGCATTAGGGACCACTAATGGTCAATTAAATGTTGTGTAGTTTATAGAAATCATAATGCTCTCATATCCTACCTAATAGCTAGAAGAAAAAATCACCCAAATTTTTGATGTAGACAAATAAGTGGTAATTCTTCCTCTTTGGAGAAACCCGCTAAAGTACACCACTATGTTTGAAGATGAGTGCTTTCATGTCTTTGTTTACTACAACTAATGTTAACTTCTACAACTTTATATCATCAAATGAAAGTTTTAGGAATGGACTTGTAAAATGGACTTTTTGGGATCTACTTGAGTTCTAAAGCCATCATTCAGTTAAAATTAGACTTTTTTGGATATTATTTTGGAAGTCTGATGAACAAGCTTGACTCAATCTATATGATTCAAGATACTTAGATGGGGTTTCATGATAATACTAAAAAATATCTATACTGTGGAGGCTCTTGAAATTTTAATTATGATATTGAGTCTTTGTTAAATGACATGAGAGAAATCACACAAAATTACTACTAGTAAGACTTAAGGGTGTCAGATGGGCAAGTAGACACTTTAAAATGAGAGATGATGCTGACATACAAAGTTATAAAAAAGTAAAATGGAAAGGGAGATCTATATTATTTTACTTAAATACTTAGATAAAATAGCTTTTGGAAATAAAAAGCAAAGATGAAATCTATATTGCTAGTTATTGAGGGAAATCCTTACTTTTTTAATGACAAATATATAATAGGATACTAAATTTAGGTAAAATAAATGTATGATTTGTCTCAAACAAGAGAACCAAAAAGGGAGTCTTTTGAGATGGAATTGCAATAAGATTGAAAATGAAAGAGTTTTCGTGAAATATGATGATATCAGGGGTTGTAAAAAAATTGATTCCATGAAAAAGAAAATCCTAGCTAATTTTGAACATATGTTTAACAAGGAAAAGAACACTTCACCAAAATTGTTGTGTGACGTAACTAGAGGATTTTAATTCACTACAAAGGTTGAACGTATATTGGGTCAAAATGTATGCATGATGTAGAGAAAAAGAGCACCACAAAAGAGGGAAAATTAGTTGTGGTCTATAATATCCAATTAAGAACATAAGTATAGGGAAAATATCTAGTCAAATGAAAAAAAAAAAGAAAATAAAGCACAAGAGCATAAAGGCAGTGAAATCACATGGAACAAGACTAAAAGAGTATTAATATACCTATATATCAATAATTCATGTGTTAAATAATCAATTCATTTTGTACTACAGATATTGAGTGCATATGTCATATTTTTCAATAAGAAAACCTATTGATAAAAGAAAATCAACATGAATCCTTATCCTACTATGATTAGTAGACCAAAGCTTGTGATGTGTTGCTTTTGAGTTATTTGAAGCAGGAGGAAAAGATAGTACCTAGTTTCATGTATCGAAATATTGATAGTCATCTAGAAATGACCATGCTTAGGAGAGAAACAAAAGTTACCCGCCAAAATTGATGAACAACAATTAGTGAATTTGAATTTCTACTTATTTGTTATACCTTAATATCAGATAACAAAGTACATCCATGGTGATAATTTTTGTGTACATTAATTATTGTTTTAATATATGAAAATGTAGAGCATTGATAAAGAAACAAAATAAAGAAAAAGATTCCTAGGTTTTACAACTTTTAAATGATGAAAACAATATAGGATGAACATCATGTTATATTCAATATTGAAGTACTAAAAGAAGTTTGGCCAAGTTGCATGATGGAGATCCACAACGTAATATGTTTAGTATAACCTTGCTAATCATACATGAGATAAATAAGGATATTTTTAACAATGTCAGTGTTGGAAGAATGAAATGGTAGAAAAAATGAATATATGTTCCTCCATGGTGTAACATCAAAAACATTGGGCCATGAAGAAAGCTGCCCACAAAATTATTGTACAAAAATGAGAGATGAGATAAATATGTGGGTTGTAAATTTGTATATGAAATTAAAGCGAGTTTCAAATGCTGATAATGAGCACTCCTTTCTAGATAAATTTAGAAAGGAATGTAGGAAACAACAATTAATATGTGAAGATATTCTACAACCAAAATTAATGAGAATATGACCCAAATAAGAGTGGAAAGGAATGAGGGCTTAAGGTTTAGATAATGATGTCTTTTTAATCGTTCCACAAAGTGCAACATGTGAAATTTTCATATATTCTTAGCACCTTTAGTAATATATTGTCATGTTTCTAGTTTATGTATTCATATGCCAAAAGCACTAGCTGTAAAAACTTAATCATATCAAGTGATTTTTCAACAATATCAACTGTACATTTAACCCATTCTTGGTGCATTGAGCATTTTGATCCCCTAATTAACCACTTAATTTCTCAAGTTCGCGCTAAGTCTGCCATTATCTCTATGTCACCAAGGTAAATAATGAAGAAATTGTCAGCTTTGTCCGTACTAACAAATACCCACATGGTACGCCCACTTACAATATCGTACAGCTCCTACATCAACATGGCACTGACCTTCTAAAAAAGATAGGTGTCCTTATGGGTTGAGATAGGCATAGTTCTGTTTGGTTTGGCGTGATTTATAATAAAAACTATAGACTAAATCATGCATATAGTCTGTAAGGTGTCCAAGACAAATCGAACCATTGATATCAGTCCGAAACCAAAGCAGAGTGTCACTTCGTAGTTTGGTTCAGTTTATTTGTTTCAAACTAAAATTCTTGATATTTTCTGTTATACAATTTCATTGAGAATTCTCTCATGTTTTTCTTTTTATTCTATTTGTATGAGATAATACAATTAGCTTTAATGAACATGGTTATAAAAAAAATCAATAAACATGGTTCAAAAATGGGGTTTATCAAAACTATACATTAATGTGATCCATCTAACTTCAAAAATAAATATTTAGCATACAACTTGTCTTTCTAATTATTAATATATAGCTTTGATTTAGAATTATCTAAGTTTTTTGTTTGGAATTCTTCAACACGTCAGCATATACAAGCTTGTTGACTATTATACGAATAAGTTAATTAAGTACTTTTGCACAATTGAAGTATATACATATATATACATGTATGTTTGTTTGATTTGGTGAAGCTTCACCATCAAATAAAACTAAACCAATGCTTTGGAAAGGATTTGGACTTAACCAAACCATCTACCTCCTAAAACCAAACCGAGCTAGCTGATTTGCTGAGGCTCCATGGTTTAGTTATCTTGTTGCTTGCCATTACTTATGGGTATAGTTGCTCATAACCCCACCCTGATACATTTCAGCCTTGCTCATCGGAGGTTTAGTTTTGGCAATAGCATGACCAATGTGTATCTCTTCGACCGTGTATTAAGGATCTTTGAGAGGCCCCCGCACCACCACATTTACTCTCCTACCCTATTGTAGCAGGCGATGGCCTTCAAAGAAAGAATCCATGGGCCTTGCAGCTTCTAGTGCCACATAGTATCTATACTACTATAAAAAGATGAGTTTCATGTTGCACTCTTCTTGATTCACTTTGTTCTCTCTTTTTTTTCAAAAAATTTTGCTCCTCCAAATATTTATTCTCACACTCTCCTATTAACTTTTATTATCTTTAATTATGTATTTCTCTCTCCATCCTACGGAAACGGTTCATTGATTCTCTATTTTCAAACAACCAACACAAATATCTTTTACCGTAGGAATCCTTTCACAGATGAGTCATCTCTCCGCACATTTCCAACAAATTTTGTATGTCACGTGCATGTGCACGTGTGCGTTCACTAGTATCTTTAAGTGAGGAAGTGGCCACAGTGTGTGATGTCCCTGTAACATTTACTTATAACTCGACGCAGTGCTTATAGCGGAACTCATACTTACGACTGCAATCGATTATAAACCAGAAAGGATAATCTTGGGGTGTATGGCGCAACAAAGATTGAGTGATTCGACCACCATAGGTGATTCTAAAGAATAATTTTAGACATCTGATCGCCCACCCGGATGGATAGGCTGCAAAACCAAATGTGGGGATAATTTTTTTTATTTTAAATAAGAGGGAAGTAGAAAGAAAGAGAAAATTGTATAGTTCATAACTTTCAAGCCATAATGAATGATGAAAAAAATAATTTCCAACAAGAATAATGTCAACAAACTTTGGAAAAAAAATAATACATGAAAAATTAATACATATTTTTTTTGGAGGGGGGTACAATAATTCATATTTTGGGTACAGTATATATTTTGAATATAGTATCTTTCATAATTTTCAATTCTTAACAATTTTTTTATGAAATAAAAAATATTAAACTATTTACAAAAATACTTTCCAACAACACTAGTGTTGAAATCATAGAACAGGACTTCGACTTCAAGTCAACTTGGACAGGTGTGGCAGTGGAAGTTTGTAGAAACATTGAGGAAACTTTGAGGATCTTTACAACCAAACATCGACGCATCTTTGACCAAAAAAAAGCTAAAAATAGTGGTTTGATGATGAAAATTAATAGATTTCATCAAATATAGCTTAAAAACAAAACATATGTTCACACATAGCCATCCATACATATTTACATACGTAGAAAAAAAAATCACATGCAAATGTACAAGACATCGTCTAGTATCAACTGCGACAAGCATGGAAGTGGAGGTTTGTGGAAAATGTATGGAAACTATGAGGAAGTTGTGGACTAACACTTCGAGAAAGATACTGAGATTGTGAGGGAATTTGGTATAAAACATCAAATTTTAGTAAACACATACTCCAACGATAATCTTCTATATGAAATGTTTAAAAATTAAATTTGTTCTATATACGTGGTCTGTATCTACATAATCCCCAATTGAATCACATTGTAGAATTAAAAAAATATGAGTTTATTTCCAAATACTTCAATTTTAAAAGAGGGGGGAAACTAAGAGAGATGAAATGGTATTAGGTCATCTAGTAGAGGAATAAATTTATCATTCCTCTCTAGTTAGAAATCAAGAAATGGTAATGTCAATGTCAAAAATGGTTTCCTACAAGTTTCGTGATGCCTTCACTATGTGTACGACGATAATATCTACAAAGATCACCGAGAAGATTGGAGGTTTTGAGCTAGTTGGGTTGAATTTATCACCAACTACGTTAAATTTTTTACACATGTCAACAGTAGGCAACCAATGGGCCATGGAAGTTTACCATGTTTTGACATCAACAAGCGTAGACATATGTAACATCAAGGATATATTGTGAGATGTCAAGGATGTTTAGCACCATGGTTGACATACTTTACAGAAAGAATCATATGAGAGAAATATAATAATTATATTTTGGAGTGCAATACTCGTGATTTGAGATGGGAGTGATGTGACCCAAAACACAGATATCGCACTCCAAATAAAGGATATTGTACCCCACAACATAGGGGTGATGTATCGCAAAATAAGAGTAAAACATGGGTACCATACTCCAACCACGGGTATTGTACCCTAAAGTGCAAGATTTATACCCCAAGATAACAAGTAAATATCGGTATTATATCCTTGATACGGGAGTAATGTACCCCAAACACAGGTACTATACCCCCAAAATATTAGTACCACACTCATGTGTACAGTATATGCATTTTGGAGTACAGTACTCTCATCTTAAAGGTACAGTGTGAATATTTATTTGTTGATATATTGTACCAAAAATACTCATATTGTACCCCAAAACGTGGGTATTGTACTCTAAAATAAATATATTATACTTCTCTGATATTATTATTTTCAAAATATGTCGAAATTAATTTTATTAGAAATTATTTTTCATAAAGAATCTAATACTTTTTTATTTTGACAAAAAAAATTACTGATTAGAAGTATGAAGAAAACAATTTTTCTCGTTTTTTTTCTTTCTTTGTCTCATTTATTATCTAAGTAGTTTTTTCTACCACATCAACAATTCCCCTCTCCAAACCACTGGGTGGACGCCCAAGTGGGTGTACGTAACGTTACTCATTGTAAATGAGTTCAAGCATGATATGGCAACACAAATCAAAGTGACTTGGCACCTAAAAACTATACCACGTTTCTTGTTTGAAGCATACAAGCATAGTCACTGTTCACTATTTCTAATTACCGGACAAATAAGCCTAAACGTCATCATTGGTGTTGGGACCAAAATCAAACCTTACTGAGGAAGCTCCACTGTGTTGGCAGCACTAAACCAACACAGCAATTGGATTTTTCAACCACCGCTTCCTCACTAAGTGCCAACGGGCTCTGCATAATCTCTAGCATACGAATTTGAAAAGCAAGACATTTATCAAGACATGGCCAGTACAAGTTCTACCCGTTAATAGCACTCCTGGAACTAGAATGAAAACTAAGCACGCCACTTTCATCGCTCCAATAATCAAAATATAGACCACAACTACAGCATGCCAGCCTATCTACGTATCCTAGTCCATGCCATGCCACCGTCTTATCACACTCCGCATCTACAGCGTTATTAAGTAGCAATATCAAAGAAAACAGTTTGCTTCCAACTAGTTCAAAATTATTAGCCTTGTATGCATGACCAAGAAAACTAAAAGCGTATTGATTTTGTAATACATGAACCTATTCACACACAGGCTTTACAGGCAATACATAAACACCGAGACAACAATAAATTTGTGGAACACTCGTAATCAAAGCGCCTCATCAACTAGTTGATGTGTTTGTACTACAGATGAACTGTTTGAATCAATCTCAAATTCGATCAAGTGTAATCACACACTTAGTTCTCCATAAATTATCTGAAAGATTGTTAATGAAGATTAAGATTTTGTATACTTTATGGCAGAGATACTATTTTAATATAGAAAATTGTGTGATATTAACACAAGATATATCACTTAAACATGACAATTAAACATAAAAATGGTCTGATGTAATTGAAGACGGAAAGGCATGCTAGCTAGTTGGTGACACCATACGTATGGAAAAGTATTAGGTGATAAAATAGTTATGATGTATTCAACTTTCTTCAATGAGATTATAGAGACCAAGAAATAGCCAGAGTACCAAGAAATAGCCAGAGTAAGTAAAGAAATAATAATATCTTAATAATATTTCTATTCAAAGCTGCACAAACTAAACAATATCAAGTGATGAGTCACAGAGAAGTATTGAGCAAGGAACAAGTTGATACAAAAATCTATCAAACACTATAGAAAAAGAAAGAGGTACCAATAAACTTTTATTGTCCTCGAATAAGTTTTTATTGTCCTAGAAAAGCTAATAACAGACTACTGAAGAATGTGCTTTGGTGGATTCCAAAAAGTGGTGTCCTGATACAATACAATGAAGAAAAAAAACACGTGATAGTTGTTGATAAATAAACAATATATCCCTCCAATTAGATAGAGGTGCTCAAAATATTTTATTGTCCCAAAACAACTTACAACCGAGTATTAAGAAACATACTTTGGTGGATTCCAAAAGAAGGTGATTCAATATAATACGTTTAATTAAAAAAATCATACGTATGACAGTTGTCGGTAAAAAGAACTCTATAACCCTCCAATTAGGGTACTCAAGGATCAACATTAAGCTTAAACTTATGTGTTTTCACTATAGATAAGTAGACAAAGCATGCTAAAAACATTATCCATTTGCATATTAGACCCTGTTTGGTAGGGTGTAGGAAGGATGGATGATGTTTAATTGTACAGCTTTTGACATTTTTAATTGTTGGTAGGATGTTGTTGGGTGCAGTGCGGTAGTTTGCAATTGCATCCGACTACTCGATTCGTTCTGAACTCCTGGAAAATGTATCACGTGCTAATCGGACACGGTCAGAGGTACTTGCAGTTTTGCTGTTCAAGTGGGATCAGTTTGACAGCGTGCTCATAAGTCATAACTGCATATTGAGACCGTGATGATACAGAAAAATGTGCTGGCGCATGCAAGCAGCAACGTCATCTGTTGCACATGACTAGCATCCTATCTCTCGCTCAAGCAACTCGTAAACTGGAATGAAGTTTTGCAGCATTCTTCACTCATTTAACCAAATAGAAGAAAATGTAATCAATACATCTGAGTGGCACCCAACCAAATAAAATAACTGTTTATCGAATTCCTTGCTTTTGTTTTCAATGTTGTTAAAATATCACTTTGCAGCCCTATTACACCCTACCAAACAAGGCCTTGTTTCTTGATTGATGGTATGAATAAAATGTGAAAGTTGAAGTTGAACATTGAAGAAGGATATTAGTATCTAATATATTTAAAATCGGTAGAATAGAGCAATTCCAGCATATACTTTCACAAATTTATCTAGTCTAAATCTGAGTTGTGGTGTCAATTTAGGCATGGATGTACTGAAACTTGATAAGTTTCGTAATTCAAACATAAGAAAAAGTTTAAAATGATGTAACTTGTTTATCAAAACAAGTTGAAATAAAATGCAACTAAAAATATATAAAACATAAAAACCCACTCAAAGTAGACCAAAATCAATACATCCAGTCATGTTATATGCAAGTGAAGGTTGAGCAAAGAAATAAAGTATCAACAAGACAAATGAGTCCAAAAAGGTATATGCCAAGATGCGGATGTGAGATGACAAGAAAAGAACACTTGAAAACTATATACAAAGAAAATAAAAATGAACGTGCAGGTACTACTACACGTGCAACACCACTTCGAAGCAATGTTATAAGTCGAGCACAAAAAAAAAGACTACAAACTTTTGAACAGCTAGCAAAGAGAGATTTGTGATCTTTATCTTAATAAAATGGCCCACAAAAGTTCACTCTTGTAACTGATATACCACCCAAATGGCATGCATCCATACACCTTGACTTAACTATATACAACCCAACATTTTATCAAATAGCTCCAACATCATAGTACGCTCAGCTTAACGATACAAGAATGGATTAGAATACATCTTCTAAAACAATTCTTCCCTCTTGATCATTTTGCTCAAAATGTAATGACAATTAACAATTTGAAGGGAAACAAAAAATAACCTACTTTTGGTCGTCCATCACACAAACTGAATCCGCTATGAGATCTGCCCTTAGACATCTGAAAACTGTCCAACGATCAGACCACTTAGTACATATCTGGATGCCCAAGACCAGTTAAGCATTTATCCTCTCAAAGAAGTACAAGTAGCCCATGTCCTTTGGTGGGTCCATAGATGCCCCAACTTTTGTGTCATTGAAGATGACCCACTTCCCATCTTTGATCACGTGTGCAACATAATGACCACAATGAGTAGAAGTTCCAATGTGACTCACAAATGCCATTAGCTTGTATTCTGCATAAAGCAAGTATTTAGTCATACTAGAAACAACAACAAAGAGTTTTTCAGAAGAGAAATTAAAAAAAAAAATTAAGAATGCATCAAGGAAACTATTCAGCAGGATTATCTCAGCTAATGCATGCACAGTGACGGAAAACAGAAGTAATTGCGAAATTAAAGGTTTTTTTACTAAAGACTGAGCCCACAAAAATCTGTAGAACCAGATGCCAATTATCCCGGATATTTACCAAGTTTAAAATCCAAATACGAGCACACTACTGGCTAAACAAACTAATTTACTAAGATACATAACTTTTAATAAGAAATAACATCATGTTACACAGGTAATGCCATAATATAAAAATAACCAAGTTCTGTTAGAAATATAAATCATATCATGTATGAGCCGGAGCCTGTAGGCCCATATAGAGTCAAGTCAAGTCTAGTCAGATCTGGAAATCTCTAGAGTCATGTCCATCTTCTCCTATATAAAGGACTAGGGTCTCTCTTGTAACATAACATTATAACACTATTGTGGATATATCGTCCATCCATTATTTTCAACATGGTATCACAACCTTCTTTATAGGGACGCTAACCCTAGAGAGAAAGCAACGAGTTTCCATCCACGAGCGGCGGCCGTCGTCATGGTCGGCTGCCCACAGAGCCATCTTGATCACCCTATCCACAGGTCATCTCTGTTGCCCTCTCACTCTGAAGGGCCATCATCATCTTTGTAGATTCAGATCTGACAAGAATCGTCTTTTCCCGGAGCACTCCAGATATACCATCTTCGTGTGTCCGTCTTTTGTCTATCATCTTCCCTAATTTAGTCCTCCCTTCCCCGCTTCCCTGCATCCATCACGTATTCTCCACCGTCATAATCATGTCTGAATGTGTAAACATCTACGGTCGTGCAAACATAAGCTATTGTTGCCATCATCATGGAGTAGCATGTCCCTTTTCGTTGACAGTCCATTATGAATCCATGGCAGACGGTGGGATGCAACTCGTGTGGCAGTTTTGCGATGGCAAGTCGGTGCCTTTGGATTGGTTAATGGAAATAAAGTCGTCAATTTCATTGTGGAGTCTTGCCTCAGCGTTGTAATCACCATAGCGGCAAGCTGCTTCATGCCCTCTTCCCTGAAATATGATTATTAAAAAAAGAGCAACTTTGCATCTTTTTCAAAATGGGTTGGTAAGAAGATTGTGTCATGCTGACTTTTCTTATTTCACAGGCCGTTTCTCATAAGCAATTATTTCTGTATGCGGCCAAATGCAAAATCATATTGACAAGTCATGTGAACATAGCAATCTCACACAAACTGCTTGTTATCTAACCATTAAAGCCCTGGTCGTTAGCCATTAAAGGCATCATCCAATTCATTATAATAGTCTTTGACCAACCTATGACCAGAACATGTTGCTACTAATACTAGATCTGGCAACTTTCATCCAATTCATTTTTGATATAGTTCTCCAAACAAAAAGAAAATCTCTTTCGGGTCACAAAAAGATACAATTATTTTCTTATCTGGATCTTGTAATCGGATCATATACTACATTGAATTTGGTTATCAGTTCAGCTACTGTTACTTCCTCATCAAGTCAACCTCTCCAGCACCATGAAGTCATATAGTCACATGTGTGACACAATTCACTCTCAAGTACCATAGTTTTGAAACCCGACCCGACCGGTTGAACTGATTGGACCTCCAGCCGACAAGTTTTGTGGGTCAAGTGGGGCTAAAACCCGCTTTTGGCCAATACTCGGAGTTGACCTAGTGACCCAGCCCTCGGGTCAGACCCGAGCGGGTGTGGTTGGTTTATTTTTCCTTCCCTAAATGCCCATTTGACCGATTTTAAATCCTTTCATGCAACCCTAACTATTCCAAACATTGATATATTAACTTATATGTATCTGTCACTTGCAAGGAATGAGGTATCCGATTTCGATACCGTTTCGACAGCATGGAAATCGAAATTTATGGAAATTTCGACAGAAATTTCGATAAATGCAATCGTGCCCGTTTCGACGCCAAAATGAATGAATTAATTTATGAAATTTTACAAGTGTGATCTCTACACCTAAATGCATCGTTTTATGCAATAAAATTTTATGTGGGGTAGGTTAGGGAGGGGGTCCTTCATGTGGGAGGTAAGGGAACTGTCTTGTTTCTTGAGGATTTCGATGAATGATTTCGATGACAAAATGTAGGAATCGAGTTATGCAATTTTGTAAGTATGAGCTATATACATGCATGTACTTGTTTGTGTTATAATATCAAATATTGGATATGTAGGGCATCCCACACATTTTACTTGGGTTTATAGTTTGTTGCTGATATTGACTCAATAGTCAACCATTTCATTGGTCCCAAGAATACTAGTGCAATGTTTCCAAGCTAAATCATCATTTGTTGGTGTGGTTGGCTTCCTAGCACCCTCATTGTCTAATAAATCACCACTAGGATACATGTCATCCATATTGCAGAAACTAAAATAGCATGCATCACATAAGTATTTAATAATTTGAATAGCAAATATTAGGGAAATGCAATGCACTTATGATATACTATAAGTATATACTATGTATGAGTACTAAATGGTGAAATGACCCCAATCCCCCTTTGCTCCTCTTCAAAAATCAACAATAACAAGGACTGCAATTATCAAAATTTTCATCGAAATTTGGCGAAATTCATCGAAATTCATCGAAATTGTCGAAATTTGGCGAAACTCATCGAAATCATTGAAATCGAAACAATCGCACGTTTCGGTACCAGATATCATCGAAATCGAAATTTCGAGCGAAATTTCGATGATTTCGACGAAACCTCATTCCATGGTCACTTGTTGTAATCATTGCAAGACCATTTGTTTGCTTCTTTATGAATAGATACTTGGTTTTGTATGTTTGATGTTTCATAATTCATCATCTCATGGTTTCATACAGAAGATTATATACATATATATACACACTTATATAGTAATATATGTATGGACATACATTTTAGTGTAACATACATGCATATACATACATGTATAAAATAACATCACATATATGGTGTCATGCTGACGTCATCAGGTCAACCGGGTCGACCTGGCGGTTGAACCAGAAACCCATGACCCAGGAGCTTTGTCGGGTCGACCTCTAGGTCGGGTTTGAAAACCTTATCAAGTAAAAGATCAATCTCTCTCAGGTGCGAGGATTCACCTCTTTCAAGCACGACGTCGAAGCTTTCTTAAGCATGAGTTCAAGTTCTTAAGCTCGTTGAGCAGTTCTTCAGTGATATCAAGCCAATCTTTCTCCAATCATCTCTGTCTCTCCACACCATGTCCCCTAATGTCACAAGGGAGATTCTCTTTCTCTTTGTCCACCCCAACCACTTTCGTCGTCTCTTCGTGGTTGGTGTGCGGGGGAGAGATAGAGGAAATGAGAAAGGGAGGATGAGAAGAGTTGAGGTGCATATATTTGAAGAGGAAAGAGGAAGAGCATTGTCTATAAATGGAGTTTTTGGTACTTAATGTGTTGTCCATATCTCACTCCAGTTCAAGGCCAATGTCATCCATCCTCACCATTCAAATTCTGAGTTGCCAAGCATTGATCTGTCATTCAGAATTCATCATCTCGCATCATCAGTTGAAGAATATGATTTCTCATATCAAATGGAAGTCTCAGTGCTCTACACCAAGCAAATATGTTTCTTCATCGGCCATGTCTTGGTTATTCTACTCCAGCAACACTTAAATCTTCTAGTGTTGGAGCATCTTGGACTATTTACCCATCTAGTTGTGTGTCGGTCCGACACGCCCGTCATTTACAGAAGATCATTCAGTCAGCTATGTCATCTATGTTTCCTTCTTGTTCGTTTGTGCCTTGTCAAGCACGTTGATGTTTGTCTGTGCCATGTCCAACATGTTGATGTCCGTCTGTGTCAAGCATGTTGATGCTCGTCCATTCCATGTCAAGCATGTTGACCATCTAGGCTACCACATGGTGATCTTCTCTTGGAAACAACTTTAGACAGTAGCAACTGAGTTTATTGTTGACTCAAGGTCAATTAGGTCAATGTTGACTCACGTCTAAATTGACTAAACATGTGTTTTGATGATGACTAACCATTCCACATATTGGTGTCTAATGTCTCTACTTGAGTGATTTCAGATTAGGTATAGACACACTCCAAATGCCCTAACTTGCGCATCTCAAATTGGAGAAAAGACAAGTCAAAGTCATACAAGTGCACATTTTTGTAATATGATGTATATCCATTAGAATCATGTTGTAAATCACTTGTAATGATTGTATGACTTGTAATTAAGCTTAAAAAAATATCAGGAGCACTTAGATCGAATATTAGAGCACTTTAGATGCAACTTTGAAAATTGATTACAGGCACTTTGTCGGTCAAGTTTCCCACCCTGAAAACCCGACCGATCATCCTCAATCAATTTTCTGCAGATTGCATCGGTCGAGTTGTGTTTACACAGAACTCGACCGTTCAAGTAACTGACCATTTCGATTCCTAATGGTCGGTCGAGTTTTGTCAGGACAAACTCGACCGATCATTTGAGTATCGGCCTTGTCGTTTACTTGATCGGTCGAGTTACCCTTATAGAAACTCGACCGATTGCACTGTACGGAAAAGTGCAGAAAAGTGCTTCTAGCCTTTGTGGAGTTGCAACAAGTGAAAATAGATTTGTTGCAAGTCACAAAACGGCTAGTTTTCGTTCATAAGTATTCCCAAAGGCTAAGAGGCATCCACAGCTATAAATAGGACCCCTTGGGCTTCATTCCAAGGTTGAGCATTCATTGCAAAACTCTATGTGAGGTTCCTATTCTATAGTTGAGTGCTTCTTACAGCCTCCTCTCTCTCTCTAAGCTTAATCACTTGCTACATCCATTAGAGTGAGTAGGAAATCTATAAGAGAGCTAAACCTACATGTATATCTTGTGAGGCTCTCACTTCCACCACCTCCCCATCACTCATTTCAATTATGAAGATGAAGGTTTTCTCTCTTGTCTAAGAGAGGTGAAGAAGAACAAGGGAAGGAGTCCCTTGGTGGAGATCAAGGCTGAAGACTTGGAGCTAGAGTGGGTAAGCCCTTGGTGAAGGCAGAAGACTCCTTACTCAAGTAGGTAAGTCCTTGGTGGAAGCTTTTCCGAGTGAAGGTGAAGTCAAAGGCGGAAGATCCAAGAAGAGTGGGTAATCCCTGCAAGGCCGAAGACTTGTGCAAGAGTAGGTAAGTCCTTGGAAGAAGGCGGAAGACTCCTTGCAAAGTGGGTAAGTCATTGGTAAGGTTGAAGACTCTTTGTATTGGATAGGTAAGTCCTTTGTTTGGTCATGTATTGTATGTCTTATGAATGAATATAAGAGTGCAATAGTTTGGAAGTCCTAGAGGTTGATCACTCTAGGCAAGTGGACTGACACACTTCTAGTTTGAAGTGTGGAACCACTCTAAATAGTTTGTCTCTTGGTGTATGTTCAATCTCTCTCATCCTTGCTATGCATGTTTTAGTTGCACTCAAATTACCTATTTAGCAACCTTATCTTGTCATATACCTTGAAGGTTTAATGAATTTTGTTTAAGTACTTTCAGCTCTATTCACCCCCCTCTAGAGCATCTAATCACCCATCTACGATCCAACATTTATGACTTCGATGATCGTTGCATGTTCCTTCAACACACTCCAAGATACAACCTCCAACTAGGGCTGTAAATGGATATGGGTATATCCGCATACCCTCAAACCCATACCCATTAAACCCGTCATGGGTATAAATTTTTATAACCATGTAACCGAGTACCCTTATACCCACATACCCACCTCTTATAGGGTAAGGTTATGGTTATGTATATATCCATACCCTGTATACCCATATACCCATTTACTTATATTTTTATGTAAATAACTTACATTAAAATGTAATGGTACAAATTGTAGAAGTCATATCTAGAAAGTATATGTACCTTAAAATAGTAAACATTTATATTAGAATGTAGTTCTTCATATCCTAGTGCTCACATCTAGTAAATATAAGTACCTTGCAGTAGTATAATGAACAAATCCATTGATGCAGCTTTATAGCCACACAAGTACATTTCATTAAATTAAGAAAGACATAACGTCATTCTCTCATTTTGTTCCTCTCTCCTTTATAGGTTGAATGATATTTCTCCATAACCTATCTATTTACGTGTGGTAATTTTTTATATCTCAAAGTTTACGGTGTATTATTAATGCACGTGGAACATAACCATATACCCAATTACCCATCCATATACCCGGTACTTGTACAGATATGGGTATGTCGCGGGTATATCTTTTGAAGAAGCGGGTATATAACTGTACCCATATCCGCTTAACTAAACGATTACGGTTATGGATATGACCATACCCGCACCATACTCTACCCATTTACAGCCCTACCTCCAACCTAGTCAAAGCTCTAATTGTTTTAAATATTCTGTGTTCATCAATCTCAAGGGAAGCTTCAAAGTCAAAGATGCCAAAGATATTAAAGTGTGGGGGAGTGCACGTCATGCTAAGTCAAGGGAATAAATATCATGTTTTAGTTTAACCCTTTTTCTTCTGTCTTGTTTCTGTTTGTCATCCAATCTGGGCATGTGATTCTCCCATGCTCCAGCTTGCAGGGGAGTGTTAGAAATATAAGTCATATCATATATGGTTTGGAGTCTGTAGGCCCATATATAGTCTTCTCAAGTCTAGTGAAGTCTAATCAGATCTGGAAGTCTCTAGAGTTATGTCCACCTTCTCCTATAAGGGAGAGGAATCTCTCCTGTAACATAACATTATAACACAATACAGACTTATATTTCTAACAATTCCCAAACAGAATAGTTAACTTGGTTTCTTCTAATAGTTGTGATCGTGGCAGTCAGATTTATAAGTTTGTCAGCCAGCAAGGAAATCAAAGAATTATACATAGGTTTTGTAGGATACCCTAGTAGATATAAATGGTGGATGTCATTTCTCAGAGGTAAGAAACCAACACTCAATGATTGATTCTCGAAAAAAAAAGGAAAATAAAAACAAGTTAATAAAGAGGCTGGATTTAAAAATATAGACATAAAAGAAAGTTGGCACTCGGAATGAGTAAGTATACACATTAGAAAATGATTTAATAGTGTTGGCATATTTGTGGCAGAACTGCTTCCTTTGTTGGCACGAGTTCCCGTCAGTCCCCATTCCACTTCCAACTTTACCTTTCTTGCTTATATTGATACCGCCTGATTGCCATCATCCGCCATCCCCTCCATCCCTCTTGCTTTCTTTTCTCACTCCTACGAACCCATCCATGTGGCTGCCACTGTCACTTTCAGTTTTGTTTTCTCAATGACCATATGGGCGTTTTGCATCGTTCCTTTCCCTCTGTTCTGAAGTTAATAACTGGGTTGTGCAGCTGTTATGTTCATTAGTGAACCAGACACAATTACTCGTCTGATTTTCAACGAATAAAATTTCATTGATCAAAGTTAGATTCGTTTGCACTCTTAAGTCTTTCCTCCCAATTTTACAAAAGATAATTACAGGAAGATGAACCGACAACTAATTTCTTATACATTTCTATGGGCTCTTACGTATTCGCAGTAAAACAAAATACAGCTAAATGCTAAGGAGCCGTTTGCGTATAATCATTTGAAGCACCTGTATTTCATATATAAATACATTTCTGAGTATTGTCAATTAAATACCTCATGTATCTACTCTACCAGTAAGACTGACATATCGGTAGGATTTAGAAACACGCCTGTACCAGTGGGATTGAGAAGTCCTATTTCTGTTTCGGTGACGGCTGTTTTGCGTGCCTACAGCTGCTGTACATACCTGATTTTGCCCCTCGTGACAGGAATTCAAATCTAGTTGGAATTGCGTGTAAGGCCACTAGGATTCCGATTATCACAGGCGGCCCGTAAGTGGATATATAAATACATTTCTGAGTATTGTCAATTAAATACCTCATGTATCTACTCTACCAGTAAGACTGACATATCGGTAGGATTTAGAAACACACCTGTACCAGTGGGATTGAGAAGTCTTATTTCTGTTTCGGTGACGGCTGTTTTGCGTGCCTACAGCTGCTGTACATACCTGATTTTGCCCCTCGTGACAGGAATTCAAATCTAGTTGGAATTGCGTGTAAGGCCACTAGGATTCCGATTATCACAGGCGGCCCGTAAGTGGATATATAAAAACACCAAATTCTTGAGAGGTTCTAACTAAACAAGCATCTATTTTACACAAAACATTTAATTGTCTATTTGTGGATGCTGTTGAAGGAATCACTGTTTGCTAATCGTGCAGTCACTAACTGTGGAACTTTTTAGAGAGAACATAATAATCACCTGCCGTTCACTGTTGCTGATACTAGTAGATAAAGAAAAAAAATACCAGCAGTGGACAGCCTGGTAATTTGGATGGGCCAGACCTACTACCTACAAGTATCCACGCCAGCCCAACACTACCTGACTGTAAAACATACAGCCGACTATCTATCAAATATCACGAATTATGAAACACTATGTATATATAACAATTGTAATGCTATCTATACAGTGTATAGCCCTCCCACTTACATATGCATATATCAACGTCATTCATAAGGCTTGCAACCTACATATGCAAGCATTCACCAATTATATTAAGTAGCCAGTTCTTTTATGTACACATTTAACTATCTTATGTATACGACCCTCCAGTTTCTATATACTTATCTCACATATGTATATGAATTACTATGCTTAGGCAAATCCCTGATTGAATATGTACTAGACTACTATCAACAGTCAGGTTGTGCAAGGAATATTGACAATTAAGGAAATAAGGCTCACATCCATGAGTAAGAGACAAAGTATACCGAGCCCTCACTAAAATCTCTCCACCCAACAAAGAAAATGATTAGCCTCCCTCAAGAAAGCTTCAACATTTCAGATTCTAGAACTCATCTTGGGGCGAAAAGGCAATCTCTCTTATAACAACGCCCTTTGAAACCACAATTTTCAATCAGCCAGACTCGCCATTTCCCTCCACCATCATCCCTCACCTTGTCTTCCTGAATCCTGATACGCTTTAGCTGTTACTGACTACTTAAGAGGTCCTGATCAAGGAAGAAAATGTCCGATTTCGACGCCGTTTCGGTGGCCACAGGTACAGAAATTTCGACAAATTTCGACAGAAATTTCGACAGATGCGTTCCTGGCGTTTCGACGGCCAAATTAACGAGTTATTTGATGAAATTTTACCAGAAGCATCTACTAGTCTAGATCTACTCAAATATGCAATAATATTTCATATTGGATATGTTTGGGGGGGGGTCTCCTCATGAGTGAGTGAAGAAAGCTAAACTGTTTCGATGGGGATTTCGATGGGGATTTCGATGTCAATTTTGATAGTGAAATGAATTAGTTGAGTCATTATAGTTTGCAAGCACGATATATAGACTTAATGACACAAACATGTGCAAAGAAAATATGGTCTAGTATGGTAGGACATCTAGGTGGGATGACAGGCTGCCGCTGTACCGAAGCAATGTTGATCTGATCATCTGATTATGAGTAAGTATTAACTCAAGGAAATCAAAACTTACAAGTTACAACTTCAATTAGAACTTACTAGTTAGTAGTTACTACAAGTCTACAAGTATACAATCCAAGTTTATGAAGTAGAAACTTAAAAACATGCAATAATAATAGTATTCCCAATTTTCCATACATTATTGTAGTACACTGCACTCCATACCTGCACACTGCACTAGTTGAAGCTTGAGTGTCTTGGTGGTTGTTGTTGTGGTTGTGGTTGTCCATACACAACTTCATTAATCCGATCTACATAATCCTTCCAGCTCAAATGATGCCTATAGACGCTATTGTATGTCTCAACATGGTCTAAATATATTTGACCATACACATTCTTCAGCATCCCATGTTTTGGAAAAAATTCCATAAGATCTTTCTCCTGATCGTCAATACTAGGAACTGTAGGAGGCAATGATGATGATGCACCAGATTCGCCACCATAGACATAGCCACAGGCTGGGAAAAGATAACCACCACTAGCACCTTCAGTAGGTAAAACATAGCCATAGGCTGGGAAAACATAACCACCACTAGCATCATATCCAGAAGGAGTATAAGCAACACCAGATTCTCCATAGCCATAGGAACCATAAGGAGGTTGTTGTTGTGTTAGGGGTTGTGGTTGTGGTTCTGGTTGTGGTTGTGAAGGTCCAAATCCAAAAATACTATCAGCAAGAGTAGATGATGGTTCCTTATCAGAAATACTCAAACCCGATACGGATTCATTTAAGTCAGAAAAATAACCACTATACTCTTTATGACCTCGAGTTTTCTTTCTGTTATATGTCTTTTGAGCTGTTGGGTATTGAGTTTGAGTAG
Organism: Alisma plantago-aquatica; assembly: GCA_963693085.1. Classification (NCBI taxonomy): domain Eukaryota; kingdom Viridiplantae; phylum Streptophyta; class Magnoliopsida; order Alismatales; family Alismataceae; genus Alisma; species Alisma plantago-aquatica. Next base: position 507,294,105 of record OY856411.1, on the reverse strand, counting down.
GGTCAGGTGGTGCAAATTCAGCCCTTGGGCCAGTGACATAAGGGCGATCATCATCTTCATTTGTATATCCTTCCCATCCTTCAATGCCACCACCACCTCCACCACCACCTCCACCTCCTTGACCATCGTCATTGTCATCGTCATTGTTGTCATCATCACTAGCAGAAGGAGACTTTGATGATGAAGATTTGCTTTTGGAACCAGATCTAGTAGCAGCACCACCAAGTTCAGCATTCACAGCACTTTCAATGTCCATGTCATCATTTAAATGTGCATCCTCTTCCTCTAGTCTTTGAACGGGGCTGCAGTCATCGTGTGCTTCTTGTTGATCTTCAGCACGAGCAGGTTCAAAAGTTTCTTCAAGTGTTGCATCTGGCGTACCCGTAGCTCCATCTAAAACTGGGGCACCACCAATCTCATTCATCCATTCTTGCAATGGATCTTCATCATTATTATCGGCGCCGGCAAAGGTGTACGCAATATCAATGGGATCATGCACAACTGAGAGATCCACTTCTCTGAACTCTGGTTCTCTAAGATCTTTTGCCCTCAATCTCATATTGTAGTGGACGAAGACCAAGTCGTTTAAACGAGCAACCCCAAGTCTATTCCTTCTTTTACTGTGAATAAGGTTGAACGTGGACCAATTCCTCTCACATCCACCAGCAGCAGCTGTTTGTGATAGAATTCTCAAAGCCATTCTTCGTAGCTCGGGACAACCTGTGCCATGCCACAACCACCACTCACAAGGAATGCTTTTATCCCTATCTTGAACAGCATTTGGATGCGCAAAACAGCCCAACCCTTCTCTGAATTGTCTTAGCTGCATATAAGGAAAATAAGCAGAATTTTAGGATGCAATTCTAATTACATAATAAAATTATGTATTACATAATAAAATGGTGTAAGGTCTGAATTAAACCTGATTCATTATAGTCAGTCTCTCCTCAGATGTTGTAACAAGTCTATTTGTCACATCCTTTATTGCTGAAATGAAGACACTATTTGAACCCAATTTGTATTTGTACTGGAATCGTGGATTCAAATAATGTGCTGTAAAGATGCATAAGCATGCATTTAGAGAGAGAGCAACACATTTATTCCAATATAATGAATAACAAGTTATAAGTCACAAGTAACTCACCAGCTTTGTGCAAAGGATGCATTAACATGTTGTCCCATCTTTTTTTAATAATATATAAATATTGTGCATGAGATCGGGGAGCCACTACTTTTATGGTCTCTTTTAATTTTTCAATGGCCTCATACAACCACGGAATGGTGGGTGACTTATCTCCATCTACTAACCTCAGCACTTTGACAATTGGCTCCATTATTTTCAACAGATTTGTTATCTTATCCCAAAAACTCCTATTATTTACAAGTTCTTCTATCTTTGCTCCCAGAGTTGTTCTACTTTCCTTCATTGAGCTCCACTCAACACCAGCAAATAACTTCTTCAATCCATCTCTCTTTCCCTTAAGGCTCTGAAGTGCTAAAAAATGAGTAGCAAATCTTGTGACTCCAGGCCTAATCAAGTCACCACCACAATATTCCTTCCTCCTCATTGCTGCCAATAAGAATGAGTGGTTGTAGATAAAACCTGTAATGGTTCTAGCTTCAGTAACCACTGCTTTCACATGACTCAACCCCCCTACAATAATTCAAACATGGAAATGATGGTTAAATCTTAAGTGATTATATTAATAGAGTCATAGATATATGATATATCTTGAAGGTATAAGTAATAGAATTTGAAATTTTGAATTACCTATATCTTTCAGCATCAGGTCGATGCAATGGGCTGCACAAGGTGTCCAATATATTGGATATTGCTTCATTAACTCTTTCCCAGCTTTCTTGAAGTTTGGCCCATTATCTGTCACTATTTGGACAACATTTTCCACCCCAACATTTTTCAGAAATATCTTCATCTGCTTCTTGATGTACTTACTATCCCGAACTTGATCAGATGCATCAACGGAACCAAGGAAAATTGTGGAACCATTGCAGTATGCTAAAAAGTTGATTATTTGCTTTCGGTTACCCGATGTCCACCCATCACACATCAGCGTAACTCCATATTCAGACCACCTACAATTTGTAATGCAATAAATAAATGAATCTCAAATTCTCAACACTAATTTTCATATAATAAAAAAAAATCATAAATTATATCATTCATACCTCTCCTTTTTTTCATCAATCCACTTCTGGATCTCTTCTTTCTGTTGAGGAAGGTAAACATTCATCAACTCATATGCAGTTGGGGCTTTCACACCCGGGCCAGCTGCCCCCGCAGTCCTCAAGAGGTGTTGCAAGTATGGCTCAGACGCCGCATGTGCTGGGATCCCATGTGCAAAGAAAAACTTTCCCACGGCTTTTCCAACTTTATTCTTCGCTCCAGAGAACATATCCTTCAACCTCTGTTGAGCTGGTTGAGATTTTCTAATACCTGGCTCTTCAGCATCTAAGCCCAACCTTCCTCTTGCAGTACTAGCAGATCTGAACAATGAAGGAATGCCTCCCTTCTTTCTTTTCACCTGACCAGATGGCATGTCATCCTCAGTTAAATCAACTACAGCTCTCCCTGAACCCCGACTACCACCACCAACTTCATAAGCAGACGGTCCAATTCCCCTTCTATACTGATCATGTTGTTGTTTTTCCCATGCAGACCTCTTAGAATCTCTCAGGGCCCTCCTAAACATGCGTCGGGCTTGGGGGGTGTCATAATCTGGGGGATATTCTACATCAGAGTCCTCCTCAGCAGACGAACCATGTCCTCCCTTATAACCAAACAAGGTATCCACATACAGTTGGTCTAATTGTTTCTGTTGCTGACGTGTTTCTTTCTTAGCTTTCATCATTTCAATAAAGTCATCCCTCACTCCTTGAGGGCATTTCTTGCACTTGGCCACATTCTTATCCCCACCAACAATGTGTGCCTTGAACCTAGTAATTCCTCCACCTCCAATCTTTTTGTCGCAGTAGTTGCAAACCACTTGATGTCTATGACCACCCATGGGTTGGCAATGCCCCCATGCAAAATCAGGATTTGGACCCTTTTTACCAGCTTCAGCTTGGTTCTTACCCCTCCCAGCACCCACATCTCTGTCACCATCAGATGAACCATTGCTAGAAGAATTCGCCATCACCTGCGAAATATAAAGAATAAAGAAAAACACTCATGAGTCATGTCATTACATTTAAATCATGAATTATGTAACATATTTACAAACATGTACAAGTAGAGTAGAACTAGAAGACAATTGCATCATTTTAGTGTCTCTTAATTTTTTAGAATATAATTTATTTTACCATTTTAAGTTTTGAAATTTCTTTTAATGATATTATATAGACTAATAGAGTAAACTCAATTTTATAATATGTTTGCGTTACTTCAATGATTTATGATACTAAATAAGTAGACTAGTAGAGTATAAATGTATAATCAATTAATCATGCTAAGACATTTTATTGAATTATTATTATTTTTTAAATTGTATTTTTTCTTTTTTTAATTACTGAAAATAATTTTTAATCATATAAAAAGACTTGATCTTTATTCTAAATACATTTAACTTATTTTAAGTATTTTATCATACAAATATTAGGTTATTATAGTATTATTTATGCAATTTCTAGTATTTAGAAATCATTTTATTTAACTAAAATAGAAAGAAAAAAATAATTAAGTCTGATTTTTCGAAAATAATAAAAAGTACATAATTTTTTACCTCCAAAATGCATTTTTGACCTTAATCTAAGTTAATATTAGTATATATTGTTCATATAAGCATGAATCTAGGCAATTCCATGTTAAAAAATGATTTTTTAAGCAAAAAAGATTAGATTTTAGTAGTAATACGGGTTTAAGTTATGAATTTAGTGATATTTATTAGGATTCATGTTTAGATCTACACCATTTAAGGATTTAATGCATAGATTTACCATTTTTGGTAGATCTAGTACCTTGAATCTAAGAGAATAGAGAGAGAAATATAGTAGGAGGAGAGATTAGAGAGAGAGAATGGGTAGAACATTAGATGGGGGGGAGAAGAAGAAGAGGATTAGAGAAAACATACCTCAAAATGCCTCAAAATAGCCTTTGGAACCTTCAAAATCGCCTAAGCACAACTCTGCAGATCACGTCTTCTATTTCGGCGGCACAGTGCTGCGTGCCGAGCCGCATCGGCGAAATAATAGCCTAAACTGGCCATTTTGCAGCGGTACCCCCCCTGTTTCGGCGAAATTTGATAAAACCGCCGAAATTTTTTTTTTTACCGGCGAAATTACGTACGTCACAAGAGGTTATGCTGTTTCTATATCCGATTGCCATCGGTACCGAAATAATTGGCGAAATTTCGCCAATTTCGACGAAATTTTGAACATTGGTCCTGATTGTTCAGCTTGCTCCTTACCTTATCAAGGCAGATCTTTCTGTCTGCTCATCTATCACTAAATCCACCTTCTCTTCTCCCAAGACTTCATAAAGGAGAGGCATGCAATCAAACTGTCCGGCTAGGGTGATGACTTCAATTTCAGGCTATTGATTCCCCGTTGCTCCTTACCCTCATCAAGGATGCTCCCCAGAAGAGGTCTGCTCATCCACAACCAGAACCTCTCTTAATCTTCATTCAAGAGAGGCGTACAGGTCATCTCACTAGCTGTTTTTTTTTCTGTTTGGGGGGGGGGAGTCAAGTTCATTTACGCGCCAGCATATATTTGTGCACCAAGCATCTTGCCACAACCTGTATAGGATCCCACGGCACCATAAGAACAGAGGCACCCTTACTTATCCAGCAACATTTTATCCAACTAGAATCACCTCTATTCTTGCCAAGGAATTACCATTGCCAAAACGCTGAAGGTCATTGAGTGAAGGAGAACAAGGGGACGCCTTCCACCTCCTTTTGCAACACTTCCTCATTCGTATTAGGTAAAAAGGGCACACACAGCGCCCAATGCGATAGCCTTGGACCAAGAGGGAAAAGGCCAACCGAATCAGACTGATGCACAGGGGGCTCTCAAGACGATCGCGGGACAGCTACTACAACACCCAGAGGACCCCAAATTTTTTCGTCATCCATCCATAGAAACCAAGACAGCAGCACCAGGCTGTTCCTAGTCTCTGACACCATATGCTCTTTTAACCCAATATCCCCAACAGATTTATGTTGCCCCAGATACCTCCCCCTGAACAAACTAACGTGAAGAAACCCCCACAGCCACCTCCTTGTCTAAGAGATGCTGAAGCCTGCAGAAAAGCAAGTCTAACAAAAAATGCAACTAATCCCACATAAATTGCTCGATTGGCTCCACTTCAATCGCCATACAGAAGTTCTCATCATCTAAAGCTTACTAAGAATCTTCTACTTACTCGCTGCACCAACGCTAGGCATTAGAGATAACCCACTTCAAGTCCCCTCTCCCCCTTCTGACTTCACTATTTCCAAAGAGTTACAGATCCTCCCCATAACAATCTAGTCTCATAAACATGAGGTGGTTGTACTTTACCAATAAGTTCATTTACGCGCCAGCATATATTTGTGCACCAAGCATCTTGCCACAACCTGTATAGGATCCCACGGCACCATAAGAACAGAGGCACCCTTACTTATCCAGCAACATTTTATCCAACTAGAATCACCTCTATTCTTGCCAAGGAATTACCATTGCCAAAACGCTGAAGGTCATTGAGTGAAGGAGAACAAGGGGACGCCTTCCACCTCCTTTTGCAACACTTCCTCATTCATATTAGGTAAAAAGGGCACACACAGCGCCCAATGCGATAGCCTTGGACCAAGAGGGAAAAGGCCAACCGAATCAGACTGATGCACAGGGGGCTCTCAAGACGATCGCGGGACAGCTACTACAACACCCAGAGGACCCCAAATTTTTTCGTCATCCATCCATAGAAACCAAGACAGCAGCACCAGGCTGTTCCTAGTCTCTGACACCATATGCTCTTTTAATCCAATATCCCCAACAGATTTATGTTGCCCCAGATACCTCCCCCTGAACAAACTAACGTGAAGAAACCCCCACAGCCACCTCCTTGTCTAAGAGATGCTGAAGCCTGCAGAAAAGCAAGTCTAACAAAAAATGCAACTAATCCCACATAAATTGCTCGATTGGCTCCACTTCAATCGCCATACAGAAGTTCTCATCATCTAAAGCTTACTAAGAATCTTCTACTTACTCGCTGCACCAACGCTAGGCATTAGAGATAACCCACTTCAAGTCCCCTCTCCCCCTTCTGACTTCACTATTTCCAAAGAGTTACAGATCCTCCCCATAACAATCTAGTCTCATAAACATGAGGTGGTTGTACTTTACCAATAAGTTCATTTACGCGCCAGCATATATTTGTGCACCAAGCATCTTGCCACAACCTGTATAGGATCCCACGGCACCATAAGAACAGAGGCACCCTTACTTATCCAGCAACATTTTATCCAACTAGAATCACCTCTATTCTTGCCAAGGAATTACCATTGCCAAAACGCTGAAGGTCATTGAGTGAAGGAGAACAAGGGGACGCCTTCCACCTCCTTTTGCAACACTTCCTCATTCGTATTAGGTAAAAAGGGCACACACAGCGCCCAATGCGATAGCCTTGGACCAAGAGGGAAAAGGCCAACCGAATCAGACTGATGCACAGGGGGCTCTCAAGACGATCGCGGGACAGCTACTACAACACCCAGAGGACCCCAAATTTTTTCGTCATCCATCCATAGAAACCAAGACAGCAGCACCAGGCTGTTCCTAGTCTCTGACACCATATGCTCTTTTAACCCAATATCCCCAACAGATTTATGTTGCCCCAGATACCTCCCCCTGAACAAACTAACGTGAAGAAACCCCCACAGCCACCTCCTTGTCTAAGAGATGCTGAAGCCTGCAGAAAAGCAAGTCTAACAAAAAATGCAACTAATCCCACATAAATTGCTCGATTGGCTCCACTTCAATCGCCATACAGAAGTTCTCATCATCTAAAGCTTACTAAGAATCTTCTACTTACTCGCTGCACCAACGCTAGGCATTAGAAATGGAGCGATCTAAAAACTAAAACAATGGAGAAAGCAACAAAACTACACATGGTCTAAAAATGACAAACACAAATTCGCATATTTTGGCAAACAAGGAATGCTGATGGAATGAATTATGTTCAGTGTAACTGTGTCGTGATTATTTATAATATCAAGGCTCCATTCGTTAGATCTTATAAGTTTTTCAGATCATATAACAATAAAATCCAAGCGTCATTATTTCCCTACTACTAAATCCATTCAATTTTTTTGGCAGTCCTAACTCCTACTTATGGTTTTCAGGACTTGAGTAGCAAGCAGAAATAGGGAGTTTGCTAACAGTTACCACTTTTTCAACCTTGGGGACACATACCCATCCTCCTGAATCTCCAACAGAAAGAAAAAAAACATTACAATCGTATGTTAACCTTGTGTCTCCAGATGCCCCTCTAGTTTGTGGAAAATGCACTGGCCTAGTTCATAAGCACTTAACCGCTGTGAAGCTAATATTTCAGTTAAATAAGCATAGATCGTCATCTAAAGAACAAAAGGCCAACATCAGTGCTCCTCCTGAAGTAGTTAAGAACCATATAGCAATATCATATTATGCCATGAAAGCAATATTTTACAAGACACACCGCTTTGTAATATTAATTTTTATTTTGAAGAACAAACAAGTCTATAAACTTTACCAAAGCATTAATTTCACTCTGTGAAGCTAATATTTCACAGAACTAGTATGGGTGCTATTGCACGCGAAAAGAAATAGAAACAACATTACATGATTTTAAAGTAGTAAAGTCAGAATGTCTTGAAATAGGATATAAGCAAAAAAAAAATCATTGTTTTTTGGGGGTGACAGGGGAGATGTTGGGTCAAGTTCTTGATGCATATTGAAAACTTAAGCAAGAAACGTAACTTTGCAGATTAGATCAATAAAAGAATAATATTTATAGAGAAAAGAACTCAACTGCCTCCGCCATCTGGTAGTTCAGCAACACCTGATATCATATTATCTTCGACATTTGAATCTTGCATGTCAGCTTCAGCAGATGAAGTTGGGTGGCTAAATATCCAATCTGTAGCCTTTTCAATGTTCCCGCCCTACAAAACACCAAGCAGAAATGTTTTTTATAAAACCATACATTGAATCAGTTATACCAACAACAAAGTGAATATTTGAGTGTCTCACTGAGGCCTGCAAAGCTTTCCGTGCGATATCTTCTTGAAAACCAAACGACACTAAAGTTTGAACAGCAGTCTCATCAACAGGTAAAGACTCTGGATTTAGATTATCTTTTGAGATAGGAACATCAATATCTAAGAAAGGGACAAAAGAGCATTATACCATTGCAAAAATGCTGACATGCTTCACCATTTTCTGACTTCTACATCAAAATATTATAGAAAATACCTGGATCATCCATGTGGGCAAGTAACCAATTCATAGCTTCTTCAACACCACCATTTGATGTGTTAATAGCAGCTTTTTGACAATGAAGATGAGGAAACCCCATGCCAACAAGCTGTGAAACAATACTTTCGTCCGGAGACAACAAAATAGGTTCTGCCTTTATGTCAGCCGCACCTGGTTATAATAGAGAAAACAGTATAAAGCTTAGATATATGCACATATAAGAAACTAAAATAGAAGTACATAGTATAATTTTTGCATGGATTAGGCAAGTGCCTAACCACAATGAAATGAGTTGCCTAGGCAAGTGCCTATACCGCCTAGGTAGCCGTCAACAGGTGCTAGGACCGTATTTTTCTGCATATTTTTAGGATCATTATATTTGACATGTATAAGTGTTTTCCATCATTTTTAGGCTTCGTCATCTCTATAACATGACTTTGGGTTTTAAAAAATTAAATATAAACATAAATACCAAGCATATGTGATATATGTTGTAATTCTATATAAAGAATATGCAGAAACAAAAGAGTAGGCCATGCACCTAGGTGCCTGGCCACTCTCGCCCAGACGCCCAACCAAGTTAAGCAATGACCAGCTGCCTTGAGAGCCGTGGTTTCACATGAACTACCAGCCATGTAGTTAGTGCATTTAAAGTTCAAAAAATTACGCAAGATAACAATCAGAACAATTTGCACGTATATGGAGAGGTTGAAAATGCAGGTTGGAAATAATATGTTTCTAGTGTATTCTAATAATTTACTAGTGTAATCTCTGTCTGAAGAGTGAAAGGATCTTAAGTCTTAACATCATACTTGTCTAGGCGGCTAGGCAGCGAGCCTAGGCGTTTCTAGGTATTCATATTTGTTTATAATTTACACATGTATAAATGATTTTGCATATGCATTTAGCTATATTCCAACATATACATCACTATGTACATTTCTATTGGTTATTCCTAAGCTCAATCAATCATAACTTCACCTGCACCACACGTGTCATGACCTAAGCTAGACCTATTCTACCTTAATTTGACTTAACATGATCTAAATTAAATGTAATTTAACTTAGTTGCTCTAATTTGGTCTAAGTTTGACCTATTTTGGAATAATATGACCTAATCAAACGTAACATTTTCCAAGTTTGTCCTACATTGACCTAAATGAGACATAATTTGGCAAAATCAGACGTCATTCCCCCAAATAAGACATGCTTTACCTAAATCAGACTTATTTCCCCCATATCAACACCTATTCCACCCAAATTTGATCTGATTTTGACTAAATCAAGCCTATTTCTTCTCTAAAATAACTAAACTTGATCTAATTTGACCAAATTCAGACCTAATCCATGCTAATTTGGTCTTTCGATGCCTTAATTTGGGTCTAAAAGGACTTACATATCAACTTTAGCTATCTGAAAGCCTAGGCGGCCAGTTTACGGCGGCCCACCTAGAGCCTAGGGGGGCCTAGGCTGGAGCCTGGATAACTACGCTTAACATTAACCTATCAAGAACTGAACTATTGATATATTGGTTCAAGAAGAGAGGGAGCAAGACATAGTTAAGTAAAGCAATGAGGCCCATCAAGAACTGGAGTACTGATGTACTGGTTTGTAATGAGAGGGATCACGAAATACTGAAATTATGTGATCCAAGTTTCTGGTTATGGCCACAAGAGTAGCTTAGGAGCAGATGATTTTGTCCATGGTAGCTATGCTAGCATGCCTTCTTGTAGAACAATCAACAAGATCGGCAATATTCACAACTACTTTACTAGCTTCTAAGGCTATGAAATTTATGGTGAAATAGAAGATTCAAATCGTCAGAAAGTGGCTCGTTACTCTTGAACGGCAGATGATTCGCAGAGGGATATGGTTTTCAAACTTTGAATTTGTTTCTTATCAGATGATTTCTTTTTAGCTTCTATCATATACATCTCTCTCTCTCTCTCTCTGTGTGTATATATATATATATATATATATATATATAGAGAGAGAGAGAGAGAGAGAGAGTCAGGCTAGAATACACTCGAGTGTATTCGGAGTAGAATACACTCAAGTAATTTTTCATGATGCAATATTTTTTTCAAAAATCTAATCCGTTGATCTTCTTAAACATCTTGTGAATAGCTCATATACAAAATGTGAGCACATTTGGACATTTGTAGGTCATGTTATAAAGACAGCAAAAATTATGCATTTCAAATTTGTTTCGCGCATCGATTTTGTTGCCCTTGATGAGTGGCGTACACTCATCCAAATGGGCTCAAATTTGTATGTAGCCTAGCTATAGTATGACAGAGAAGATGAATGGTTTGCATTTTGCGAAAAAATAGTCTTGATATGCAAACACACTTTGAGTGTATTCGTGCGATCTGTACACTCGAGTGTATTCTAGCCTCTCTCTCTCTCTCTCTCTCTCTCCTCCTATATATATATATATATATATATATATAGGGCGACGATCCAGTGAGAAACATATCTTGGTGAGAGCATGAGAGGCATTTGAATAACTCTTTGCATAGATCAATTTTTCATAATCCAACCATACAGATTACAAGTACACCTTAATATTTGCCTTCCTATAAAATTTTATCACCATCCAATTTGTAGGTTATTCACAACAACCAAATACTTTTTGACGTTCTATAATGAATTTCAGGCTGACCGTTGGATGTAAAAAGTGTATATTGTACATATGGACATGTAAACAATGTCTGATTGCAATGATTTTTTGTGAGAAGGTAAATGAAATGATGTTTTTTCCATCTATACGGTTGGATTTTAAAAAGTGATTACGAATTTGTATTTATTCAAATGCCTCTCGTGCTCTCACCGTAGCATGTTTCTCACTGGATCGCTGCCATATACATATATATATATATATATATATATATGTATATATATATATATAGAGAGAGAGAGAGACACACACAGAGAGAGAGAGAGAGAGAGACACACACACACATGTTTATGTGTGTGTATAATTATAAATATTGTATATTTGTGTGTACTCGCACATATGCGTATGCATCTCTCTCTCTCTCTTTATATATATATACATATATATATATACACATATATAGAGAGAGGTTAGGAAGTGTGTACCGGCCAGTACATATAACTTATGTGTACCTATCATTAAAATGGCATATGCGGAGTATGCTCACAAAATCCAACCATATGGATTGATTTAGCACTATATAGATTATATATCTTTAAAAAATCATCACCATATCTTATATGGATCATGAGATATAGCAATATATCATCCAACAGTTTCTCTAGTTTTTTCAACTTACCGTTGATTACAAAATACACATATTCTTTCATAGGATGATGTATGAATGTCAGAGTGTGGTGATTTTTGATACACATTATATCTAAGGGGTATGAATCTCATCCATAAGGTTAGATTGTTGAATAGAATTTCACAATTATCATAACTGAAGATGGGTACATGTAAGCTACATGTACTCAGGTACACAATTCTTTTAGCCATATATATATATATATATATATACATATATATATACATATATATATATATATTATAAATATTGTATATTTGTGTGTACTCGCACATATGCGTATGCATCTCTCTCTCTTTATATATATATAACACACAGACACACACACATATATATGTGTGTGTGTGTGTGTGTATATATATATATATATACACACAGACACACACATATACATACATACACACACACACACACACACATATATATACATGTATATACGCATATGTATATATACATATACAAATAGAGAGAGAGTGGCAATCCTATGCAAGGCATTTGGAATGCGAGGATACGAAACGTAAACCACAGCCGCTGCTTTCTGCGGACGGTGAGGAACTCCGTATCTAACGTATTGTCTGTGCTCTTGATTTGACTAGCAAGAAACAAATTGATTATGCCACGAAGTTGCTCCTGCAACTAATAATAACATAATCTCATCACGTGTCTCTCCATCATCTCGGCTCCTCTTTCACTTTTGTTTATTCGATAGCCAGCTACTTCGTTAATGATGATGCCAAGGCAACTATAATTAATTAGGCGCAGCATATAAAGGCTAAGGCACTGTACTTAAAAAGCTTACTAACGCACCCAAGACCAAAATGTGGCCAAGTTCTTAAATTGTCTTGTCAAAAACAGCATTTGCGATTAAAAAGGAGCAACCATTGCAATCAAGAGTTAATGACTATCTTCCTCACCATTTGATGTCTGACTAAGAGGTAGGTCATTAAGTACACCTGCATACTTGTAAATCCGTATAATTTAAAATCAATCATAGGTCTAGAATTTATACCCGCATATACGGACCCACATAGTCGTAGACCCATATTTTGAGAAATCCACTTATAGATATGCCTAAACCCAGACCCGTACTACCCGCTATAAGTAAATGACTATTTAGATAATATATTATTTATATGATATTTTACTAGTATAATTAATGTAATAATTGAGATTATATACTATATTTTAATTAACATAAAGTTTCGAATAGTCATCTAATTGAGAACTAGCCATTCTAATTACAAACCTATAGTAAGGCAAACTTAAAACAAAATAGTAACACAGTATGGTACATAACTTAATCACTATGACGTTGGCAACAAATATGTAAGCCATTAACTCGACAAATCTTCAACTTACAAATCATTACATTAGTTACCGTCATAATGTGACGCTAATATCCTACACATACCAATATCTTCTTGCATCAAAAAAATACAACATATTGTACTTTTTCTTATATTGATAATATGGCATGTTATATAGAACTGCTTACTTGCATACCCGCCAGCATTGCAGGTATGGAATGATGAAGGTCTAGATTTTTATTATGTGGTCTAGACCAAGATATGTGCCCACTAAATTAAATGGATAGGGGTATGTGTATTCCTAGAACCTCTCCGTATTGGCACCATTTACACCTGGCAAAGAGGAGACGGCATGGGGCCTCCACAATGCACGGACTAACTACCTTACTCCATAATTTGATTTTATTTCTGTAAAGTATGTCTACATGAAGGATTAGACAACATGATTAGGTATGTCAATTCTTAGATCCAGGGCAAACAAAATTTGAGTGGCAACTCATTGAATGTATGTTTGTACATGTGTAATATTATAAAAGGAGGCATTTTAGTTCCACATTGGTTGCTTTCAGGTTCGTGCTAGTTTTTATATATAGGAAGCAAGTGTTCATATATCGAGGACAAAAGGAAGCTATACAGATGAAGTACGTCGAGTCTGACTCGTGTCTCAAGAATCGTCTTTAAAATAAAATTGTATCAAAAATAAGATGACAACTTTATTATATTTGATTGAAGTGAGATTTGTTGTCCAATAGAATATGGACATCATTTTCTCAGATGCATTTGGTACTTAGTCAAGTATATTTGGTACTTAGTCATTTCCTAAGATACATTCCGTACTCAGTCAAGTATATAGTAATATATATGGATGAGCGGGTCCAAATCCAAATTGGACTATTTTAGAGAGCATAAAATTGTTGGCCAAATTCATAAATTTAGTCTATGTTTGTCAGAACACTCAATTTGACTTAAGGTGTGTCTTTTTGCATCAACAAGAATTGGTTGAACCACAGTGTATAATAACTCGTGTACAGAAAAATCAATTTAAATTGTTATTACCCCCTCTCGTTAGTCTCAATGAAATCCCATATTTAGTCTTAAGTCAACCCCACCTTTGAGCAGGATTTGGAATTGAACCCTAATCCAACCGTGTGGTGACATACTCGTAATATTATACGGTGAAATGGAATTCAACCCCAACGCTTCCATCCCAATCCACCAACCCCGACGTGTTCTCAAAATCCTTGTCCCCCCTCCTTCCAGTGGCAAAACAATGCCGTGATCAGCACCTTCCACTGAAGTACGACTTTGTTGGTGGTTTTTACGGCATTGGCCGTTAACTGTGGTTTTAGCAGTGGTGTGCGTGTTTTCTCACTACACTGTCAATAGCTGAGTTTGGTGCTTGTAGGGTTTTCCTGCTTCCTGACATGTTTGTTGTGGGAATATAAGGTACATATATTCAGCTCGTCATTGTCTCCATTTTTCCATTGTAAACCACTTCTACATTGTTGTGATGAGTCACATCTATCCCGTAAACCATATCCTCTGCTACTTTATGTTGTTATCTTATATGTATTGTTTGTGGACTTGATATTTCCATTTTCATTCAGGGGAGAACGCACTCACTTACATCATTTGCTTTGCAATTATGGATTTCCTGCTACGTTTGTATAAATAAAATAAACAACCAAACACCCACCTAGAAGGGAATACCAGAGATAGTACACTCTTCTTTTGCATTTTCACGTGCAACAAACTCGATAGTACACTCTTCTTTCCATATATAAAGACTAGGATGAACCTGAAAGCAACCAATGTGAGATGGGGTTGTTAATAGGTAGGGTATGGTGTGGTTATTGTCATATCCATTATTGTAACCGTTTAGTTAAGCGGGTATGGGTATGGGTATATACCCGCTTTTTCAAATGTTATACCTGCACCATACCCATATCCGCATAAACGTTGGGTATATGGACGGATAAGTGGGTATATGGTTATGGATAGACTTGCTAATAACACAACACAGACTCGAGATACGACAAACTACCCCACTAATTGGGTGATGTTGGTATTATTATGACATCAAATACAATCTTCCTTTGTGTGAATATTGTATTTGATAAATAAATAAAATGTCGCCCTTAAAAGAACATTCAAGACTAATGTGTTGAAACAGCTAATTCAAAAAAAAAGGAATGATAATTATTGTCTCTGTTGGTGAACATTATAGAGTTTGACTATATTATTAATAGAATAAGACACTCAATGTTAACCTTGGAAATTATGTTGAATTGCTTCACATTGGGAGAAAAAGTGCAGCCAACAACATGTACATATCTCGAAACTTTGTTCTGAATAAATATCATTCAAGATAGTAAGGAAAGAGGAGCAGATTGAGAGAATGAATTTATGTCCTCAATTTGGTGAAATGTGCATGTGTGGTTATATGAGTGTGTGTGAGGTTTAATGGATTTATTTATTTTACTATCCTAAGTACTAGTACTACATGTGAGTGCCATAATATGGACCGTTACATTAAACTATAAATTTCTACTAATATACTTGCAAGATGTGAGTATTACAATCATGGTTTCAAAAAGTGGTATGTGTTATGCGTTCGTAGAGGTCACCTTGTAGAGTATATGTGATATGCGGGAATATATGCGCTTTTGGATTTTTTTATTTATTAATTATTATATGTATATATAGAGAGAGAGAGAGAGAGTCAGGCTAGAATATACTCGAATGCATTCGAAGCAAAATACACAAGTAGTTTTTCATGATGCAATATTTTTTTCAAAAATCTAATCCGTTGATCTTCTTAAACATCTTGTGAATAGCTCATATGCAAAATTTGAGCACATTTGAACATTTATAGGTTATGTTGTAAAGACCGCAAAAATTATGCATTTCAAATTAGTTTCACGCGTCGATTTTGTTGCCCTTGGATGAGTGACTTACACTCATCCAAATGGGCTCAATTTGTATGTAGCCTATTTATAGTATGGCGAAGATCAATGATTTATAGTATGGTGAAGATCAATGGTTTACATTTTGCAAAAAATAGTCTTGATATGCAAACACACTTGAGTGTATTCGTGTGATCTGTACACTCGAGTGTATTCTAGCCTGACTATATATATATATATATATATATATATCATGTACATATTCAATGTGTACAATTGTGTATCTAAATAGTACAATTACAAGAATAATGGACGCAATAATGCAAATATGCAATCATCACAACTTAAATAAATGCAAACATATCTAAATCTAAACAAACATATATGAATGTAAATGTAAAAAAGAAGAAATGGAAACATGTCTATCTGAAAATCGGGGATTTAGAGGCCTTTTATGTGGTCGTGTGAGCTTTTAGGGAGGGATTCGCAGAATGCGGTTGGAAGGTGATCCGCACCTTGTATGCGGCCGCACTGAGCGCTTTTTAAAACAATGATTACAATATGCACCGTTACATTCTAATATAATTTATTTATATAAAAAATTTAATGAATGGGTATATGGGTATACAGGGTATGCGTACATACATAATCATAACCGTACCCAATGAGAGGGGGATACACGGGTATAAGAGTAAGCAGTTACACGGTTATAAAAATGTATACCCATGGTGAGCATAGAGGGTATGGGTTTGAGGGTGTGGGTATACCAATGTCCATTTACGCCCTAATGTGAGACTAAAAAGCCTCCTTATATCATATTACACGTGTACTGACATACACTCAAAAGGTTGCCACTCAGATTTTGTTTTTGGTTTGTATCTAAGAGATGGGACATATCTAATAATATTGGCTAATCCTTCATGTATATATACTTTATTGAAAAAAAAATCAAATTGTAAAGTGAGTGGAGTACCAAGAAGATTACA
The DNA here is from genome assembly GCA_963693085.1 of Alisma plantago-aquatica. Classification (NCBI taxonomy): domain Eukaryota; kingdom Viridiplantae; phylum Streptophyta; class Magnoliopsida; order Alismatales; family Alismataceae; genus Alisma; species Alisma plantago-aquatica. Next base: position 507,277,147 of record OY856411.1, on the reverse strand, counting down.
CCTTGCATGGTGAGGAGAGCACTAGGTGTAGAGCTAGAATAATTCATATATCTACAAGTGTGATACATAGACCGCTTGCTTTCAGAGTAAGAACAATATGCACTCATTCACGAGATCAAACTTTTAATATGAGTTGTATGGTAAGGTGAAATCTTTAGCATGGAATATTTCTCTTGATATCTAGAAAATGTTTAATCGTAGTGTTAATTTTGTTTTCACTTAATTAGCTATTATTTTTAACAAAACCCAAAATTATCTTTTCAACTGACGTTGAAATCCTAAATCTTACGTGTGGAAACGGCAGGTCTCTCTCTTCAAAGTAATCTTTCTACTTCAATTTCATACACTTGTAGGATGAGTGAATCTAAGTGATGATAAATTTATGACAAGTAGCGAATCACAGCAACCGGAAGACATCGACTTCCGTATCAATTGAGTAGGCATGAAATTTGAAAACAATATATAAGGTTTATAATAAGATGAATTCTTTCAAATGTAACTTTTCTACTAAACTTATGTTATATAATAGTTATATAATTATATAAGATATATAATATATCTCCAATAATATATACTTTAGTTGTTGAAATAACTTTTCAATAGACTTGGGTACAATAGTATTTTATAGTGGCTCTGCATTGTAATATCTGAATTTAGAGAATCTTATATTTGACCCGATTCATATCCTCTTTTAATCTCCAGTGCAAATGTTAATCCAAAGCAATTCTAGAATTATATCTAAAATCCTACAAATTCATCTTAAGTGAAATCCATGGAATGTTTAAAGGGAGCATTTAGCCTCCATGACAAATAGAGCTGGCAAAACAAGACCCAACCCAAACCTGAAAATTTAAACAGGTTAGGGTCTAAGGTTTTTCAACAGGACTAAAAATTGACCCAAACCCGAAGAACTCAAAATTACATTAGGGTCGGTTCGAGTTCTGACTATAGACCTGAATTGACATGATTGACCTGAAATTCAAAATTATATATTCAAATAAAATTACAAATACTAAAGTTTAACACACCTCATGGCCTATAAATTTTTTAATCTATCACTCATGAAGTTTATTTTGAGAATTTTAAGTAGTTTTTCATTGGTTTGTATGATTTATTATGCTAATTATTATGAATTTGTGGTTAAAACTCCCGAACAAACTACAACAAGGTTTATATATGTTTCTCAATCACATGGTTAATTTCTTTACATTGAAATTTGTTTATTGTACTTGGTAACTATCAATGATTAGACAAATAATAACATTTTCTAACATTGTTCTCTTGGTATTTGGATTTACATGTCAGACATGAAAATATTTGTGGGTCAGATTAGGGTCAAGGGTTTCGACCCAAAAATCCAAGTTTTGCAAGTTTTGGGTCTAGCCAAAAAGTGTTGACCAGAAATGACAATAAAACCAGGGTCACCAGAACCAGATTGCCACCCCTAATGGCACATGAGCTGTTAGAAGCACTTACATTCAGGATATGTAATACCCCACCTTTTGTTTGTATCCTTGTAATGTTAAATTGAAGTGTTTCTTCTCTCATGGAACATACTCGGCACATTGACACGATTCAAAACTATGACCAAAAACCAGGCCCGGCTCCTTACAAGTGCTATCAGTGTGACGGCAGTGCCCAAAATTTTAGGGGGGTAACATAAAAGCATGGGGTCAACTAAAAAATTCCAGCCAGCAAAGCGCGCCTGATTATGCATTTAACGGCAATGAATCTAGGGGAACTATTACTATTGAAAGGTTATTGTGACTTCTCTTCTTCCCCTCTGTTTCTCACGCTTAAAATTAATACATTCAAACTTCTATCTAAAAATCTGGGTAGTTGATTCCATTTTCCAAAAAAGATGTATATCTTGGCTAAAAAAGGTAGTCATTCAACTTCTTTCACTTTATAAACATCCCGAATCTCCCCCTGAAACATTCCATCTTCGGAACTTCTCATTCTCAATTCTTAATTTGGGCTTACATTCTCAGTTCATACTTCATAAACCTTTCAATTTTCTCTTGCAATGCTGTCGGAGCGTCGAGGTTGTTCAGTCCAAGTCGGCGAGAGTTGGCGCACTGGTTGAGGCTCGGGGGCCCCTAACAAAGGGTCACGGGTTCGAAACCCAGCTGCAACACTATCGGAAATGAATTGAGTGTGTCAGGTCAACCGACCTCTGATCTGGTTCAACCGGGTTCCCGGGTTTGCATGCTATTTGGGGCCCCCCAGGTAGGAGTCGGGCGCTGCCCAACGGCGCTCCTGGGTCATCAAAAAAAAAAAAGGAGGTTGTTCAGTCCAGACTATCGAAGCCCCACTGCTTAGTCACTTGTGTATTTGTTGCCTCTGATCTACAGTCGTCCTTTGCCAGGCGACGTGGGCTCTGCCACCATCCCTTCATGCAACTTCCCCACACTGGAACGCCAAAGGGATTGCACTTTTTAAGTAAGCATTTAATATTTTTTAGTATTGTTAGCAATAATCAAAATATTGTTTAAATGAAAATGATTATAGCTATTTTGTAGCTCATTTTTTCCACGTTACTTGGGGGGGCCATTTTGAAATTTAGTACAGAGCCTCCAAATTGTTTGATACGACCCTACCAAAAACTCATTGTTGATGCATACTAAGGCAAAGAAAGGAGCCCAACGATAAAAAATGGAAAACCCAAGCATAACGTACCTTTGATTTAGCAATTGCATTATCAATTCAAGTTAATACAGACGTGTACATTGGTTAGGAGTTCACTAACGAGGTAACATGCCGCGCAAGACCTGGTAATCAACTAAGCTATTAGCTAAAGATTTTCCCAGCGAGTGGATAACTCTGATTCAGAAAAATGACTTGAGAAAATGGAGATGTGTCGCACGTAAAGCAGAGGCAAGAATTTAAGGTGAAAACTGGAAACTAGACAACAGTGCTTTAGTTAAACGTATAATGTAGAAATGAATAGGTGGAAGTAAACATGGTAAAGAATTAGTCTGACGGTCCATATGTCAGTACCTGATATTATTACTATATTAACTTAAGTTGTCAGTTGTTGCAGGGTGTCAGACTGACTGAATGAGTAAATGTGCTTCTCCAACAACAGAACAAATGCTCAATATTGGTATCGTGGATCGGAATGTGCAGCCAGTGTTTGGTTTCACACCTTTGCATATAAAACTGTTCTGAATAGGATCAACGCCCTATATATTCATACATACATACATATGTATGTATATATATGTATGTATATGCATATGTATGTCTATATTTGTATATATACATGTGTATAGATTTATATATGCATGTGTGTGTGTGTCTCTCTCTATATATACAATGTTTCAAAAAAAGTCCATGCGGACGCATATAAGGTTCGGACCCTTCGCCAAACGCGTATGGGGAATCGGTGCGTAAAGCAGACCATGGCGGCATATAAGGCCATATAGCCGCATACAAGGTTGATGAATCACCGATTTTTAGATGGTCAAACTGCTAAGCTGGAAAAAATTTAACATCACCCCCTATTATTCATGTAACTAAAACCATCACCTATAATCAGCCCAACTTCTACTTCCATTTCCTCTTTTTTACATTACATCTATCTATGGTTATTTTAAATTTAGCTCATTATTGTATATTTGTTCATATTTAATTTGTGTTTGATTGAATATTTGCATGATTTCACCTAAAATATGTAATTGTACAAATTAAATATGTAATTGTATGATTACTGTATATTTATATAGATATTGTAATTAAAAATAATAAAGAAATCTAAAATCGCATATACTCCCGTATATACTCTATCCAGTAACCTCTTCAAACGTAAACCACATACCCCTTTTAAAACATTATGTATGTGTATGTATGTATGTATGGGATTAAGAGAGACATTCTCTTCGCCTCTCCCACGCATGTGGCGGAGGCTGAACGCCCGGGAGGGTGGTAAATCAAGACGGCAACTGGGATTCGAACCCGGGTCCCTTTGTTAGGAGACATCGTGCTTGATATATATATATATATATATATATATATATATATATATAGAGAGAGAGAGAGAGAGAGCCAGGCTAGAATACACTCGAGTGTATTCGGAGCAGAATACACTCTAGTTTTTCATGATGCAATATTTTTTTCAAAAATATAATCCATTGATCTTCTTAAACAACTTGTGAATAGCTCATACGCAAAACTTGAGCACATTTGGACATTTATAGGCCATATTATAAAGACCGCAAAAATTATGCATTTCAAATTAGTTTCACGCGTCGATTTTGTTGCCCTTCGATGAGTGACTTACACTCATCCAAATGGGCTCAAAATTTGTATGTAGCCTAGTTATAGTATGACAGTGAAGATCAATGGTTTACATTTTGCAAAAAATAGTCTTGATATGCAAACATACTTGAGTGTATTCGTGCGATCTGTACACTCGACACACACACACACACACACACACACACACACACACATTACCATGTATCTTTTTAATGGTTGTTTCTAAGCTCTAACAATCACAACTTGACCTGAACTAGACCTGATTGGTCCTAATTTGAACTAATTGGGTTTAAATTTTTGCCAAATTTGGTGTAAATCAGACCCAATATTGCATAACATGACCTAATCAGACCCAGCTTGCCAGAACTTTCCCTATATTGACCTAAATGAGACTGAATTTGGCCAACTCAGCCATAATCTCCCCAAGAGTGACCTATTTATCCAAAATCAGACCTAATCTGCCCAACCTTTACATTAATTGGCCTAAATAAAACCTACTTTTACATATCATGATCTTATCAAACCTAACTACCCCTAATTTGCCCTATATGGATCTAAATGAAACCAAATATGGCCAAACCAGACCTACTTCCCCCAAATCAGGCATATCTTCCCCCAAATCAAACCAAATTTACCCAAATTTGACCTAATTTGGCTTAAATCAGACCTATTTCAACCATAATATGACTCAGCCTCACTTATTTTAACCAAATACAGACCTAATTCATGCGAAATTATCCATCTAAGTGGCATAGTTCGGACCTGAAAAGTGGCAAGGGAAGGTATATATGTTGCTTCTTAACTGCTTCCACAAAAATAGGCCTCACCATACAAGGAAAGAAGAAGAAGCTAGGAATAAAGCAAATGAAATCTAGAGATTTGTAACTCGAGGAATAAATCTATAACCATACGTACTCCTTTCAGGAAGTAGTGCCTCCCCAGGTTGTAATCCTTTACCGCGCATATGTGAGATGTCAATAGTATCCGGAACATCTACGAAAACATCTGAAGGAAGAAGCCATTCATCTTGGTTTAAAATTATATGCATAGAAAGATAACCAAACAAAGTTAGAGGCTTTATGAAACAAGTTAAAATGACAAGTACCTAGCTTTTTAGGCACCCAACCTTCTTCCATCACAAATCGCCGCATGTGTAGTACAAGATAATCAGGGAAAGTAGCCAAGCCAGCAGTTCTACGTTTTACATAGTATATAGTATCAGGGGCGGGTAGAATGGAAGGCAAGTAATTAACAAGACAATTAAAAGGGATGAAGATGTATATACCTAAAATGAATTAACCATATTTTGAGAGATATAAGATATTTTTGTACAATCCACATCACTATAATGATAGACAACTTCAGCTAGGCAAACAAAGATAAAAGCAATAATAAAATCAGACATGGTTGTACAATCATAGAAGCCTAAGATCCAATTGGAACAAAAGATTGTCTACAAATGAAGATAAATCTTGTTCACTACAACTGTGAATTTTTATTTAAGTTATAGAGATTACAAAAGCTATCAAAATTGCTTCCTTACAAAATGGTCTTACAAATATTTTCTAACGAATGCTGATTTGCCTCTCTCTAGAAATGTTCTCTGTATCATTTAGCTTTTACCTTGCATTATCAACAAAATAATAGGTTGATTGTAAAGTACACAAGTCTCACTAATCATTTATTAGAACTTTGTTCAACGCATTAAGTGTTCACCATTATTCTTATATAATTTGTTGGATCAAGTTCTAAGCAACTAATCACTATTGATAATAAGTTTGTATTCTGAAATTTCGTAGGCAATATTTTTGGTACTTATCAGATTGAGGGAAAGTATTAGGTTCGGCTATATTAATAGGTTGAACTTATGCGAAGTTTGTTGAAAACCCAAAAAAATCGATAATTTGTAGATCACTTAATTCAAAAGGCGGTGGATTACACAATGAGTTTGATGCTTAAGTGGTTCATGAGACACAAAGCATGCTTCCAACTACCTTTTCCAGAAGCTTGTTGTAAAGTTATCCAAGACAAAAACACATTGCTCGCCAGAAACTGGTACAGTTCAGCATATGGAGTGTGATTTCCAAATAGAACATTGCCCTTGAGATGGATGAATCCACAAATGAACCACAAACAAACGCCAGTTACTGGTTCCCCAAACTTGATTAAATCAAACACATATTAAAGTAGTTCATCCCTGGAAACATCTTGTAAGTATTGACTATACTCTAGATCATACTAGTATTCATCTAATTACCTTGATAGACTATGGATCGATTTCATTATACAGTATATATCCACATTTGTGCTTAACCTCTAAATCTGAAGACAGTTTTTTTATCCCAGGTTATCAGCAAATCACTCCAAGCATGTTAGCTTTGAGATTAGCACAATAAGAATACAACAAACACGATTATGTTTAAGAGCATATGTTCAATCAATTATTGTCAGTAATCATGACCAGAGAAATGTCTATGGACGATATAGCCCACATATGCAGGGGGACTCCTAAGGAGTTTCAGTAGACTAGCACAGGAGGACCTCCTTCTCCCTTCCACTGAGCTCGTAAAGTGGTTATCAGTGATATCGCTATTTTACTTTTATTTATATATTCTTTCTGTGTTGACTAACTCTTTTGAAACCCTGTCAATTGATTATTCTAATAATTAGGACATCGCCTCCGAACAGTGGAAGTACAGGAAGTCAATCAGTGGTAGATCCTGTCCGACCTGGAAATTTACCCTTGGAACAAAGTTCAGTTGCAATGAAGCCATTCCCCAGATACCACCAACTTGGTTCTTGTTATCTCCTTCCTCCCCATGCGTGAAAGACAAGGCCAGAAACTGGTACAGTTCAGCATATGGAGTGTGATTTCCAAATAGAACATTGCCCTTGAGATGGGCAAATCCACAAATGAACCACAAACAAACGCCAGTTACTGGTTCCCCAAACTTGATTAAATCAAACACATATTAAAGTAGTTCATTCCTGGAAACATCTTGTAAGTATTGACTATACTCTAGATCATACTAGTATTCATCTAATTACCTTGATAGACTATGGATCGATTTCATCATACAGTATATATCCACATTTGTGCTTAACCTCTAAATCTGAAGACAGTTTTTTTATCCCAGGTTATCAGCAAATCACTCCAAGCATGTAGCTTTCAGATTAGCACAATAAGAATACAACAAACACGATTATGTTTAAGAGCATATGTTCAATCAATTATTGTCAGTAATCATGACCAGAGAAATGTCTATGGACGATATAACCCACATATGCAGGGGGACTCCTAAGGAGTTTCAGTAGACTAGCACAGGAGGACCTCCTTCTCCCTTCCACTGAGCTCGTAAAGTGGTTATCAGTGATATCGCTATTTTATTTTTATTTATATATTCTTTCTGTGTTGACTAACTCTTTTGAAACCCTGTCAATTGATGATTCTAATAATTAGGACATCGCCTCCGAACAGTGGAAGTAGAAGTCAATCAGTGGTAGATCCTGTCCGACCTGGAAATTTACCCTTGGAACAAAGTTCAGTTGCAATGAAGCCATTCCCCAGATACCACCAACTTGGTTCTTGTTATCTTCTTCCTCCCCATGCGTGAAAGACAAGGTCTTAGTTCACTTTCTATTGAGCCTACTCCTTCTTACTCTTACCTTCTTTGACTGGGACGACCGTGAATCCATCACCATCAAGTAGTGCCGTCTAGCTTTCACCAGTGCCCTAAATATTCTCCCACCCATGAGGGTATCATAAAATTTCTAGCCAGTGAAAGCGGCCCTACTGGCATATAGACACCTCTATGGGCAGCAGTCACTTGCAAATAAATCACCTATTCACCATAGTTATGAGATACACAACTTAGGTTGATTCCCACCAGAGGGCAATCTGGATTTGAAATCAATCATTGAGAAAGTTTCATCCTCACAATTACACATTTGAAGCTTCATCCTCACAATTACACCTTTGCTGGCCATTAGGAGGGTGGAGAGTAAAAATTGATAAAAAAGGATTCAATGCTCAGCTAAGCAGCTTATTGTGATAAGCGGCACTGGTCACAGATTTAATCTAAGGCTGAGAATACCACTAGAGAATATTATGAGATCAAAAGATTGCCCCCAATTAAATCAATCAGAATTTCCGAGCAGTTGTCTGTAAAGATTATATGAACCTGTCCTACTTACTATTGTTTCCACCGTCACCTGCTGAACTTATGAGACAATACTTTTTTTGATGTCTTGTTTCTTGTTCTCATCATACCGATGATTGGTCTAATGTTATCGATTAATTAGAGAAAACCCTTATACCTGGTGTAACCTGTGTGCAATCCTGCAAAACGCTCATCTTTATAAGATACTAGAATGGCATCAAATGGAAATGTATGTGCAGCTGCACAACAACTGCAAATCGAGAATCGGGTGGCCAGGACCTTGCAAATGCTCCAGGGCTATTATTACAATATTAGACCTATACAATTTGTCAACATACATGTGTTTGCAAAACTTCTCTAAAGCTCTCTAAATATCTACTAGACCATTAGAAATCGTGTAGACAATTTTGAAACCAGCGTATACAACATCTAAGTTCAAAATGTGAATTTTGTAGTATGTAGAATACAATATTGCAATACAAATTTATATATATTGCTGATTTATCATATGATTGTGAATTCTAGACATGACGTGAATTCATATAAATGATACCCATAAATTGTAGGATCCAAGCATAAATTCTATTAACATTTCATTTCAGACAAATAAGTAACATCATGTATTTCATTTTTTGTATCTACTGTTTTTTATACTACTACGTGAACTTCATGCATAAATATGATTTTCATATTGTTAGAAAGTATTAACCTATTTAGTTAATAGATTAATTAGTCTATTATGTACATGGGCATGTTTGCCCTGACCCATTAGGCTTTAGTCCGCTTCCTTGTAATTGCCTCCTCTCATATATATATAACATTAGGGTGTACATATCTATATACAACTACGATTACAGTCTCCCACACACTTGTCAACACATACAATTCATAAGTATTTTGTATAAATAGAAAGAAAACAGTGATCTTCATGTTTAAACCCAGTCATATCATATATCAGAAACTGTTGTTTGATATTATAGACAGAAAGATGTGCAGATAAAGTAGCGCGGGTACAAAGTCAAATCTACTAACCTTACATGATTTGATGGTCATCGACGAAACAGAGATACAAGCAGATAGCATCCCAGAAAGTAGCCCGTTAGGCAGCCTATTGAGTGATCTAAGCCATAAAAGTTGAGTGTCTAATGACCGGCACCTACGACCCAATTTATAGAGTGTCACCTAGGATGCTATTATTACATACTATGAAGATGTATGTACTGAGTGGTAACTTATGTGAATTTGTGATCAACAGACAACTATACTCTTTGTATGGATTGAGAAGGGTATAGAGAATATAGCTCATCTTTGTCTAGCACAATGCCTGACAATTGTAACTAGCAAGCCTAACTTTTTTCACAACACATCATGATTACCATACCAACAGAAATATCGAAAAATCAAATGGAGCACCTAAAGCTTCCCGAGTCCCGACAAAGAAAAATAGCATTGTCAACTCAAGAAGGTCATTAACCTATTTGAACCTCTATAAAGAAGTAGATTTAACACCCAAGAATGAGTGGAAGGAAGGATTAAGAAATTGTCTATCTGGAACTGATGCCTATAAAACCAAAAACACGTCTTTTTATTCAACATGTAGCAAAAGCCAGTATTATGTATCTTCATAAGCATACAAGCATTACTTCCGGATAAAAACTACTTACTTGATTGCCGTAGTTTTGGCATCTAAAGCAGTACTGTAAAAGTCATTCACTTCTTCTGGGGCAGAGAAGCTTGCCAAACAAGCTTCTAGAGGTACCCTTGGTCTTACAATTTCATCAGACGATCTGTCATTGGCAGTGTTTAGTACAGACCCTAACAAGACCATTTAACATAAAGTTGATGGAACAATATATCATATATCTCCATACATGTCTATTCCTGCTAAGCTCCTTTCAGCTTTCAGTTTATTAAATGCATCCAGCTGTTCTGGACAGAAGAAAAGAAGATGATCGAATGTCAGTTACTATTGTAGCAAAAGAATATAGGAAACTAGTGAATTTACCTTTATTCACAGCCTCGGAAAGTGGGATGTTCAATGAAAGAATGTAGTCCATTCTTTTGTTATAGGCAACCATTCCTGAAGGGCACTGGAGACGTTCTTCGATATAGAATCTGAAATTTCTTGAGGGGTCTAACTCACTCTTCCCATTATTAGCTTGCTCTACTTTGTCAAGCAAATGCAGAAAGAACTCCAGAGCATCCTATAAGAAAACATGAAATAGATATAATGATAAGTATACAGATATATGGTAAATCATCATTACATCTCATTGAGGCAAATATAAAATTACGTGAGGACAGCTAATAAGGAGAGGTCTGGAAGTTCCTGTGGAACTCCTCTACTTTGAGGAAATTCCACTAGGTGGCCTGGGATAAAATCTTATGTTGTCAAGGCCGTCAGCATGTCCCAAGGGGCGCCTAGCCCGCCTAGGCACCTAGGCGCTGTTCTGGGCATTTTTTATTTTTGAATTTTTTTCATTTAAGTTAATTTGCTTCTTATTATACATATATACTATATATAATACCATATAGGAAACATAAAAAGAGGGCACAATGAAGCTATGACAGCAGTAGCAGGAGATGGTGTAGGAAGAAAAAAGGGAAGTAATATCAATAAGCCTGCAACAACAATTGGAGGAGGAGATGTAGAAAAGAAATAAAAGAAAACAGGGAAAAAATGGTGGGAAGAGGTTGTAACGCAATAGAGAGGAAATGGAGGATGGGAAAGAAAAGAAAAGAAATATTAACAACAGAAGCAACATCATGAGGAACAGGTGATGTAAAAGAGGAAAATAGAAAGTACAATGTCAGCAACATTACGAAGAATAGGTGATGTAAAAGAGGATTAGAAATTTAGAAGAAAACAGAATTTATAAAAAAAAACACAGCAGCAGTAGGATTTAGGAGGGGATACAGGAGGAATAACTCACAAAAAAAATGCAGCAGCAGTAGGATTTAGAAATAAAATGTAGGAGAAATGATAAAAAAAGAAGAGAAAAAGAAGCAAGAACAACAGACATAAGGTAGTATTTTTTTTAACAAACAAGCTATGATGACTTACCAATTTGACCCAAATCAGACCTGTTTTTCCCTAATTTTCCAAAATTTTGACCTGACTTTGCCTAAATCAGACCTATTTCAACCATAAATTGACTCAAGATTATCTGATTTGACCAAATCCAGACTTGATCCATGCTAATTGAACCTTTAAATGGCTTAATTTGGGCCTAAAAGGCCTTAGACACCCACATAATGCACGTAATAGGTTGGGCGCCTAGTTTGGGGTGCCTTGCCTAGCGCCTAGGCGGGCGCCTTTATAACTAAGGATAAAATCACTAGACCTAAATGTTATTATGACGACCGGGGGATCATTCACCTTAAAATTAATACAGTGTGTATTAGGCTTGACTGCTATCTGCTCTAAGCCTCTAACCATACATCTCTCTGGGCGCAAATTTTTCATCTCAAATATGTTAAGAAAACACTCCCCGGTGTCCTATTGGACATTTCAGATGCTCACCTATCTGGCACGATATAAATAAACTCACCCTCTATTCAACGAACCAATCATCACTTCTTCGGGCTCCCCCCGGCCCCCATCATTCTGGATTGACAACTGGTCTACCTTGGGTTCATTGCCAATTACTCTCCATCATTTTCCATCCCTCCTCAGCTCTCAAATCTTAATATTAATCCAGCCAGGGAAACTTCTTTCTTCTTTAAGGGATGATAGTCTTAAGAGTTTCATTAACAACCACCAATACCATGCAACAGATCTTCCAAATCTCTTAATATCAATCAACCTCCCTAAACCAAGTCATTGCATACATTGGCTTTGGGGTGATAAATTCACTGTCAATAAGCTTCCCTGCCCATTGAGATGTTCGCTGTGAATTTCATAAAATTCTGGAAAATAAAGATCCCTACACCACGTATCAAGTTGTTTGTTTGGCTTCCAGGGCACAATAAACTACTCACTGATGATAATCTTATCTGTAGGCACATTAATGGCCCATTCCTTTGCCCAATGTGTTTATTTACAATGCAAAGTCCAAATATCTACTGTTTTTTATTACAGATTCGGCTCCACTTCACCCTGATATAATTCCTAACCATCATCTTCCTCAATCAACACCCATCATTCCTTTATGCAGCTGCCTGTGGAATATATGGGTAAAAAGAATAACAGAATTATTAACAATGCTGTGAATCATTCACATTACATCTTAGATCAAATCATCATTGATTTTGAGCTTTGTCTAAATGCTGCTAGCTCATGTTATCCAATTGTTTCTGCAGAAGCCTCTTTCATTCTCCCCGGGACTCTAAACCCAAGACGATCATCAATGATAACATCTTCTAAGAGCTCCAGAACGGTCCAAACTTCGACAAGGATGCTATTTAAGATTAATTATGTTCATTTTCTTTTCATATTGCGGAAACTCATTATTTTCCCCCACTCCTCTTGGTGGACTAGTTTTTTTGTTGTTGTGTTGGTTGAATGGCTGTTTCGCCTGCTTTCTAGATGCTTGATTTCTTAGCTTGCTAATCCTTTCATGTTTTGGACTCTTTGCATGTGAGTTTTTCTGATGTGCAGGTATTATTTTCCGTGGCTGCAAATTATGTGGACGACTGCACCCTTTTCTTGCTCTGCTAGCTGCTCTATCTTCTCTTGCTAAATGATTGCATTTTCAATATTTCATTGATGTATCATACAGTATTTTTACTGGGCCACTTTAGAGCATCCGCTACTGTTGGCCCATGTTCCATTTCCTGCTCTTTTTTCCGTCAACTATTTTTCAAAAAAAGAAGATGTCTGGATTTATTGCATCTTAACGAGGATATAACCCAAAACAGAGTTCAAAGGGAAAGAAGTATTCAAATAGACGGACCCAATGCGATTGAGATTGAAAAGGCTTAGATGATGACGATAATGATCGAGTAGCAGGTAACATGATGACATACTACAGAACCAAAATCTTGTATGGATAAATGTGAGGCTGGTTGTCTCAAGGTTGTCACTCAATTATACTCTAGTCATATCCACAGAATGAGACGTCTGATTTCAATGTCTTTCATTGTCTTGAAGAAGAAAAAAAGTTCTAGTAATATTGGTGAATAGTTAAAATAAAACAATTTCTAGCCAATTCAAGATCAAAATGACGGAACTAATTTCTAAAACTTTACATGCATCTTGATGAATACTTTGAAAAAATCATGTTCATCATATATAATAAAAACATCTGAGTCATCATCATCATCTAAGCCTCTGTCTCAACTATGTTGGGGTCGGCCACATGGATCCATTGTTTCCATTCAGCACTATCATGGGTCATATTTTGGTCAAGATGTAGAGATACAAAATCTCTCTTTATAAGCTCTTCCCGTGTTAATTTAGGCATTTCTCTTCTTCTATTAATTGTGCCTGACTCAATAGCATTACTTCGTATAGGCGCATTAGTCATTCTGCATTGCATATGTCCATACCATCTGAGTCGGCCCTCGCACAACTTGTCCCCAATGCTCGCCACCCCCACTTTATTCCCGATATAGTCCTTTCTCAAGGGATCTTTTCTTGTTTCCCACACATCCATCTCAGCATACGCATTTCAGCCACGTTCATCTTGTTGAGACCTTGTTTCTTCACCACCAACATTGACCCCCATAGAGCATGGTTGGTCGTATAGCAGTTCTATAAAAGTTGCTTTTTAATCTGAGAGGGATCTTTCGATTACATAACACTCCAGTTGCACACCTCCATTTCAACCATCTTGCAATGATCATGTGACAAACATCATTTTGGACATCCCCATCTATTTGAATAATATAACCCCAAGTAACAAAATGTATCACATTTTGGTATGTCTTCTCCGTCCAACTGGGCTCCACCATTCACACTGCGAGATTGGCTAAAATTGCAATGCATATACTCAATTTTGCCCTACGAATCATCAATCCATTTGACTCCAATGCCTTTCTCCAAAGTTCAACTTCATCATTCAATCTATCTTTAGTTTCATCAATTAGAAAGAGTGACAATTTTTATGGCTGGTTGTCAACCTACCACCAACCCTCCTCTTTTATCCAGGCTTGGGACCGGCTACATTTGCACAAAATGTACGAAACATAGGCAGAGTAAAAATTGCATATTAGATGTGATCGAGAGTTTTTTTTAACGGCAGTGAAAGGACTGGAGAGTGTGAAGAGATTGTTCCGTTATAGAGGCTGAAATCTTTCTGATATTATGGGGTGTACATGGCAGCAAGACCCTTGTACTGCACTAGCGGCAACGAACGAATTTTGAGATCTAAAAAATCTAGGTGAGTAGGATTGAAGGCATATTGACAAGTAGATTATATTTCTAGTAAATTTGGATATTTGCTATCCAATTTCATGACAATATCACCTTTTCTGTTTAATTTGCATTTAAATTTTGCTCGGTAACTTCCTCAGAGTTGTCACAAACTTCCACTTCCACATGTATTTAAGTCGAGTCTAAGTCGAGATTTTGGAGCATGCATCAACATAGGTAAGCGCAGCAACATGCGCCATTGAAACCATCTACTGCCATTACATTTTTGCCATAAAAGAGTTATGTGCTTTTTTAAAGAGTTGTTAGTGAGATCTTTTCTATAGTTCAATAGCATTTGCATAACCCCAACACAGTTACCATGGCCATAAGAGACCCATTAGATAAACATGAGCCTATCACCTTCTTCTAGATCTAGTGGGACAAATATAATTGAATAGTGGGTATTTAGATCGCATGGCAGCCACAAGCAAAGAAAAAAGTTCATTCGAATCACACATATTGGATGCCCACATTGACCCTCAAATAAACATTCTGCATGTGTGCATGCATAGAATAACTCCGCCTATGTTTTCATATTTTGTGTAAATGTAGCCGGTCCCAAGCCCGGGTAAAGGAGGAGGGTTGGTGGTAGGTTGACAGCCAGCCTATAAAAACTTTGTCACTCTTTCTATGACATGGATCCTTATAGTTGTGTGAGGGCCGACTCAGATGGTACGGACATGTACAACGCAGACCTACTAGTGCGCCAATACGAAGCAATGCTATTGAGCCAAACACTATAAATAGAAGAAGAGGAAGGCCTAAATTAACATGGGATGAGCTTATAAAGAGAGATTTTGAATCTCTACATCTCAATCAGAATATTGCCCATGATAGAGCTGAATGGAAACGAAGGATCCATGTAGCCGACCCCAACATAGTTGGGATTGAGGCTTAGATGATGATGATGATGATGATGTGTGTGCATGCATAGAATTAAATGTCCGATTTGGATGTCATGTC
Source organism: Alisma plantago-aquatica (assembly GCA_963693085.1). NCBI lineage: Eukaryota > Viridiplantae > Streptophyta > Magnoliopsida > Alismatales > Alismataceae > Alisma > Alisma plantago-aquatica. The sequence goes on along the minus strand of OY856411.1, from coordinate 507,261,409 downwards.
CGATGGCCCAGAAACAGAAATTTTGCGAAATTTCGATATTTACGGCCCTAACGATTTCGACGACCAAATAAGCGAATTAAATCATGAAAATTTACCAGGACGATCTAATCGCCAAGATCTACTCAAATATGCAATAATACTTCATATTGGATATGTGGGGGTGGGGGTCCCCCACATTTGTAAGTGAAGGAAGCTGAACAATTTCGATAGAATTTCGATGGCAATTTCGATGACAAAATGAAGGAATTAGATTATGGAATTTTGCAAACACAATGTTTAAACATAGACACACTAGATTATATAATAAATTTATATGTTTATAGGTTAGGGTGGGATCCATGTCTTGATGAGTGAGTGCACAAATGAACAGAAATGTCAAGTCTGTTAGACAGTTAGACTGTTACTGACTTGCAAACCTCAAGTTAAAACAACTAGAGTACTAGACTTTATAACTTTACAACTTAGAAGTTACAATATTATAGGTTAGTATATTTATTGTATAAGTCTACTATTATAATATATTTAGGGTTACATAAATGAATAATAAAAAATATTTAGGGTTACAAGTTACAAGTTACAACTTACATAACATTTTGTACAAGGCTACTTTTATAATATATATAGGGTTACATAAGTTAAAATACTAAAATATAAGAACTTCCATTAAAAAAGCTTTTGTAGCCATTTTGTGTATAAATAAGAAATATATTGATTAGATTTTCAAAATATGTATAGATATACGTATTTCGCACTATTGTTTCTTAGATTTACAAGTTCACTTCAAGACCTTGAGAATTTTAAGAGAAATGTCACTTAGAAATTTAGGATTTTCGGAGTATTTATTAAGATATGTCTAAAAGGGAGTAGAAATAGGAGGAGGAGTAGATGGGCTAGGGAAAGGGTTTACATATCTTAGAATCAAGTAAAGCACCCTTCAAGAGCAAGATATCACAAAAAATCGTTAAAAGATCAAAGTCCCAACAAATCCAGTCGATGGAACACAATTTCGCAAAATAGGTGTTGCATTTCGCACTGATTTCGCAATATGAAGGCCCAAACTGGGCTTTCTTGCACTAAAATACCCCCTGTTTTGCGAAATTTTGACTGTAGCTGCGAAATTTTCGCGAAATTGCAGACTTGCTCCTGCGTACTGACGTTTTGATGTCCGATTGCAAAAAAAATGAAATTTCAAGCGAAATTTCGCAATTTCGATCAAAATTTTGTTCCATGTAGTGCATGTCTCTTGCTTTGTTCTCTGTTTCACATGCCACAAAACAAGTTGCCCCCCTAAATCCTTTCAAAGCATGTTACACAATATATAGCCAGCATTCTAATCAAATGGTCCTTGTAATAAAAAGATGAAAGAGAAAGATTTGGAGAGAGCTACAAAGGTAGAAGTGACCACTATCATCCTAAAAAGCATGGACACTTCCCGGAGGCTGTCATGTTTGTGTCCAACATGTGTTCGACGCGGACAAGCCGTGGACATGCTGTGGACATGGCCCAAGCGTTTCCAAGCCCCTAATTTTTTATTAGGAGTTGGAAACATACTAGACACAGCCAGGAGATCCACAGTAATTAAGAAGGAGAAACACCATATTTCTCACCAACAAATGTAGGAGCAACAGTAGCCATAGTATTGTATTTTGCTCTCTAGCAAGAAATAAAGACACAATCAGAGGTAACTCCTACTCCCCCTCCCCATCCTCTTCACCCCCTTTGTCCTACCCATTTCTTCATTTCCTCTTATTTTTTCCCCTTTGGCTTGTGAATTCCTCCGATTCTCTTCTTCCTCCCCTTTTGAAAGTGCATTATATATACCATGGGAAACATTCTCCTCCCCTCCTCTTCCTCCACTACAAACACTAAATTTTCTCTTTGCCCTCCTCTATTCTGCACATGATAATAGATCTCCTCCCGTCTCATCTACTTCCTCCACCTCCAATACCCATGTTCTATTTCTCCACCACCACTACCAGCAACAGTCTCCTCTTAACCCTCCTCTTCTTCCTCATCCTCCACCTCCATCACCTTTCACTTTCCTCATTTACAAGTAGCAATGTATCTGGCTTTCTTTGTTGTCCACCACCACCACTATTTTTAGTGTCCAAAATTTAGATGTGCAAAATATTTTACTGTGAGTTCATCCTTCTGGTGTTTGACTCATATTGTTATTTGTAAATAAATTGTAAAGAAGTTTGTGATTACAATGTGTTTTTGTTTGATAGTACGTCTTTGATGGCTTGATTTCATGATGTATGCAATGTGTGTTTGAATGCAAATTTGAAATTCTTTGTGTTTCGATTGTGTTTCTTCCATTTTGTGCATGAACGTAAAATTAAAATACAAATACATGTATATATATATACACACACACATTGCCATATTCATGTCCTCTATTTTTTAAAATCGCCGTTGTCTCGTGTCCATGATTCGTAGCTATCATCTATTCATTTGAAGGCAAGAAAAGAATGATATCATTGTTAACAAGGCCTATGGCATTGTTACAATATAAAAATGGTCCTTGATGTTCAGTAAAAAAAAGGTTTATCTATTATTCAACCCCCAAATGCAATCAATCAAGGGTCAACTAGTCATGGTAAATACCAATTATATGCCTTTGAGTCAAAAATGTTAACTGCATGTAGCCAAGATCATTTGGTTTGCTTTGATGTTTTTCTATCAAGCAATCAACCAGTAGTCACTATTTTACTGGTGATGATGATATAACAGGAGCATGGGCTAGGCATTATTCAGTAAAAGAATTCAAAGGCATACAAGGATGTAATCGACTTCCCAAACAAATGTAGCATTGGGTAAAAGAAGAAAATGCTTACAGGTAGTTATATGAGTGGTGTTTTGAAATTATTATTATGTCATCAGTTTTCAATTTTGCTTCTATTTCATTCTCAATATATTAGACCATGCAATGTGCAACATATCACCCTCTTTATCTTATTATGCAACAGTGTACACACAGCTGAGAAATCGTAAAACACTGGGACAGGGAGAGGTGATTAATAAGCCATGTAAATAGGCTGGTAGAGTTGACTGTGTCATTTGAAATGTGCGCAAAAAAAGGATACAACCCGTAAGCACAATCGGTGGGTGTATTTGCGGGTGGGATGTCATCTATCAATGGGCACAAAATAATGTTCTCAACAGTTAAGAGCGATTTTTCCCTGTCAACGAGGACAGACCATGGTACGAAACATCCTCGGCATCTGGCGATTAATCCTCGATGTTACATATGTCTACGCCTATCGATGTTCGATGTCGATGTCGAAACCTAGTAAACTTTCATGGCTATCAAAGTTGACACAAAGACGACGTCTCATACATATGACTGTGTTTTTCTACATATGCAAACCTGTGTGGATGGCCATATATAAACATATATTTCTTTTTAATCCTAGATTTGATTAAATATATCAATTTTCATAATGAAATCACTAATTTTAGGTTAGTTTTTGTCAAAGATGTATCGAAGTTTAATTGTAAAATCCTCAAAGTTTCCTTGATGTTTCCACAAACTTCCACTTCCACACCTATCAAAGTCGATGTCTTGTTCCATGGGACAGAGTGAAGAAGTTTTTAATATCCGTTAGGCAATTAGGGCACCAAGTATACTTTTTTAAAAGTATGCTATAGAAATGATCTGTATCAGGCCAAAAACTTTATTAGAAGACTACTATGACTGGCATATAGAATGATTCTTCCGTATTCTTCTTCTTCTACTACTACTTCTTCTTTGTGTGCGGTGGTGGAGTAGGGGAGTGTGGATGGGACAGCAGGGGCATCCCTGACCTAAAATCAACGGACCTACCATTCACTGTTGAAAACTTACATGAATCCGTAAGGGCTACTTTGTACAGAAGAACATGCTACTCTAAGATTAGCAGGAATCAAAGTGAGAGCCGGAGGTGTAACATCTGTAATGCATAATATTTCATCAATGAGATTCCGTAGCCCAATTGCTATATTATGAACAGCTCCAAACAAGAAACACTAAAATAGAGCATGTCAAACGGACCTTTAAAAACCACTACTGTAATCTATTTCACTCAGTGTTGCTACAAAAGAAAATAGACGGCTTGCACATGAGAAACCCCACTCCTATATATAAGAGAGGGGACACAATGATAGCCTGACAACCCTAACGGGCCCAACACTGAGGCCCATTTACTAACTAGATAATAATGCATTAACCAAATAAATCTCAACAGTGTAAAGTTGATTGGATTCACATACCAGCTTACAAGTAGCCAAAAGAGTAAAACAATTGAAACAATTCAGAAATAAGAAAAAGAAACATCATGAAAGAACAAATAGCTTTTTGACTTCTTCATATAAACAATAAGAAACGTCAAATGTTCTTAAAAAGAGCCTACAGGAAGAATTTGACGAGTTGGGTTTTAACAGAAACATGAAATCACCTGTTGCCTCATACTTGCAAATTCGGGATGGGTTGCACCGATGACAGCCTTGAACATCCTGGGTGGTATACCTTGTTGTTTCTAGAAATAATTCAAGAGGGGCTTAATTACACAAATTTATTGTGAATCATATGAAAGCAAAAAATGAGATTGAACTTGAACTAATTAGTACGAAACCATGGATATATAGTGAGGTATGTAAGCGAACAGAGAAAAATATTCAATAGAAGAAAGGGTATCGTTAAGAAATAAAAATAAATTACATCTACAATTGTACAACATCACTATTTGAATCTCCCTTACGTATTATGACAAAATGGGTCCACTGTGATTGAGGGACATCACTATAACATCAACCTCTTGAGCAAAGACGGGTTGTAATTGTATAGCGGTATCTGAAAACATATCTTGAGGGCGTCCTAAAGCACTCATGGTATCATTATGAATATACAAGCCAAAACTATGAAAACCTAGAAAGATACATGCCCAGTTGAGATGTGATATGAATGAAGTGATTCAAGTTTAGAAAAAAGAATAAATATACAGGTATACCAAAACAGACAAAAAAACATGCTCTAAGAAAAACCCCACCTGCTTCCTTCCCCAAAACGAATATACGACCACCACTCACATAGACACAAAATTTAACAGTGAAGACACTTCTAACGAATATGCACAGTCATCGACACCCCTTCCGAATCCTATCTTTGGTTCCCAAGGAAGTTGAACTTCAGTACATTGGTCCTTAATCAAGGTACAAATAGAAATGAGGGACAAGAGGGCATTCAAATATAATCGAGGAACAGAAGAGAAAAATTGAAGGAAAAGGTGATGGACGAATATAGGAGAAACACGAGAAGAAAGCACAATAGGAAAAATGAAAAAAAATGGAGGCATGGTGCAGAAAGAATAATGTAAGAGGATATATAAATAAGAAAAAAGCATGGGGGAAAGTGGAGGCATTATAGTAGGAGATGGGAGTAAGTTGTGGCGAAATAGGGCAGAAAATAGTGTAACGAGAACGAGGAAGGCAGATGGATAGATAGGGAACTATGCAGAAAAAGGTGAGAGGAAATTTGAATAAGGTATGTTATTTTAAGGTGTTATGCATAGCAACTAGACTGACTACAAACATTAGTGCTACTGAACTAGGTCATAGCTGTAGTTGATGTCACCAAGAATACCAAGGAGTGCAACACATGAAATCACATGAATCAAGGGAAAGGTCAAGTGAACCTGAGAAAAGGATATCTGGGCTACTTGTCGGCAACTCTGTTTGTAATATTAGATGAGTCTATGATCTTAAGAGCTTTTTTTCTGCTTTTAAAAAAATTACCCCCCCCCCTCCAACTGTACTAAGCAGCAGGTCAACAAATAAACACTTGTAAGAGCATCTTCCACAGCCAAGAGGACCACAGTTGACTTTCAGGCTTTCAGCACTATAGATTTTAAACCTCAACTCAAATCATATAGTAGTGCCTTTTCGGGGTTTTTGTCGTCCGGTGTTTTGCCCCGATAAAACATAGATAGGCGACAATTTAACAATCAATATTAGCGGTCCTCTTGTGGCATATCTTAATCAAAACCAACATCATACATATCTCCTCCAAAACTATGACTTTAAAGGTTTTCTTTCTCCATCTTGCAAAAACAAAGGTGTTTCCAACATAGAATTAAATATTTGACTTCGATGTCGTGTCTAATGGCCCAGAAACAGAATTTTTTTGAAATTTCGGCCGGAATTTTGATATTTACGGCCCTAACGATTTCGATGACCAAATAAGCGAATGAAATCATGAAAAATTACCAGGATGACCTAAACGCCAAGATCTACTCAAATATGCAACAATATTTCATATTGGACATGTGGGGGTCTCCCACATTTGTAAGTGAAGGAAGCTGAAAAATTGTGAAAGAATTTCGATGGCAATTTCGATGACAAAATGAAGGAAATAAGTCATGAAATTTTGCAAACACAATGTTTAAACATAGACACACTAGATAATATAATAAATTTATATATTTAGAGGTTAGGGTGGGACCCATGTCTTGATGAGTGAGTGCATAAATGAACAGAAATGTCAAGTCTGTTAGACAGTTAGACTGTTACAAACTTGCAAACTTCAAGTTAAAACAACTAGAGTACTAGACTTTATAACTTAGAGTTACAACTTACAAATTACAATATTGTAGGTTAATATATCTATTGTATAAGTCTACTATTATAATAAATTTAGGGTTACAAAAGTGAATAATAAAAAAAAATTAGGGTTACAAGTTACAACTTACACTTATCATTTTGTATAAGGCTACTAAAATGCTATATTTAGGGTTACACAAGTGTATAAGAACTTCCATTAAAAAGCTTTTGTAGCTAGTTTGTGTATAAATACGAAATATATTGATTAGATTTTCAAAATAAGTATAGATATACGTAATTCACACTATTGTTTCTTAGATTTACAAGTTCACATCAAGATCTTGAGAATTTTAAGAGAAGTGTCACTTAGAAATTTAGGATTTTCGGAGTGTTTATTAAGATATGTCTAAAAGGGAGTAGAAATAGAAGGAGGATGAGTAGATGGGCTAGGGATATGGGTTAGATACCTTAGAATCAAGTAGAGCAGCCTTCAAGAGCAAGATATCACAAAAAATCGCTAAAAGATCAAAGTCCCAGCAAATCCACTCGGCGAAACACTGTTTTGCAAAATAGGTGGTGCATTTCGCACTGATTTCGCAATATTAAGGCCCAAACTAGACTTTTTTGCACAAAAATACCCCCTATTTTGCAAAATTTCGACTGTAGTTGTGATTTTTTTGCAAAATTGCAAACCAATTCCTGTGTAATGATGTTTAAATGTCTGTTGCAAAAAAACAAAATTTTGAGCGAAATTTTGCAATTTCAATCGAAATTTTGTTCCATGGTTTCCAACCCAACCCTCAAAGCCTCAGACCACTCTCCCCTCACTATCTCTCAGTAGCCCGTCCTATGGCACCCTCACTCCAAATTTCCAGGACGATCTCTCCTACATTCAGTTTAATTGACCCTACCTATTGATGTAGGACGATTGTAGCCTTTGAATTAGTCATTTGAGTAGTATTTATAATGCTCTATTACTTTCTTTGTGTCCTAGGGGTTATTTGATATTTTTCCAGCGGGTTTTGTAAAACATGTGATTTAGTCCCACATTGGCTACTTGTCCAGTTAGTTGGGTTTAAAACGCATATATATAGGCTTTGTAAGGCTATTTAGAAAGGAAGACTCGATGATTGAAATCTATTGACGAGTAATGTTTCCTTTTGATTAGTTTTATCAACTAGTTTAGATCCTATAATTTGTTTAGATTTTAATCATTGTGTTCCCTTTTACCTATAGTCTTGCCCAAGTAATTTCCTCGAGGAGAAAGCTCTTAATCCTTGGGTTTGGCTTGAAGCATCTAAATTCCCACCTCTTCAATAAATTATTGCTCCTGGCCCTCTTGTCCATAACCTTATCTTTAGTGCCGACATCAAAAGATATGACACGCATACCTCCATATCCTCATCATATCCATCCTCCTACATTCATACCTATTGGCACAAGCGTCTCCCACTAACACCAAATGATGATCATAGCAAGGATCCCTCTCAATAACCCTACTCACCTATCCCTATTTGCTAAATGCCAATAATTACTATTAGTGTATATATATATATATATATATATATATATATGGGCCCATCTTTATTGCTCGCGCGGGTAGCTACCCGCCCACCCTTCCGACCACTTTTTTTCAAAAAAAAATTTCGTTATTGTAGAGGACTATTTTGTTTAGCTCTCCAAAAAATTTTAGCCAAAAATAATATCATTTGCCCCTCCAAAATAAAAAAAACCCGTCCTTATATATATCTACTGTATATTTTGTACAGAGTTACTTTTTTGGCCACCAGAGTTACTTTTTTGACACCATAGTTACTTTTTTTACAGCAGTGTATTTGTTTCACCAATCCAATGCAAACCATCTTTGTATTTTAGATGGTATCAGAGCGGGTTGACCTCCTTAAACCCCAACACTAACCTATGCTTGCATAAACCCTAGCCGCCACCCCTCTTCTCCTCTCACCCACCGCCCCACCCCCCACCAGTTGTCGCCGCCCAGCCCTTGCCCTCCTTTCCGCCACCCTCCCACTACTCCCCGCCCCTTCTTCCTCGACCCTTACAACCACTGCCGCCCTTTCTTCCTCTACCCACACACACACAACCACCCACCACCATCAGCCCCTGCATCCTCTCCCTGCCTGTCGTCCCTTCTTCGTCTCCCTGCCCACCACCCTCCCCACCTCCATCCAACAGCCACGGCTGATGTCCCACTCCTCCAGCTAGCCACCACCTTCTCCACTCAGCCCTCTTCCACCTCCTCGTCTTCATTCCCCCATTTCCCCACCATCTCTCCCTCCAGCTAGCCTCCACCACCTCTTGTTTCCTTTCCTGCCAGTCCTCAGACGTCTCTGGTAACTTTCCAATTATCGCACGTTGAAGGTGTGACCGGATCTTGCTGTCTCTGCCTACGCCTCATGAAGGAATAAGGTTTTCCTCCATGTTGGCGTAGGTTTCCTATATCTATTGTTGCCCCGACGCAAGTTTCTGGGATCTGATGCATCAGATCTCCTTCTCTATCTTCTGCCCGTGTACAGGTATTTTTTGACATGCCCCTGTGATTGAGTTTCTACTGCTCTCATCTGCTATGTGCCTATTGTTGTTGTGTGCCTGCTGCTCTGTCTGCTATCTGCTACGTGCTTACTTCTGCTAAATGCTAACTGCTTTGTCTGTTGATTGCTACGTGATTCCTGATCTGGCCTTCCACTACTGTCTGTTGTGTCATCCTGTATTATGTCACCTCCCACAGTATCCTCTGATCCGCTTTGTAATCTCTGTGTGACGACTACCAAGTTGGACGGCTCCAACTATCACACTTGGGCAGCCTCCTTTGAATTATATGTCAAAGCTCAGGGGCGCTATTCACATCTGACTACTACCGGGCTGGCGGAACCGACTACTACTGTTGACGACAAAACTAAACAGCCTTATGACTTGTGGCCCCTAACAACTCTAGAGTTATGACCTGGATGGTCAACAGTGTTGAACCGAAAATCAGCCAATGCCTTCTGCGCCTGCGCACGGCTAAGGATATGTGGGATCAACTCTCCCACGTCTATTCTCATCAACAGAATCCCAAGTTATTTGATATTTTCAACCACCTGGCCAAGAAGGAATATTCTACCTCAGATGCCATTGAAGATTACTAAAATCAATGTTGTGCCCTTTGGGATGAGTTTGAGGTGTATCATCCCCTATCCTCAGATATTAAGGAAGCACAAAGACAACGGAATGAACTACAACTCGTTCAATTCCTTGTTGGCCTACCATCCTCCTTTGCGGGTGTTGTAGATCAGATTCTCTCCAGAGATCTGTTGCCCACCTTACACGATGTTCTGAAACGCGTGCAGTGTTTGCCTTCTGTGTCTCAGGCAACTCATGAACTTTTTGATAATGTTGTTCTAGTTGTTCGATCTGAAGATTCTTTCCGTGGACGTGGCCGCGGTCGTGGTCGAGGCCGCTCTACTCCATGTGTTGGTCGTGGTTCGTACTCCTCGGGCGCTGCCTCCTCTACTGAACCACGTTTCTGCAATTTTTACAAGTGCACCAATCATACTAAAAACCGATGTTGGATCAAGCACGGCAAGCGTGCTTGGGCAAATCAGGTGTCTTCAGACCAGCCTGACACCTCTACCTCTACGTTTGCCCCGCCATTTGTTGATTGGATCATATTTGAAGTTGAGAAGTTACTCCAAGCACGCTTGGCCTCTTCTGCTGAGACCTCCACTACTGTCGGTTCTGCTCTTCTGACACACTGCTCCTCTTGCGCAGTCTGGTAATCATAAATGGGTCATTGACTCGAGTGCCACCTCTCATATTACCGGCAATCGATCTTTATATTCTACTTTGCATAAAACTGCTGCCATTCCACCTGTCACCCTAGTTGATGGTTCTCAAACATCTGTTTCCGGAATAGGGAATATCTACATTGTTGGTCGTCTTATGTTGAACTCCGCACTCTTAGTTCCTAACAGTGTATTAAAAACGGCCTGAGCGGCCGATTAATCGGCCAAACACCCAGGCCGTTTAAAATTGACCCAAATCGCCTGCTTAACCATTTGGCACTTAATCGCCCGTTTTTTTCCTGCTTTTTGCCCTTTTTCCATTTTTTTACCCCTTTTTCTTGCTTTTTGGCCTTTTTTGTCCTTTTTTAAAAATTTTGTTGTACACCTGTAACATTAAGTAAACTATATGGTCCCAATTATTATTGACTATAATTGTATAATATATCAAACTTATATACATTAAATATCTTATGATAAGCTTAGGGCACCCTTCACCGGCAAAATTGAAGCATATATTACACGATATTTCTGAGTCAGTTTTTCATTGTGAAACATGTCAGTTAGGGAAACAAACTTGGTCCACTTTTACTAAGAAAAATTGTATTAGCTCAAAAGCATCTTTTGATATTGTGCATGCTGATATTTGGGAACCATGCTCTGTTGCCAGTATTTCTGGATATCGATACTTTGAGTTTTATCGACAACTTTTTCTAGAACCACCTGGTTGTTTTTATTAAAAGACAGATCTCATATTTTAGACACTATTACCGCTTTCTTTGTAGAGATATGTACCCAATTTGGTAAGCCTATTAAAATCTTTCGAACTGATAATGCCCTTGAATTCATGCAAAAGTCAGTAAATCTGTTTTGCAACAAAATAGGTACTATTTACCAAACCTCTTGTGCTTATACACCCCAACAGAATGACATTGTTGAACGCAAGAATCGACACCTCCTTGAGGTTGCACGTACACTTCTCTTTCACTATCATGTTCCTCATGGTTTCTGGCCAGAAGCTGTTTTGATTGCTTGTTATCTTATTAACTGCATGCCATCCTTTGTTCTTGGCAATCAAGTGCATTTTCAGATTTTATACCTGAATGCACCTCTGTTCAGCGTACCCCCTCGTATTTTTGGGAGTACGTGTTTTGTGAAAAAATTGTGTCCCAGTCTTACTAAACTGGATCCTCGTGCTACCAAGTGTATTTTCCTGGGGTACTCTCAGACACAAAAAGGGTGTCACTGCTTTGACCCGGTTACTAAGAAATGGATGGTGTTGGCTGATGTGGTCTTTTTTGAACATACGACGTTCTACTCCTCTGTTGGATCTGCCCTGACGTCTGATTTACTAACAGAAACACCTTTATCAATAACTGTTGATAATGCCCTATCAGATAGCACTGTTGTGTCGGCTCATCCTTTAAAAGTCTACCAGAGAAGACCAAAAGAACCAAATCCCATCTATGGCCCAACCAAGTCTTCCAACCTCGTCAGCAGATCAGCCAACATCTCAGGTATTTTTTGACTTAGACATTCCTATCAGTTTACACAAAGGCACTCGCTCTTGCACGCAACATCCCATTGGGAATTTTGGCACTACTGCTAATTTGGGAAATACTTTTGCAAATTTCACTTCTGCTTTATGTGTTGTTACTGTTCCTAAGAATGTTGCTCAGGCTCTCCAACACCCGGCATGGCGTCAAGCCATGGAAACTGAAAGGCAGGCCCTCACTGATAGCAATGAAAGAGATATCGACGATATCGTCGATATATCGACCGGTATACCGATATCGACGACATCGGCCATCGGTTCACACAAACCTATCGCTGGGATTGCAAATATCGGTATACCGATGGTATACCGCCAAATATCGACAAATATCGACAAATATCGACAAATACCGCCAAATACCGCCAAATTTCGACGAAATGTACTGATATACCGACAGAAATACCGATTTTTTGTGTGCTTGAGTCAGTTTCTGTTGTTTGAGAGGAGGAAATGTTGGAGCAAAGGGATCTTGACAACTAGGGCTCAGATAAGTCTAATCTAAGGTATGCCTTTATGTTTTCAACCATTTCTCTCATTTACACCATCTATCTCAATTAAAATGTAAATTCATACCAAAATGCCTTAAATTGGCAAAGATCTCACCATCTGTTTTTTTGTCTTCCTGAGTGTATGTGTTCTTAGATCCACAACACTTTCTCATAATCTACATTATAATCATAGTTATATACCTAAATAATTCACAAAATATAAGTATAATTTTCTATCATTTTAGTAGTGAGTTAATTTGTATACATATGTTCTTCTTACTAGTATTTTTATCATACAAAGTAAGAAAATGTACTACTTCGCAACACAACAAACAAATATTGTAAAAAATATAGATTTTGTAATTTTCTAGTCTTATATTTGTTGATATATGACACTTGCTACATATATCGCACAACATGGAAATGGTTGACATATTAACTACACTTTTATATTATCGCATCCCCACGATATGCATATAATGGGCATGGTAATAATGGCTTTTATACTTATCCCTCTATTGTGCATAATCCATGGAGAATCTCACTACCGCATATCAAGATCATGTGGTACAAACAACAGCGGAGAAAAGGTGTCACAATAGTGATGGTGTTTAACTTCCTTGACAGTCATGAAGTTAATTGTCAAAGTCACACATTGAAGAAGAGCAAAAGAAAGCCCTTGTGTATATTTTCTTTCAGAATTTAATATGATGCATATGGAGACATAGTACTGTAAAATTCTAAAACATATCGTGTTTAATTACATAATATGAATGAGTATTATACACTTATATAGTATTGTACATGACGTGTCTGAGCAACACGCAACTTCATATCAACAAACTTACATAATGTACATGTCATGGGAGCAATATTTCAACCATATCAACTCAATCTTGTATGGATAATCAGTGTGTAACTCGACATACAATTGATATGAGTTAGTAAGTTACCATGTTATTCATGTGTTGTAAATTGGATATTATTGCATAAGTGTGTGTGTTTATGCTTATGGATTGTGCTAGTAAAATTCCAAATCTTAATTGTACACATGTTTGAGCAACACGTAACTTCATATCACCAACCTTACATAATGTACATGCCAGGGGTGCAATAAGTCAACCATATCAACTCAATCTTGTATGGATAATCAATGTGTAACTCGACATACGACTGATATGAGTTAGTAAGTTATTGTGTTATTCATTTGTTGTAAATTGGATATTATTGCATAAGTGTGTGTGTTTATGTTTATGGATTGTTCTAGTAAATTTCCAAATCTTAATTCCAATATTTTGCCATCGATATCCTTCATCGAAATCTCCAAAAATTAGGACATCTTAACTCACACATGATTGACCCCCCCCCACATACCCAATATAGAATTTTATTGCATAAAACGTTGCATCTAGGTGTTGAGACCACGCCTGTAAAATTTCATGATTTAATTCGTTCATTTTGGCGTCGGTATGGCCAGGATTGCATCTGTCGATATTTCCGTCGGTATACCTGTAAATATCTATACCCAAGCTGTCGAAACGGCGTCGGTATCGGTCATTTAATTCCTTGACTGATAGACATACTTGGGATTTGGTTGATGCACCACCTAGTTGTTCACTAGTTGGCTGCAGGTGAATTTTCACAGTCAAATATCAACCAAATGGTACCATTGAACGACTCAAAGCTCGCCTGGTAGCCAAGGGCTACACTTAGACATATGGAGTTGACTACTTCGAGACTTTCTCTCCCGTGGCTCGCCTAAATTCTGTTTGTATCCTTATCTCTGTGACTGTAAATTCTGATTGGCCCTTATTTCAAGATGTCAAAAATGCATTTATGTATGGAGATATGCATGAGGAAGTTTACATGGGGCAGCCTCATGATTTTGAGATTCAAGGGGAGTCTTCCAAAGTGTGTCGTCTTCGCAAAGCTATTTATGGCCTTAAGCAAAGTCCCCGAGACTGGTTTGACAAGCTTAGCTCTATTTTTCAGATGTTTGACTTCCGTCGCTCTCAATTTGATCACTCAGTGTTTGTTAAGAAAACTACCACTGGTCTTGTAGTTCTCATCATCTATGTTGATGACATTATCTTATCTGGAAGCTACTATGCAGGCATTCAGGCTACTAAGACATACTTGGAAAAGCACTTTATTACCAAAGATTTAGGCAAACTAAGGTATTTTCTGGGAATTGAAGTCTCTCATTCTTCCTCTGGTCTTTGTTTGTCACATCACAAATATGTTTTGGATCTCCTATAAGAGACAAGAATGCTTGGGGCTAAGCCTACTAATACACCTTTAGATCCTAACACTAACTGGGATGACGACACCTCTCCTCCGTATCATGATCATCATCAGTATCGCAGAATGGTTGGAAAACTCATCTACCTTACTATCACTAGGGCTAATATCACCTCTGTTGTTGGTCTCGTAAGTAGATATTTGGATAAGCATTGTCAATGCCATTGGGATGTTGGCTACCATATTTTGAAGTATTTGAAAAGTTCTCCTGGCAAAGGTTTGTTCTATAAGAAACATGGCCATTGTAATCTTATTGGATACTCTGATTCTGATTATGCTGGAAGCAAGATAGAACGGAGATCTACCTCTGGATATTGCACTTTTGTAGGTGGTAACTTGGTAACGTGGTGAAGCAAGAAGCAAACTATTGTTTCTCGCTCAAGTGCTGAAGCAGAATATCGAGCCATGGCTCACACCACCTGTGAACTTTTCTGGGTATGCAGTCTTCTGCGAGATTTTGGTATTTATGTTGCTCCATCCATCCCAATGCACTGTGACAACAAGGCTGCTATCTTCATTGCCAGCAACCCCACCTTCCACGAACACACCAAACACATTGAAGTTGATTGCCATTTTGTTCGGGAGGCTGTCTTATCTGGTCAGATTTTTACACTAGATTTCTACACCTTATACACCAACTGCGGATCAAGTTGCAGATATTTTCACCAAAATTCTTCTGAAGACTAGATTCACTACGTTGATAGTCAAGCTGGGCATGATTGACATCTACGCTCCAGCTTGAGGGGGAGTATTAGTATATATATTTTCCTGGCTTTTATTTTATTTTGTTATTGTGTTATGGGTCTTTGTCTATTAGCCCATTAGTCCTTTTCCTTATTCTAGAATATTCATGTTTCTAGATCTTTCTTACTCTCTCCTATATAAGAGAGTCTTATGTAATTGTTTCAACAATCCAATGCAAATCATCTTTGTATTTTAGAATTACAAAATGCTAGCTGCACTTATAATATTGATTTTTAATATATTAAGATTTAACTGTCACCTCTCCTCTAAAAAACAATGTGACCTGGCGTCTCTTCATTCCCCCATCTACAACATTCACATCTAGATGTCATCTAGATCCGGCAAGACATCATACAATAGTTTCGAGGTAGTCCTTTATTTTATAATCAACATATAAAAGTGGTTCTTCATAGGCAGGGCCTCATGCAAGACCAAATCCACCTTAGCATGGATAAGATTCCTACCTCTCCCCCCTCGTCTCTTTGGAATTGTCGCAGCTGAATTCAAGACATATAATCTGTTCACCCTTAGGAATTTAATGGGGGCATCCTTCTCCAAGGATAAGGATACAGACCTTCTACCCAACTGAATCGTGCCTTCATCATTGATTAAATGTGCTATAGAATCTAATCTACAATTTCCTTCCATATATAGCATATTAGTCACTTTCAAATCTGGGTCTGGTACAACTTCTATTTTACAATCTTCCGTCTTTATGTCATCCCAGTTCACCGACCAGAAGGTTATATCTCCTTTGACCAGCTCGCATGTAGTGTTCCTCAAGATCAAATGCCAAATCTCCGAAGCTCTCCTCTGGGTGATAGACAATATTCTTACTTTAGCAATTCAAGCTCTAGGATTTAAACTGAGCCTAATGTCAGCCATGACATATATATTGGTTCAACTATGCATCTTCATGTGTATGTAAGCAACGTTATAAACATATTGTGTGATTAACTAAAAGCATGTCTACTATGGTCCGTACACCATGCAGCCTAAGAGGGATATGCTCATTTACATGATGCATTCAGCAACTCTATGTTCGAAAACGGTGGTTGTACTATGCTTCCAAGTTTGTTCAAGCATCTTGCATATCTTCGTCTGCAGTTAATGACCTCGTCATCCCAGCTCTTTTTTGGAAGGACATTCACTCAGTTCCTTGCTCATCAAAGTCCCGAACCCAAGAGGGAATTCATGCTAAACAACAGTTATTTGTTTGTCGTGCTAGGATCAATTTTTTGTTTAAAGTTAATCGGATTCTGTCCACATCCATGTGTTCAGGCTTTCTTTATGAAAGCCCAACAATTGCTTATACCTTGAAATATTAAACCTTCAAGTCTATTCAGAGCACATTTGACTGTTTGAAATGTTGGGCTCCCACAACAGCAAGGACATTATAAGCATATGAAAAATTGGATATAATACGCAATAGTTTATGTTACCTCTGTCATTGGAGATGAATATTTTCCCGACAACAAACCATGCCCCAGCTTGGTCCTATCAAAACAATTAAGCAATGATGTCAAACTAAAATTACATTTGAAGAGTTCAAAAATCAACTGAAGGTATGGTATATGTACACATCAGAAAATTTAATATCTCCAATAAATTTGAAAGATATTGCAACAGTAGATACTAACAATTGTGTATTTAAGTCTACAGTGGGATCTGCAGGAGCACCGTCAAAGGCCAGGCGCAGACTTTGCTTTTCGTAATAACTATTAAACAAATTAGAAGCATACAAATCAGCTACACACAAGAATCTATAAATTCGAAATGTTAAGTCCAGTGGTACAAGATACAAACCGTTGTCGAAAAGAATGAGTGGAGAATATCACTTGCATTGTAGAGGCTGCATAGCAACTGTACAATATATAGAATGTGTCCTCTAAGAAAAACAAGCAACATTACTTTTATACACACAAGAGGGGGGAGGAGATCGTACCTATTTCCCAGATTAACAAGACCAGTATATCCTGGACCAAAAAGAGGTTCCACCTCCTGTCCACTTTCTTGTATCCGATTCCAATCAAAATTGGTATTGTGGTCTAGCTCTCTTTCAGCTGTAGTCATTTCTGTCTAAAAATAGAATAGAAGTAGCCTCAGCACCATTATTACAAAAAGAATTTTTGATAATGGAAATTTAGTATCTTCAAAAGACTATAGTTGAATATAACTGATAGGGAGCCTGTGAAATAATAAAAGACGGCTAGTTCTTGTATTGAGAAGAAAATCCCCCTCCTTTATATATGAGGGGGGAAGCATACAGACTTTAGACTAGACCCTAAAGGGCCAAGACACACTTGGGCCCATATACAATTAGATACAAATTACTTAACTAAATTAACTAGACTCTCTAATATTGATTCACTAGTCAAATGTCAGCCAGGACAAAAAATCGGGAGGCTGGCACTTATGATCTAGAAAATTGACCAAAAGCATCTAATTAACAATCAGCCAGGATAACAATTACCTAGATATTGATTTAATCAAGTGACTTAATCAAGTAATTATTTTAGCCAGGATAACAATCAGCTGAAACCCTAGTTGTCATGACATTTGCGACTAATTACCTAGCTAATGCCTTAATCAAGTAACAACTTTGTGATAAAACAACAAACTGTAGAGTGTAGAGCTTGCAATTAAGTGCCTAAAATATCATATAGGTTCCTAGAATGATAATAAAGTCCATATAATTATCCGAAACACCCAAATAACCAAGAGCATCTAATTAACCGTGATTGGGCTTTCGCGGGAGCGTTAGTCCTACACCTCTGACAGGAAACTAATTTCTGAAAAGCAGTTAATGATCTAAACTCTGCTCTGACAAATACCTTAAGGCTGGTATTTATAGCAATCAACTAAAAACCCTACTTTGTCACAACACTTGAGACAAATTACTTAGCTATTGGCTTAATAGACTAACAAATTTAAAATAAAACACAAAACTGTTGCATACAAATAAGTCCCCTAAGATAACAAATAAGTCCCTAGAATTGAATATGTGTCCCTGTAATTAACCAGAATACCCAATATAGCCAAAAACATCTAATTAACCCTAATTGGGCTCTCGCAAGAGCTTATGTCCTACATCAATACCATTCTCCAACCATAGAAAGTTGAAAATGGAACTAGTAATTTGGAATGCTTGTGAAATAGGCATGGCAAAACTCTCCATCCGAACCGAACCCAAACCGAACCGATCCGAAAAATGTGGTTTCCGGAGCTATTTTCGGATTTCGGTTCGGTTCGGTTCGGGTGACAAACCAAAAGCCCTCAGTTATTTCGGTTCGGTTGATCAAACCCGACAAACCGATGGATATCCGTGAGATTCAGGACGCCCAGCCCCTAGCGTCATTCGGTCCATTCCCTAATCCGTGAGTTTCTAGACTTTGGGCAAGAAGACCCTAGCCGCCGCCCGCCAGTGCTTTCCCTCTCCTCCCTCTTGGCTTCTTCATCTTGAATCTCGCCGCCCTCTCCTCTCTCTCGGCTTCTTCTGATTTGGGTGCTCGCTATCGTCCCTAACTTCGAGGTCTCGAGACCATTGACGACTCGTCGACGCCAGACGTTCGCAGTCGTTCCGCGCCGGACTCGGAAGATCAAAACAAGGTCATCGCAAGGCGAGGAGGGGATTTCGGAGGCCACCACACCGTGTGCGCATCGCGAGAGGAGGAGATTTGGCGGTGTGACTGGTGCTATTGCAGGACTCTCTTCTCCAAGCTGCAGGTACACTGTTTTCATCCTACTGTTGTCTCCTACTCTCCTTAAATGGTCGACCTTCTACTTCCATGGTTTTGGCGGGTCGGCTTCCACCCTTCTCGACCCCAATGACATCCCACCAGAACCTCCACTCCCTTTTTCTCCAGCAGCTCCAAGCAAATAACCTATAAACACGACACAAACACTCCTCCGCAGGCTGTCACTCACCACGCCCAGCCATGACAGATCTTATGCTTTTCCACTCTAACCCAGAACTCCGCTATCAAAAGCAGTTCCCTTCTAGAGACCTCCAAACCAACGGCATCGATCGCGGGGATCACAACGATAAGGTGATATAATCCTATTGGATTTGTTGATACAAGCTTGTATCTATCTGCGATAAGGTGGAATCTTAGTGGGTGTGTTGATCAAGTAATTTTTTAATCGTTCTATACCAACTACAAGTGAATATACAAGCTGCTATTTGAGGATACTCAACAACAATGACTAAAAGCCTGCCAATCCATCATTTTCCAATTGACGGATCTCTTTTTTATTTCACTATTTTAATTTCAGTGATATTTTTGTGTATAAAGTATCATATATTTGCCCCCAACAACTGCTAGCTCTCTGCGATTTAGATTGATACAAGAATAAGTAACTAATTCATGTGGTTGCATTGTGGGAATGCTTGTCTAAATTACTGAAATGTCTTTCTTGATTGTGGATGTTTTCCCCTTACAACAGTAGTATTTCTCTGACTTGTTTACATAGATACATGGCTATAGTGTACTCATTCAAGATATAATCAATAGGGTTATATCTTTTATACAAATTAACTTGATACTTGCCTATAGTATACCCATTCAAGATAAAATCAATAGGATTATATCTTGAATAGTCCCCACTCTTTGGGACTATTTTCAAACGGTGTATTCGGAGAACTGAGGGGAAATGATGCCAGATTTTCGTTAGAATTAAGAAATAAGTATGCATCCACTAGTGTGATCACATGTTTGAAAATGGGTTAGGACCTACCTTACATTTGAGATAGTATCATAGTAGATACACTTATTAAATGCTACTACCTTAAAACTGACTAATATGAAAACTTCATATATTTTTTATAGATTATCAAGTTTATAACTATGGAGAGTGACACTCCAATGGATGAATCAACTCCTATTACTAGTAACATTGGAGATGAGGAAAATCAAGTGGATACTAATCCAAGGATGTCTAGTTCTAGGAAAGGAAATTTTAGAAGTGACATATGGGCAGAGTTCACAAGGAAAGAGGTGAATGGAGTGGCAAAAGCTGAATGCAAGTATTGCTTCCGCCTTCTCTCTGGCAATACTAAAAATGGCACCTCTTCCCTCTTGAATCATTTTAACAGTACGTGCCCTGTTAGAAAAACTTTGGTAGTACAAGAAGCGACAACACATGTGGGCTCCATTGGGGAAGCAAGGACTTCAAATTCTACCTTTAGTCAAGAGGGTTCAAGAAATGATCTAGCTCGGATGATTGTCCAACATGAATATCCTCTATCAATGGTAGAACATGAAGGCTTTCGGACATACTCACATAATCTTATGTGTTAATAGATGTTAAATCTTATTTTTCTTTTCCCATATGCAGAACTAGATCCTAGTGATACTTGATTTGATCCATTCTCATAGGGACTTAAGGTCAGCCTTTTTAATCTTATGCCTGAAATCCTTTACTAACGTTCGAACCAAATACCCTTTTTGAGAATGGTTTTGATTTACATTTTACAGTATCAGGAATGATTTAACTGTTATATATGATTTAACTGTTATATATGGTTCGAAAAACAAAATGTAGGTTTTTCCTATTATACACAATAATGTAGCTCGATTATTGTTGTTGTTGTAGGAATTTGACGATTATTGTTGTTGTCTAATCATCTACTGTTTGTATTGTTGTTGTAGGAATTTGACGATTATTGGAGCTCGATTCTTGGTGGAGCTACCATCACTTACCCAAGTTGTATGCCTTAATTGTTCTTTGCTCGATCAGGCTTAAGAGTGAATCCTGTTACAATTTTGCGCAGAATTTGTAATGCAATTTTGTTGTGTAAGTAGATGAGTTCTGGGTCATTCTGTAATGACAAATTGAGTGAAGTTTGTGTGATGAAGTTGTTATGAATGGAATATTGTAATGTCATACAAATTGATGATTTGAATGGTTCGTTTTGGACAATTAAGAATTGAGTTTGGCTGCTCTAAATGGTTATAAGAGGTGTTTGCTCAATTACTGATTGTCTGCTTGTCTAGATTCAGTTTGCAAGATATCAGTGCGGAATCTCTTAGTACATAGATGTGAGTGCTTAGTGCAGTAACAGTTTTTACTGCTTTGACTTGATTTCCGAAAAGTTTAATGTTTTGTCTGTTACTCAATTAGTGAAATCGAATGTCACTTTTGGTCTGGTATTGTTTTCAAGTATAATTCTTTTTAACTCATCAACGTGGATCATCCATGATACTTTTCAGTTGTAAATTAAAAAAGAAAAATTCTTTCTAAATACAAAATCAGCAGTGTGAACACAAAAAGAAGTGGTTATAATAAGTCCTAATATATTTGAATTGACAAATAAGAGTTGATCAAACAAAAGTCTCAACTTTTAGTCCAATTCTGTAAATTTTAGTCCACTTCGGGTGGATTCGGGTGTGCTCGGTTTTGTGTTCGGTATCGGGTATTTCGGGTTCGGTTTAACTTTGGGTTCGGTTTTGAGCTATAGTTCGGTTTCAGGTTTAGTTCGGTTTTTATATTTTCGGTTTGGTTCGGGTTCGGTTCGGGTTGAGAAAAAATCCGCCCATTGCCATCCCTATTGTGAAATATGTTAAGTTACAAGAAAATGTCAGAAACATGAATGTGACGATAAAGATATGACTCCCATGGCATAAAGAATAATTACATATGATTTTGAAAATTAGAACAAACCTTTTGCAAAGAAGAAAAATCTATTCCAAAGAATGCGAGGTGCTGAGCCAATAGGGGATCTTCAACACTATCATCCTCAGGATAAGAGAAAACATCTGGAATCCGACAATGAGAATATATGAGAAGTTTAGGATTGAAATATTGTAGAACAAACCTCAACAAATAAGAAAAAAGATGTTTACAGTAAACTTAGTGTTTTCAATTTTTCATCATCCTATAGGCCATAATATTGGTATCTATACAGGTATTAGCATTGAAATGGACATGATATACATTCTATTAGAGAGCCATTAATGAGCAGCAGTGCACAGAAACAGTTTGTCACTGTACTTGCTAATTTGTTCATCAAATCACTATCAAACAGAGCATTGCAGAAAAATTATTAATAGGGAAGCGAGCATGTTCCTTCACTGCGTTATTTAATGCATAATATTCCATTTCAACAGTCATTTGCTGACTCTCACTAAGGAGGTTCACATGAAGAACCTTACTTGGTAGATAAAATTAGGGGTACAAGAAATTTGAGACAAAACTTGCATGGTATCTAGGTAATAAATCATGACAT